>VWYH01003702.1:0-385098 GCA_013399365.1 Pampusana beccarii | reverse complement strand
ATATATTCATCAACAGCTTGGATAAGGGGAATGCACTGTCAGCAAGATTGCCAAAACTGGGAGGAGTGGCTGACACGCCAGAAGGCTGTGCTGCCATCCAGCGAGACCTGGACAGGCTGGAGAGTTAGTCAGGGAAGAATGTAATGAAATATAACAAGGGCAAGTGTAGAGTCTTGCATCTGAGCAAGAACAACCTCAGTNAGGGAACTGCTGGAGAGAGTGCAGTGCAGGGCAACGAAGATGGTGAAGGGAGTGGAGCATCTCCCATATGAGGAAAGGCTGAGGGAGCTGGGTCTCTTTAGCTTGGAGGAGACTGAAGAGTGACCTCATTAATGTTTATAAATATGTAAAGGGTGAGTGTCACGAGGATGGAGCCAGGCTCTTCTCAGTGACAACCAATGAGAAGACAAGGGGCAATGAGTGCAAACTTGAACACAGGAATTTCCACTTAAATATAAGAAACTTCTTCATGGTGAGGATAACAGAACACTGGAACAGGCTGCCCAGGGAGGTTGCGGAGTCGTGTATCCCAGTCAACTGTTGCCACTGCAGTATACTGTAAAACAACCTTAAAGAATCCGCAGAATTTCAATGAATAACAGGTATGCAGGATGTCTCTGTAATGGGGTGAAGTCATAAAGGTTGGTTTATTACCTCTAAACCTTGTTGTACCTGCAAATGCAATGAAAATAGGCACAGTGGAATGAAATTCCTCAACATGCAATTATTTCCTGACCTAAAGTCCCTGAAAGACCTGTAGTAGTTAAGTAAGGAGTCCAACTCCTGACTTAATATAGAAGGCTCCCTGATCACATTTCCCATGTAAGCTCAACTCTCAGCAGGGTATTAGGGACATCTATGTGAAAAAATGTGTATCTGTATTTTCTTTATTAAATTTTCATCTTCTTTATACTTTCTCCCAAGTTTGATTTTGTGTGTAGGTATAAACATGCTGTGACCTTCCATTCCTGTCAAATGCATCAGAGGCAGCATGTTGACGCTGACATTGCTGTAGTAACCAGAACTATTCCAGTTTCCTTCAAACTTGATTTCTGTAATGTAAGGATGCATTTAGACTTTTAATAGCTATGCAGACATCCTGTATCATTCTGTTCACATAATTACATATCTTTCTTATAGATGTAGACGTGCATAAACATGTTCATACACTGTAAAACTTTACTGGTCAAAAAGAAAATTACTCCTTTGTGCTTGGAAATCCTGACTACACTAAAACTAGCAGAGGCCTTGCCTCTAATACCAGTGGAGTTACAATTTCATGCTGAGATTGAGAAAAGGGGAGAGAAATGTTTTCTCAGTGTACTTTTTCATTGCATTTTGGATGTCTGCAAGTCTATAATATGTGTTGGTCTGGGGAGCAGGAAATACTTACTGAAAAATCCAGGATCTTACAAGAATAATTGCATAACAAATGATAAATATTTTGAATAATTTGGCACTCATTTTTCTATTAGAATTTTTTTTTCAAAACCTGAGAAATGGGATTTTTAGTTCATTTAGGTTCTTGTGTAAGTACTTTTGTTTTCAAGAAAACTAAAATTTAGTTCTATAATGAAAGCTACTGTACTTCTAAATGGTGTTAATGCAGACTTATGAAATTTGCAAAGTTCTGAAATATTACAGTTCTTTGTTCCGCTCTAATGTGTGCTACTTCAGCTTTTTAAAGTAATGAAACCTCCTCAAAGGAGAGAGAGTTCACTATTAAGGTGTATCAATTGTATTTCACAATCACCACTAAATGTTTTGTTTCACATCAGTTTTTCAACAAAATCTAGTAATTCATTGAGTACCAATTTTATTCTCATGGTGCTGCATTGATTTCAGAATGCCTGTGCTTGATTTACACCAATATGAAGCCGGAGTAAAATCTCATGTATAAAGCATAACTACCAATCAGAATACTAAGCACTGAGATCCTGTCAAGTTGTTACTGTATGAAGTATATGAAAGCTGTTGTGCTATAAGTATGTTGCTGCAAACTGATAGCTTGACAGAGTCTGCAAGTATGTTTATGTATGAATTTGGCTAAGGCTCTACCTGGAAAGCTCATATGTTAATTTAATGTCAACATTTGTACATACTTTCTGCAATCAGAATATAAAATGTTGCCAATGAGGCAGTAACAAATGTATCAAACTTCATTACTTTTTACTGAGTTGGGACTTACTCCGAGGTATTCCTGCAAGCAAGGTCACAGGGGTTTACTGCACCTCTGGAGATAGTTAGTACCTTTGCAGGATCAAAGTTGCTAGCTGTACTTGTAATTTAAAGTGTAACATGAAATATTGTCATTTTTGTAAGCTAACAAAATAAATTATTTTTCCAAGCAGTGCCCAGCATCTGTATTCATTTGCTTAACACTGCCAAACTTTTATAAAGACCTGTTTTTTGTAACTGATCTTTTTTGTTTTGTGTGAAATATAAATGTGCAATGTGGATTTATGTTGTCCAGTTTTGCTTTTTAGCTTGCCACTGAGAACAACAACATGCCCCCTGATTTTTTTTTTGTTTTCTTCTATGAAATTTGTTTAAAAACTAAGATGGTAATTTCAAGCCAGTAGTTTTCCTCAAAAGTGTGTTTAAAACACTTTTTTAGATAAAAGATGTGTTTACTGTTATGGACCAAAAAATAAATCTGGCAACATATTATAGTGTTAAAACAGGGATGGCTCAGTACATTGGCCATGAATCACTTGAGTGTTTCCAGAGTTACCCTTGAATGGGACAAGGCTGTTGTGCCCACAGCCTCACAGAGTGTGACCGAGATTGATTTGTACAGAACATATGCCTTCATCTAAATGAACCCGCCTTTGTATTCAACAGGGTACCTGCAATCTATGGCATCATTCATTTCACCCCAACATAAATAGCCAGGGTTTGATCAAATAAATTGTGGCCACCTGCTCTAATTATATTGACTAGATCTTCCTTAGCGAAAAGGCAAGACAGACAGCTATTAGGTTGGCGCAAAAGTGATTGTGGTTTTGGACCATGAATTTTAAATCAATATAACTAGGCTCAAACACCTCTTTATTAATCAAAATAGGAACCATTACAATCAACACATTTTTGCCAATGAAAAATAAGTGTGCTTATTCCTGTAGCATAAAAATCCATGCTTTGGGATTCAATGAACTCTTGGAAAGGATTTTCTGCATCCTGCTGGTTGTGGAAGTGTTTTCTCTGCAAAAAGTTGTTGAGATGCTTGAAGAAGTGGTAGTCAGTTGGCAAGAGGTTAGATGAATACGGCAGATGTGGCAAAACTTCATAGCCCAATTCGTTCAACTTTCGAAGCACTGGTTATGTGATGTGCCATCAGGTGTTGTTGTGGAGAATAATTGGGCCCTTTCTGTTGGCCAATGCCGACTGCAGGTGTTGCAGTTTTCAGTGTATCTCCTTGATTTGCTGAGGATACTTCTCAGATGTAATGGTTTTGCCAGGATTCAGAAAGCTGTAGTGGATCAGGCCAGTAGCAGACCACCAAACAGTAACAATGACCTTTTTTGGTGCAAGTTTGGCTTTCGGAAGTGCTTTGGAGGTTCTTTTAGGTCCAGCCGCTGAGCTGGTCACTGCCAGTTGTTGTATACAACCCCCTTTTCGTCACACATCACAATCCGATCAAGAAATTGTTTGTTGTTGTTGCATAGAAGTTGATACTTTGAAACAAGGATTTTTTTGATTTTCAGTCAGCACCCACTTACCGCCTTTTCACCTTTCCAATTGTACATTTGTTAGCAGTTCTTGGGCCAAATGCATTGTTGATGTTGCAAGTTGTCTCCACTGCTTTACAACCCATTTTGAACTTAAATAAGAAAATTGCTCGAATTTGCTTTTTGTCTAACATCATTTCCATAATCTAAAATAAATATCAAATAAACAGCAAGTAATAAGTCAGTAGCAAAAAAAGTAAAGTGAGAAAAGAGCATTAAAATTATGTATAACATAACCACATTTTTAAAGAATGTATTTCAATATCAATGGCAAATTTCAACAATGCAAAAACTGCAATTCCTTTTGCACCAACATAATACCTTAGGTGCATATGTGTGGCAGTTGCACACACCCTGATAAGGTCCACGGCTTTCAACACAGCAGCTGCTGGCTCTTTCACACCCTTTGTTCCCCACTGTGGCTGTCCTCACGTACACACCTTGGCTGGGTGTCGACCATTGCATCTCTCCCATCCTGAGGCACGGTGACTCCAGTCATGTACACCTCCACAGTTGTGGGAGCAGTAGGGGTGAGACTCTCGGTCAACAGACAGGGTCCTCAGCCAGTGAGGCACCCCCGGCCCAAAAAAGCATCTGGAGTACGCCCACAAATAACCGCAGCCCAGATGTGACTAGGCTGTAAAATGAGGCCCCTGCTGAAGATCCCCTTTGAGTGGTCTTCTTGGAGCAGCGAGACTGTGATCAGAGACCTCCTCCTAAACAGGGACATCGTTTAAAGAGTCTTCCTGGGATTGAGTGCCCTCACCTTCTCTTTGGTGGGTGGTTATTTCTTCTAGATGTATCCTGGAGCAAGCCGTTTACCCCCTCTGGGTAGAGATGATTTCTTCTGGGGACCCTTGGGTGAGAGAGGTTTCTTTTGAGTGTGTGCATGCTTTGGATAATCTTCTTGTGTTGTCATGTAGTAATAATATCCCCCACTGATATATTGAACCTGCAGTTTATTAAATGTTGTCAGGGTACTGACTGGTTGTTTTTATTACACACCTCCCTGCCCCAACTTTGCATTGGTTTCTGTTGTTTATTTTCAGTCTCTCAATTTGGTTTTGGTTTCGGTTCCAAATTAAGGTTGGTTTAAGCCTGTTATTTGCCTGGAGTCATTTTGTGGTGCCTCCATAACAATATGTCTACATGATAGTCACTTAAGTCAGATAGGATTCACCATGGCGACCCACAGGGTGGGGTCTCTCCTTGTGTACTTTGTCTGGATTCCAGGGTAAGTTTTTATGACCTTAAATAAAAGACACCTCTAGAGTCAGTGGAACGGGTTGCAGTTTAACATGCAAAGAGATTGACACATGGCAATATTTAATAGAACAAAAATCATGGTTGCTGGAAAGTTCCACAGAGCTAAATTTCTATGGAAGCATGTCATGAAAAAGCAAAGCCTTGCATTTTATTTTAAAACATAAAGTAAAACCAAAAATAAAATACGTTGCATCTGTATAAAGAAGTTTTCTCGTTCTGGTTTCTCATGGCCAAACTAAAGTTGCTTTATATTCTGAGAAATCACTCATTGAAAGCCTGTAATTATTTTACTAATTTAGTTCTCCTCAATTACATATTCCCTTGCATTTTCGAGCTGGGAGTTTTTGCATGTCTTTTACATAGTTTTGTGATCTGCAGTTGTTTTATGCCAAACATCTTTTTCCCTTCTCAGGCCATTTTTTCTCTCTCCTCAGTGTGTTTGTTCTAATTTTACGTGTAAAACTAAGGTCAGTAAGGTTAAAAAACAAGCTAATACTTGGCAGTGTCTTGTAGCTATGTCAATGGAAATCATGAATGTACAAGTTTTCATACGCAAAAACAGTACGTCAACAGGAGTAGTTATTAATGCCACAGAAACAGTATCAAGGACAAATTTTACTGTGAATGTTTTATATTTTATTGGAGTAGACAGATGCTATTTTGTAGAAATACATTTTGAATACATTCTTGCATTAAAAGAAAAAAATTGAAAGGAATGTTTAGTAGCTGACATTAAATAATCATTAACAAGTGATATCTTTTCTTTGGATGTAAAGAAGTGATCTTTGGCTCCAGCTGCTGCTAGCCCAGGGCTAATCCCATTCTATGGGATTTTAGGGGTGGGTTGGCCTGAAATGTATTAAGTTGGAATAGCTGTCAGCTGAGACTAAAAACAAGAAAAAAAAGGATTTTGATCATCACATCTCTTCATAGACTTCTCAACACTTTTTGTCAGCTTCCATGATTTAACCTGGAAGTTCTGGCCAAATTCCAGTTTAATTTGTTACATACGCTTTTTCTACCCTTTGGCATTTCACTGGGTTTGGAATTCTTTCATCATATCAATGGTGCATTTTTTGCACTGCTGTTTCCTGTGGGAGGAAGGATAGATTAGTCCAAAAGTGATCATGGCAGGGAAATGCAAGAGACAATCTGAGTGGTATGGAAGACCTATCCTTCACGTATGTAACATGAGTATGTAACTTCTCTTGTGTCTCACAGAAATAAATGAATAATTGTAATTTAACTATATAAAACACACAATCTATAATAAAATCTGTAATTGTATCTGTTGGTCCACATTTTTAATTACATTGCTTATATATAAATTATATGGTCTTAAAGTAGTAACAACGTGGAGAAGGAGTTTGAGGGTGTTAATGGATTCATAGAATGGTTTGGGTTTGAAAGGACCTTTAAAATTCATCTAGTCCAACCCCCTGGCAATAAGCAGAGCCCCATCAAACCTGGCCTTGAATGTTTCCAGGGATGAGTCATCCACAATTTCTCTGGGCAACCTGGTTCCAGTGTTTCACGACCCTCATCTGGGCATTGAGCCATTCATCAATATTCTCTGAATGCGACCATCCAGCCAATTCCTTATCCACTGAACAGTCCATCCATCAAATCTGTACCACACCAAGTTAGAGAGAAAGATGTTGGGGCGGACTGTGTCAAAGGCCTTATCAAAGTCCAGATAGTCCAGTCTAGAAGTCCAGTCTAGATGACATCTGTAGCTCTTACCTTGTACACTGATACAGTCACTCCATTACAGAAGGCAAGACTTGCCCTTGGGGAAGCCATGCTGGCCATTTCGAATCACCTCCCTGTCCTCTGTGTGCCTTAGCTTAGGTTCTAGGAGGATCTGTTCCATGATCTTCCCAGGTGCAGAGGTGAGGCTGACAGGTCAGTAGTTTGCAGGGTCCCCCTTTCTACACGTTTTAAACGTGGGTGCAATGTTTCCCATTTTATGGTCACTGGGGACTTCACCTGACTGCCATGACTTCTCAAGTATCATGGAGAGTGGTTTGGCGACTACATCAGCCAGGACTCTGGGATGCATCTTGTCAGGTCAGGTCCCAGGTGATGTCAACCTGATCTTCTCTTACAGTGGGAGGGACTTTGCTCCCTCAGTTCCTGTTTTGCAGTTCATCCACTTGAGAGGTGTGGGAAGAGAGGTTATCAGTGGAGACTGACGCAAAAAAGTTAGTGAGCACCTCAGCCTTGTTGTCTGTTACCAGTTTGCCAGTTGTGTTCATCACTGGGGTACACTTTCTTTCATCTTCCTTTTCTGGCTGATGCACCTGTAGAAGCCCTTCTTGTTGTTCTTTGCATCCTTTGCCATCTTTAGCTCCAGCAGCTCCTTGGCCTTCCTGACACCATCCCTACACAACTGGCCAGTCTTCCTGTACTCTTACCAGGATACCTCTCCCTGCTTCCACTGCCTGTTTTCTTCTTGCCCTTTGGTTTGACCAGCAGGTCTTGACTCATCCAAGCTGGTCTCTTGCTTTCCTTTCTTGATTTCTTACACCTAGGGAACAAGACCTCTTGTACTCTATGGAAAGCATCCTTAAAGATCTGCCCAGCTCTGTTCTGCTCCCTTGTCCCTGAGGGCAGTTTCCCAAAGGGTCCTATTGACTAACTCCTTGAACAGCTGATCGTTGGCTTTCCTAAAATTCAAGGTGCTGACTTTACTCTTCACCTGTCCCATATCTCTCAGGACTGTGAACTCCACCAGTGGATGATCACAACAACCCAGGCTGCCCTCAGTCTTTATGTTACTGATTAGTGACCAACAGGTCCAGTATTGCATCCCCTCTGGTAGGGCTGTCTATTACCTGGCTTAAGAAGTTGTCCTTGATGCACTCCAGGAGTCTTCTGGATTGCCTACAGCTCCCTGTCCTACTTTTCCAGTATATATCAGAGTGGTTGAAGTCCAACAGTAGGACAAGAGTGTGATGTCTCCTGTAGCTAGAGTAAGAAGGCTTCATCAATAGTCTCCCCCTGAATAGGCAGCCTGTAGTAGACACCAACCACAAGGTTCTCCTTGGTCTCTAATTCTTACCCATATGCTTTCAACCGTCTTGTAGCTATTCTTCAAGGGAATCTCTTCACAATAAATAGTCTTAGGAATCCACAATGGGAAAAAAAAAGATGCCAGGAATATCCTATTGTATGAGCTTTGCATTACTAAACCACTTAGTTAGGAATGGGGATCCCATTGTATTAAATACCACAAAAAGAAGAAAACTTATTACAGATTCCTTTAAAAGCTTTTAAAATTAGAAATGTATATGCAAATTTTGTATCAGTTGGTTTAAACTTACCTTTCCTAAATAATGGGTTATAGAATTCTCCCAGGAGTCAGTAGGTACGGAGAAAAAAGGTATTTCAGACCTACTGGAAGTTTTGGATGGGGATCACTATTAATTGGGGTAGTCTTGTACTGGTTCCTGTAGCCTAGTGTACTGTCCTGAAGTAATGAGGCATCTCTTTATTGCTTTTGAAGGAGGTACAGCTGCTAGTGGAGACTGCAGCTTGAAATGCATCCCCTGACAATGCAACTGTCGTGATGAAAGACAAATACCCTACAGGCTCCTCTAGAAGTGTAAACAAGAAGTTTATTCTAGTCTCCTCTTGGATACCTTAAGAATCTGTGATCCTTTGGTAGAATTGAAAAAGCAGAAAATACTGTCTGTAAGTGTCTGCCTGAAAACCACTGCTGGAAGCACCAATGGTTCTGCAGAAGACAGTATGACTATGAGAATAAGTCAATCAACATCTCTGATGCACTTGGCTGTACAACTCATTACAGCTCAAACAAGATTTTTTCCATGAGCAACGAAGGTACGTTGATATAAAGAGTGAGCAAATTGGTTTCATGAGAATTTTAGTGGTAGTCTCAGGAAAATGCGTTTGTTGTGTCCTCAGATAGATGCTCCAGCTGGCCCTAGGCCAGTACTGTGGACTGGGCAAGTGTAGAGTCTCGCATCTGTGCAGGAACAACCCCGGGTTCCAGTATAAGTTGGGGAATGACCTGTTAGAGAGCAGTGTAGGGGAAAGGGACCTGGGGGTCCTGGTAGACAGCAGGATGCCCATGAGCGAGCACTGGGCCCTTGTGGCCAGGAAGGCCAATGGCATCCTGGGGTGTATTAGAAGGGGAGTGGTTAGTAGGCCGAGAGAGGTTCTCCTCGGCCTCTACTCTGCCCTAGTGAGACTGCATCTGGAATATCGTGTCTAGTTCTGGGCCCCTCAGTTCAAGAAGGACAGGGAACTGCTGGAGAGAGTTCAGTGCAGGGCAACAAAGATGCTTAAGGGAGTGGAGCATCTCCCTTATGAGGAAAGGCTGAGGGAGCTGGGTCTCTTTAGCTTGGAGAAGAGGACACTGCAGGGTGACCTCATTCGTGTTTACAAATATGTAAAGGGTGAGTGTCACGAGGATGGAGCCAGGCTCTTCTCAGTGACAACCAATGATAGGACAAGGGGCAATGGGTACAAACTGGAACACAAGAGGTTTCACTTAAATATGAGAAGAAACTTCTTCTCAGTGAGGGTGACAGAACACTGGAACAGGCTGCCCAGGGAGGTTGTGGAGTCTCCTTCTCTGGAGACATTCAAAACCCACCTGGACGCCTTCCTGTGTAACCTCATCTAGGTGTTCCTGCTCCAGCAGGGGGATTGGACCAGATGATCTTTTGAGGTCCCTTCCAATTCCTGACATTCTGTGATTCTGTGACCTCACCTTATGCTTGTTCTATAATCCAGGACCCCACAGGACTAGAAAGTGGTGTTTCTTCCTGGCCTGGCCCTGTGCACCTCCGAGTGCCTCAAATTCAGATAGGAACTAAACCAAAGGACAAGTTTGGGTCTATGAAGGATTCCCAAGAACTGTGGAATAAGGGCAATAGGCAATGCTTAAAATTAAAATTTAGATTTTTTTTTTTCTCAGAATCTGAAAATTCTTTAACAGTCTGTCTACAACAATGTGCAAGCCAGTTAACAGTCAATTTTGTGATAACTTCCAAAAAGGCAATGATATATGTAACACTGAATGCAGCGTAGACTGCTGCAACCAACAACAGTGATAGAGATGAGTGCTGCTTATGATTTCATTACAGTCCCTTGGAACAAACTATACTCTGACTTTACTAAGAGGTGTTTACACAAATTCTCCCCAATCTACCCTGTCTAGAAAAGCAATGTTATTTCACTTAGTTTATTGTAAGCTCTGTTTTGTGGTAGAAATGGAATAAACTCAACCTTTAAGACACCCATCAAATACAGACATAATGAAGTTTACGAGCATAAATCAAGCCAGGAGAATAGGTCTTTGGATTTTATGGCCAGGTTTTTTGTCATTTTTTCAGAGTTCCTGAGAGTTGGTCTCTTGGCATCTCATCTGTTCATCTCACCCTCAGGACACACACAGCTTTCCATTTCCCAAATCCTTTTGTCTTGTAATCCCCGTGCAGTGGGTCACATTTGCTTTGTTTGAGTTTATATGTCACATTTCTTTGAAAAGAGGCTGATGGGGTCAGGAACCTTTGGAGAAAAGCGGGAAGATGGCTCCTTCCCAAGCAGTAACTGAATGTACTTAGGCAGAGAAGTTTGCAGTACATGGGGTGGGGCACTCAGGGAGGGAGAGCTCAGCAAGGGGCGAAACTAGAACACTTCAGAGAGGAAGGACAGAGCACAGCCAGGCCTGAGAGGTGATGGACATAAGCCTTCCTGGGGACTTAAAGAGGGACTGTGCATCATTTGCTACGTCTCAGAAAAACACCATTTTGCTGGTCTGACACCAAGCCTGGAAGAAAGGACTCATTTGTGGGCAGGAGGAAATTTGTTTAGAGATGCTTTTAATCTTACTCTGTTTCACTTAAACATTTTAAGAGCTCTTTTTTTTAAGAAAGGGTAATTATTCTAACCTGCATTCTGACAATGCTTGTTTTTTCCTTCTTAAAATATTTGTAGTCTTGAAGGGGGAATTTGATCTAGGTTGAGTGTTTACAAAGTTCCACCTTCCATACCTCGTTGACTCAGTGCCCCATGGTGCTGTGTCTTCAAGTTCACTCTTTTTCGGAGTTCTGTCTCTTCAGAGCAGGCCAAATCCTGGAGCTGTACTGCTTGTTGTTACCCTTTACCTCAGGGTCTCAGTATACAAGCCCGCTACTCAGCAGGATTATTTACATGCACCTGCCAACTTCATTCATTTGCTTATTCCTGTTTGTTCTCTGCCAACCATTCTAATCTGTCTCCTAATTCTCCTTCCTGCCTCCATTTCTCAGCTCCAGCCTCTGTCCTTGGAGGAACCAGCTACTCCTCTTCCACCAGAAGGCTAGTCACAAGTTGATTAGAGGTTTTCTTTTTTTGATTCTTGGTATCACATCATTACTTAACATGCACATAATCCCTGTGGTAAGGAAGCTTCTTGATAATCCAAAGAAAGTTATATATTCCAGCTCCTTTGGGGTCTTTCTGTTTAGAGTCACAAAGGAAACACTTCTTGCTCAGTCCCAGCTATTCCATATGTTCTATCATGGCCAGCTTGAACTATTTTGATGCTATGGCTACAGTGGGTACTGGCTGGCAGTAACTCCTGATTTAGCCAGCTTTAATCGTACATTTATTGGCAAGAACTGAGCTCAGAGCAAACTGCCCAAGGTTCAAATGCTCTGTTATAAAGTACCTGAGTGCAAAGTAAGGTACTGTTTTGGAGACAAAAACCCCAAGAACAGTGGTACCACTTCAAATAAAAGTTTCATCTAATCTAGAATCCTCTCTCCTGATATCAAGGAACACTACTGAGAACTTTGCAAATATATCCTGTGTTTAAGAGTATTTTCCTAGCATTCGACATTTTTTGTTCAGTTCCTGAGCCTGTGAACCTTGTATTTAATCACAGAAACATAGAATCATAGAATCATTTTGGTTAGAAAAGATCATCAAGTCCAACCATTAACCTAACACTGGCACTAAACTGCTTCCCTAAGAACCTCATTTACACATCTTTCAAGCACCTCCAGTAATGGCGATTCAACTGTTTCCCTGGGCAGCCTCTTGCACTGCCTGACAACCCTTTCTGTGAAGAAATTTTTCCTGATATCCAATCTAAACCTCCCAGCACAACTTGAGGCCATTTCCTCTCATCCTATCACTTGCTACTTGGGAGAAGAGACCAACACCCTCCATGCTACAACCTTCTTTCAGGCAGTTGTAGAGGACGAAAAGGTCTCCCCTCAGCCTCCTTTTCTCCAGGCTAAACAGCCCCAGTTCCCTCAGCTGCTCCTCATCAGACCTGTGCTCCAGGCTGCTCACCAGCTTTGTTGCCCTTCTCTGAACTCTCTCCAGTGCCTCAATTTCTTTCCTGTAGTGAGGGGCCCAAAACTGAAGGCAGGATTCAAGGTGGGGCCTCACCAGTGCCAAGTATGGGGAGATGACCACTTCTCTAGTCCTGCTGGCCACACTGTTGCTTATACAAGCCAGGATGCTGTTTGCCTTTTTGACCACCTGGGCATACTGCTGGCTCATATTCAGCCAGCTGTGGATCGACACCCTCAGGTCCTTTTCCACCAGGCAGCTTTCCAGCCACTCTTCCCCTAGCCTATAGCGTTGCCTGGGGTTGTTGTGACCCAAGTGCAGGACCCAGCAGTTGGCCTTGTGAACCTCATGCAATTTCTCTCAGCCCGTTGATCCAGCTGGTCCAGATCCCTCTGTAGAGCCTTCCTACCCTCAAGCAGATCCGCTCACATCCAACTTGCTGTTGTCTGCAAACTTACTGAGGGTGCACTCAATCCCCTCGTCCAGATTGCTGATAAAGAGATTAAACAGAATTGACCTCAATACTGAGCCCTGAGGAACACAACCCATGACCAGCCACCAAAATAGTAATAGCCTCAGGGTTTCTTTTTGCTTCCATGAATTTGTGCTGACACTTTTGAACTAGTATAAGCTTCTAGCGTCCATAAGATCCTTCCGCAAAGAGTTCTGCTACTCAACCATGTGGTGTTGGTGTAGTCACCCTTTTGAATATGCCTCTCACAAGTTTCTAGTTCGAGTGACCTAATTTTTACTATAGTAAAAGAGAATGTTTCCTGAAGACCTTTATTTTATCATAAAATGTGCTTTTCTGAAATTAATGTAGAAAATAAAAGCCTCAAGTTGTTTTTTTGCTGCTCGGTCTCTGCTCGGGCTGCCTGATATTTTACAAGTACTTCAGCAGTGAGGAACCCATCTGGATGGGAATTTTTTTACAAGGAAGAAAGATTCATTTGAGTTGTTAGTTATTGGAGGGAGGTTAGACCCTTCTGGCTTTATACTGTGGCGCTTGAAAGACAATGTGTGAACCAGGCATCTCATGACCTCTGATCACGAGGATCTGTCCCTTAGATGCGTCTTAGTCTCAATAAAACACGTTGTTTTCTGAGGAACCAAGGCTTTTCTGCTAAACAGATAAGATCAGTTAATAAAATAAATCAGACAAGCTCATTTCCATAGTTGAAGGGAATGAATGGACGGAAGACACGTGGGGCCTAGCAAAACTGCTTTTTTCAAAGTGAAGTTTCTGAATGAAGTTGAGGAGGAATGATGTTCCCCACTTCCTCGAGTAGCCTAGACTAATCAGGTATATAACTGCAACTGTGTCTTTTTATCGAACAGTAGAAGATTGCTGTTTCATATTGGATTGTTTTATACTGGAACTCAAAGCCTACGTAATCTTTGCTGGATCTCAACACTCTGCTCTAATGTGGAAGGAATTACCCTTCATGAGACAATACAGTGTACAGGAAAACCTACAATACAGACACAGTTTTGCTTAACCATACACAAAATTTCATCTGGAGAATACCAGCCACTGCTGCACACAACTGGGCTCTTAAATCAGCTCTGATCTCTGCCTGTCTGGAAGTGTTTTCATCCTTGTCTGATCCTGAAGAACCCAAGTTTTTTCAAAGTTAGCAATTCTGGGGGAAATCCATTGTTTTGTGGAATATTGGAGTGTTTTTCCTTAACAATTCCTGTGACCACCAGAGTCTTGGCCTGCTGTTAGCGGTGTCTGTGCTACAGGCAGCAGAGAGTGGGTTTCAGGGAAGGGCTATTCTTCACTGAAGTCAGTGCTGACAGCAGTATTCTCCATGGTGCCAGAAGGACTGATGTGGGTGACTCAAGAGGGGTTGTTCTTCCATCTGTTTCAGTACTGAAACAATGTCCCAGCAGGATGCTGGAAGCTATACAGGGGATGAGATGTAAAAGCCTACTTTTCAATGCTCCATTACTCTGTTTAGTGTTTGCTTGTCTTCTCTATTGTGTATTTGATGAAATTTTAATTATTATTTATTATATTTTTAATGCTTCGTGCCAAATACTGTGGATGCAATGAAGACGGTTGATAAATAAAATAATTAGCATTATGTGCGAGAATAATTTTGTAAAAATTGGGCCCTCGCATAGTGAGTAACCTCAGTGAACTGGTACTTCTGCAAGACATTTTACTATTCTCACTGTTTCTATAGTGTTTCCTGCTACCTGCCAAACCTGTAATTAAATCTGGTAGGTAAGGAATGATATCTACTTTTAACTTTTGCCTTAATTTCCAGGTATGTAAAGTGCCTTGGCCAAGGTAAAGCTGCAAGCTTGTGGTTAAACCAGGAAGACTCCTAGTCCCAAGTCTCCTTGCTCTAACTGTAGGACTCCGCAGTATTCTACTTAAGGTATTTATGGGCAAAGTTATTTATCTGCACTAAAAATGACATTATACAGTCTAACAAGTTGCCTTTGTTAGCAGGCTAAGCAGACGGAAAGAGTGCAGTGGTACTTTTAAATCAGAAATTGTAAGATATATTTCTAATGTCCAATTTTGAAATTTTTTTAAGAGAGCTGGTAAGAGGCTTGAATTACCTCTGTAGATTTTGCACTACTAATTTTGAGTCTCTCTAAGTAAGTGACTGGGGGGCACAGTCATGCCAAGCACAAGGTATCAGTTAGAGGAACTGGGAGTAAATCAACACAGGAAGACCTTGAAAGAAAATGCACGAGTCACAGAAGGAAAAAAAAATACTTCAAAAGACAGGAGTCTGCGACTGGTTACAGCTGTCAGGAAACACCAGTCCTGGTCCCAATCTTCTTCACTATTTAAGGAAAAAAAAAAGAAATCTGAAGAATTTAATTTTAATTACATAAAATAACACACTGGGGAAGTTAAGCATGCCAGGGCCTACCCTGTATCTAATGTTTCACATAATTTGTCTGCTGCCTTGGCTGGGAGCTCCTATACATGCTTGTCATGGGAACTGTCATTTTCCAAGGCTTTGGGATTATTCTAGTTTTGTGGCATAACACTCTGTTCCTGTTGCTTTAAACCTGATTAATGAATTGGAAGTTGGGTTGATTAAGTACCTCAGGTACTAGCATGAAATTAATGGTTGTAATAACTTTCTGAGATCCTATTGTCTCATCATTATCGTTGAAGAATGGCAGAAAAAACCAGTAGGTTAAATTTAAATATAACTTTGTTTCATTAAGCTCTGGAAACTCAGATGCAAATGAAGGGAATGGAAATTGGGTCCCAATAACATCTCCAGGCAGTGTTAGAGCAGGTACATTAGCTGCAAAGACATGCAAAATAGTTTCAAAGTTTTGTTTGCCTGCTGGCTAGGAAAAGGTTCTCTCCCCCTCTTAAAAACAGCAACAACCAAAAACCAACCAAATGGAAAAAAATAATGGGAATGACCAAAGTCTGCCCAAGTAAGAGTGAATACCTTTCTTACGCTCCTTGAGGCTGCCTGGTGTGTCTGTAGTTGGGTGTCCTGCTACCCTGGAGGGAGCTCAGAGCGTAATCCACTGTGCAGCCTGGGAAGTGGAAGGGGACCTGGGAAGGCAGCATGTCCCCTCTGCCGTACCAAAGCACCACAGAGCCCTCCTGTGTTTGCTGTGCCCCCAGCTGAAAGGGAAAGTTTTGTTTCATCTCTTCTGGCAACTGAACAATTCCCCTCATAAGCCCCTGAAACTGAGCTGTGATTGCGACACACAAGCTGCACAATGCAAGAAAAAACAGGTTGGAAGCAATGGCACAAAAATCCCAAAACACGAATGAAACTAGAGTCCTATGGAGCACTAAAATCCTGTCCTTTGCATAGGAACAGCAGACAAAATCAACAATCAGGGAACAAAACCTGCTCTGAGAGCATCCGAAATGTGCCATTTGGGTAGATTACCAAGAAGCTCGTCTGCTGCCTCTTGCGAGAGCTGTCCATGCCTACATTTACCCTATGACAATGAATGCAAGGACAATAAGGCACCAAGCTACTTCCTCTGGAAATCAAACATGCTTTTCCAACCCCTCCCGCTCTTGACGGTACCTGCTGATAGAAGGAAAAAGCAACAGATTGTAAAGTTCATCGTGGTTCAAACTGATGAACTGGCTATATATATATTAATACGTCAGACTCTTTTGAGTTTTCAAGCTTTTAGAGCCTCAGGTTATGACAGCACAATATTAATATGTTCTAAACCCTGGGTTTGTCATACAGGTTTAGTACATCTACTGAATGAAAATCACACTAACTAAACAAACCCAAATAATCCCATGGGTTTATGTGGGACAGTCTCAGCTTCAGACGTTTCAAACTTTGGGTGTTGGTTTCCTTTAATGCTAGTCTCCAAAGGTCTGCAGTTCAAAGGGGGAAAAAAAAAGCTTAGTTTGAGCTTAAATAACACTATGTACTGTTTATTGTATTAGTGATGGTGATCCAGGCACTTGTATCATTCTTTGTATCAGACTTTGACACTTGGATGTCACTGCATTGGCTGCTAGTTACAATAGGCTGTTGCTTCAGTCATTGCTTGAAACACTGGAACAAAGCCCGGGCCTCTTGGACATTTTAAGTAGCTGCTTTATTTGTCTTTCCAAAGCAATTTATCTAAATAGGCCAACACAATCAAATTACATGGGATTCTAAATACATTCCACTGTCCAATCTAACGTCTTAATTAGAACTTTAAAAAAATAATGATTACCTTTTGACTCCCAAAATTTCACAAACCTTTCTTAAAAATTGGCCAGTGAATATCACTAACAGCCACATGAAGCTATTTGTATTTTAAATTTGATCAGACTTTCCATTGGCACACAACCTGCAAAAAAAGCTGCAAGGAAGAATACCATTTATGCTGCTTCAGAAACACAAAAGCAGAGAATCACTATTTGTTCAAGTTATGATCTTTATCTTGCATAAAACTCTTCTTATCTACCTTTGTTCAAAATAGTGCCTTACAGAAACATTTCTTTTCCAATATAGTGTAACCTAATATATTTACACAATATTGTGAGTAATTTAAAATACCATGGTGATTGCATTGCCTTTTCCACACTGCTTCCAGCTGAACTTTGTTTCTTCAGGGGAGTGTAAGTGTGAGCTCTTGCTGTTAAGTGTCACATTGACTTTTTCTGTATTCATACATAAATTGCCTCATGCACCTCAAAGTGGAACATCATCTGTGAATGAATGAGAATAAACATTCCATGCTATTCAGGAACAGAAGTCTTTGGAGTGTGCGAAAGAAACAGCATCAGAGCTAAGGGATGAGGATATAACAAGATGTTAACTAGCATTACTACCTCCCTTGCTTTTCTGTGGGTCGTTAAAGTGAAACCAAGTAAGTTTTTGATACCTTAAAAACCTCTCAGATGCACAAGCAACTGATTTGCACCAATCTTTAAAGATAAAAACTCCAGAATTCCAGTGGGCTTGCCAGAGTTGCAAATGTCCCTTTTAGTGTTTTGTTTCAGATGTGCTTGTTTGAGGGTCTAGATAGTCAGCTTGAAAGATGGATATTTTCTTTCAAGTTATTTGTATCTGACCACAACTGATATAAAAACTCTATTGATGAAGGTAAAGTGAGTAAATATGCTGGAGATTAAAATTTGTTAAATATTAGGTCAGCTAGCATTTTTGGTGCATAAGAACAAGTCTTAATTCACTGGAAATTCAGTTAGAAGTTTCACTCCAGCAGCTCCTAAGAGACACCGGCACCAGGAACTGGGCCTTCAGACAGTTTCAAACCACATTAATGGCAGTTTTCATTCTAGGTGGCCAAATTGAACCTAGTCTGACATAAAATCCCCTTGAAAAGCAGACAGCTGAGGTGTAGGAGTCTCAGAACTAACTGCTTTGATCTACAGATCCTCTTGTATCACTTGTGACTTTGGGAATTTTCAGCTCCTCTGTCTGTGAGCAGTTCTTCATTTAAATTAGCTGGAAATATTTACCTTTTTCTTGAGTATCACTTTCACCTTCACAGATACTTGGTGCTGTTTGATTAGGAACTACCTGAATGAAAATACTAAGCATTAGAAGTTTGGTGTTATATGTGTAGAAACCATAATACAAACCAGTTCCTATTCCTTATCTGCTTGTTGTGATTCTGTGGTCGTACTTCTTTTATTGCCACAAAGATTCATATTCAGTTTCTATTATCACACCTAGAGTTATGCCCAGTATTTTCCATCAAAGTTTCAAATTATTTCACACCATAAGATGTTATTATTCAGATCATACAACAAGTTAAACGATATACAGAAGAAAAAAGTTCAGTGCAATATGTTGCTGGGATATCTGCCTTGTAGTTTAGCTGTCCCTAAAAAAAACCTTAAGAGCTAGCTTCTTAAGGATAGCTGTCACTGGTTTTGACTGGAATGTGTTCTCTTCCTGCCTTTTTCAATAGAGTCTCATCTGCTTTTCTATTTCTGTGTGGCGAGAGTAGAGGGCTGCTGCCAAAACCAAGACAATCTGCCATCCTCAAGCCATTACTGGGAAAGTATGAGCAAAAAATGACAGTGGGTAAGAGGGATGGATCGATGGATACCTGGAAGTCCAGCCAACAGGATAAAATTATCAAACACTGAGGAATGCATATAGGAACATGTATAATACAGAACAAAGAATGAAGGAAGTCAGAGGCTTGTGAGCAACACAAGTTGGAGAGATGGCAGCAAAAGAGTGATTCAGGAGACTATGAAAGCAGAATTAATCAAATGCAGAGTGAGAAAATGATGCTACATGAGTGAAGACAGAATGTGGGAGGATAGAGTTGCCACTGCAGAACTTTAGCTTGATCACCTAAGAACAATGGGTGCTCTGCACCATCTCATACTTGTGCAATAGATCTAGTATCTGTGCTGTTTGCTAAGGAAATAGTAGCCAGTTGGCAGCTCTAGGAGAGGAATTTAGAGATGGAAACAATGATATCAAAGTGAGAAGTCCTTGCTAATGCCAAGAACAAATATGTGAGACAACAGGTAGGAAAAATTTCACATTATCAGTGATGGAAGAAGCGAGTAAGAGTATCAAAGCTAGGAAAAATGCCAGTTGAAGAAGGTGCAGAGAAAAGAGAAAGAAGATATTTAAGATATAATATATGATCTTAGAAAACATTATCTCAGGGAAAGACCAAACAGAGCATGCTGAAAATACAGAGATGATTTTTATTAGGAAACTGAAAAAGAATACTTAGATTCTTATTTGCCTTCCTAAAAGGGTGAAGGACAAATGAGTTGAGATATAAATAAACACTTCAAACATAATTTTGTTTATTAGTAAGCAGGTGAGAATGTAAATTTATTACTAATAGGTTAAAACAGCTTGCAAGCTGTTCATGGAAAGCTTTAGGAGGAACAGCCAAAGTTGTCCCTGGAATTGAAAACTTCACTGTTGTGCATATTAAAATACCCTCTCTCATGCTCCTGAAACAAAACAGCCTTCTTCAGATACACTCAAACAAAACCAAAAACAAAACAAAAAAAAAAAACCCAAAAAACCCAAAAAACCCCCAAGACAATGCTTTGCTACCCTGGATGACATGACTTTCAATTTATGCAGGATACAGGACATACAGCCTGCCAAGATTTGTATTTCCACAGCAGGACTGCCTCCCAAGCCAGCTAACTTAAAGCTTGTCTGAGTTTTCTTTGAGAGCAGGATAGCTATTGAGTTGCTGGTAAAATAAGTACAACTTTTATCAACTGAATTTATCATCTGAAATGCGACATATTAAAGAAAAAATGAGACTGGGTCAAAAACTTCACTGTCGATAGAAGTAGTACCAATTTCCACAGCTGAGAATCTCAAACAGAAGAAAACAAAATCATTCCAAGTATTAAAGATTTTTTTTTTAAAACATTTTCCTCTGGAATGCCAAATGTCTTTGGAAGTTTCTCAGCTTGATCTAACCAATGAGTGGATGCTTACACAGGTACTGAACAAACACTATACTGGAGAGATCTGTACGTTATGTTCAGACACCAGTAAACACAAAAAGTTGCCAAGCTGAACAAATGTTAGTTTTCCAGTTAAGTGAACAAAACCTGATGTGCTTAATTCAAACTGATTAAGCAGTGCTTGAGCTTTTACTTTTATGTAACTTCTTTATTAAGGTGTTTCTCTTGGCAAACATTCTAAATACCCACTAGTTTGTTTCTGACTTGCTGTAAGATAATTGACATTTGAAAATAAGGGAGAGAAGTCTAACAAATCTAGGTAGGAAGCAAAACTTCCAGTCATCAGCAAAATTAGTTAGAAATGAGACATCACGTAAGTTAACTCTCTGCAATCAAAAGGATGGCAAGACATCAAAGTATCAAAGTTCAGTTTCTGGATGCTGTATATGGACCACAGTCCCAGTCAAGTATATTGCAAAATTACCATCAATTTCAGGAAGGAAAATCAACTAGGATTCTCTTTCTTTATCTTCACTATATTCCCTTTTCTTGTGCCTTTGAGGAGCCTTTCAATCTCCAGTCTTTTGATTCCTCTAAGGCAGTAAGAATGGAACCCTGATCGTGTTCATGTGCAGCATCTAGTGCACAGGGTCCCATCTTTGATCATGCAGACAGGATTTAGGAAGTCCTGCAACAGTAACATGTAATCCGTTCATGCTGCAACCTAGAAGGTATAGTCAAATTACAAGACTTTCAGCTCCTTTCAAGTTTTGACCATCTTAAAAATTCACAATGCTTGAACTGGAAATCTTCAATTCCAACATACCACAGTTCCATTTATTGCAAGTTGCTTTATAGTATTAACATATGTGTTGAGTTTATGTTTTTATAAAATAAAGCCCTGTAAAAAAACTCACAGCTTTAAGGAGCTAATATCTATAGTAGAATGGCTAATTCATTAGGATGCATGACTCAGCTTGCAGAATTGGTATAGATGACTTCAGATGCCTTCGCATAAAAGCAGCAAAACTTTAATTTGTGATTTATAAGTTGAGGTATTCTGAATAGGGTTATCAATTCTGTTTTACATTTGTACTATAGTATAAATGGCAGGTTTTGTTTGCATTAGGAAGTGGTTGGTTTTGAAGAGGAACCTGAATGTCGTTGAAAAATAGCTACATATGGTTTAAATCTGAAACAGCCATCTGAAGGGAGAAGTAACATGCAAATCAGCCAACCAGCTAAACAACAGAATGCAATTCCTGCTAAGTCTTTGGCAAAGAAGTGCCCTCCCAGTGCCCTAAAGCATTTGGGAAATGAGTATGGCATTCAAAGCTTGACAGATGGTGAGGGCATCCTGGCTGTACTCAGACCATGCCAGCTGAGGATACCTGGTCTTTAATAATCAGAATTGCACTGGAATGCAAAAAACTTTTCAATCACCTTAAAGTTGAGACAGTCTAGATGAGTACAATGTCTGGTAAATCTAATTTCGCTGGTTTTTATGAGAAACAGAGCAGTGGTTTTGGTATTAGAGAACACCGGAGGCTTCAGACTGGAAATTGAAAGCCTCTCTCTGTGAACCTGGATTCTTTTCAGACCCACACCGTTCCTTAGATGATCTTGGGTTAGAAACTGTGTGTTAGTGAGATTATTAACTCTTCCTCAGACGAATTTTTTAACAGAGGATTCTGCCAGTCCTATTCCTTGTGGAGAGCAAACCAGAGCTCCTCCGATGCGGGCAACTTTTAAGTGGCATTCCATGAAGTTTGGCTCCACAGAACATAGCCAAATAGAGTAAACCAATACATGTCTGCACTGAGCAGCCAAGCAGCTTCTAGACGGCTGGCTTTTGCACAAGGTGGGTAGTTTAGGGGACATATATTAGCCCTAGGGCTTGATCCATAACAGGCAGAGCACCCAAACACTGTCATTTCAGCTTAGCTGCACCTTCTCTTTGAAGTTGGAGGAAAAATTAAGTTAATATTTTTCTAAAATATGTCTGTCAAAGTGGGATTTTGTTTTGTAGCAATGTTATCTGAATTATGCAGAGAACTCATATGGCCCTCCACTTACTCTATGAATAAAATGCATTGTATCTACAAATGCTTGCTAAGAGGGGAAAATATTAGAAAGTTGAGGAATTGAGGTGGATGGGGTCACGACTACCAGCTGGGGGATGGGCAAAGTAGAATGAATTTGGGATAGTGAAAGCAAGGTAAGAGAACATGCCCATCTGACATTCTCTCTTTTGAAAGCAGCAAGAGCTGGGAAGTCCTGACTCTTTGAGAGGTATATTTGATATACTCTTTTGTCATTCCATGTGTCATCTGACAGAGAGGAATCCTGGAACTTCTGAATATGTCTGTCCCTTAACATGTGATTCAGGAATAGGAGTTTTTAATTTATTGCCTTTGGAATATCTGAGATATTCTCTTTGTCTCTGTGAGCTGAGATTTGGTGAAGAGAATGGAACTTAACTCCAAGCTTAAGATCTATAAATAATAAAATGTAGGGTTGAGGTATGGCAACTGGGAAACTGACTCAAGGAATTTTTACTGATAGAGGCTGGATACTGGTCTAGATGGACCAGAGAACAGCAGCAGGACATGGCCAGATAGTCCAAGCTGAATCTGTCAGACAAAGCTCATGTACTCCACACTGATGATTCAGGGCTTAGCCCACTGTACTTCTGTCATGGGATCCCCAGTCATCCACTCCATTAACCATTTTTTGGTCTTATGTAAAGATATAGGTCTAGTGTCAGAACTCAGTGTGATATCCGTTCTACATACATGGAGAATGGTGAAGTTGGTAGTTGGTCCTTGCAAACACAGTTATTATTAATGTAGAGGCAGCAGCTGACACTTTTACTTCTTTCAAAGAGATGAACTGTCATTTAGAGTTTGTAAAAATGATGCCACTTCGTGTTTATAGAAAAAAATAAAAAGTTTTACTTTGTGAGTATAGATACACAAAAGAGAGACTTTCAGAATTTCCTTAACCTTGAACAATGCCTTCATTCACAAGAATTCAAAATCCATTCTAACTTCACCGCTTATATCTAATCAAACATGATTTAGTTCATAATGTTTGCGAATACTTTGCGCAATATGTAGTTAATGAAAACTGGGGAAAAAACACTTATTTTTTTGACATCTTCAGTGAATTAACTTTTTTTTGCCAGGGAAAGAGAGAACTTCACAGAACTGTCATGAGCTGGGATTTTTAACTGGAATTCAAGAAAGCTGTTCAACAACTTGTAGTTGAGAAAAAAGATTTCAATTCTGTAGTGTTATATTTTCTATTCCCAAGCCACCTTTGCTATGGGTTGCTATTGAAATCAGGCCATCTTCTGAAGATTAGTGAGGTAACACTGAATATGAAAAGATTATAAGTTAAGAAGCAAGCATTCCTTTCCAATTATAATTTTTTTAATTGGTTAAAATATGCAAATAAGGTATATTTCACCTCTAGTATATGTACTTTATTTTTCTTAATTGCAGTTTCTGTCTTTACCAGAAGTCCACCAAAAGTTCATGGAACTGTTACAGCTTCTGACTAGCTCTGGTTAAAGGCACATTTATTCTGTTACAATGTACTTTTCAGCACAAATTTGGAAACTAGACATGTCTTCATGGTCAATGGCCATGTTACAGCAAGTTGTACTCAAAGACCCCAAGTTTGTATCAACAGAACTAATAACAAATCTGAGATTTTGCTGACTCTCCCACAACAAAGACTACAGGCTGAATAGGACAATGAATGAAAAATCACAGGTGACACCTATAAATTAAAATGGAGTGTTACTGGTAGGGTGCAAAGACATTTGTTGTTTCACATCTCATGCAGGACTTCTCTTAAGTACTTTAGGTAGTATTACAACACTACAATCTATTTTAAGATAGGAAAAAAAAATTACTTCAGTAACTTTGTAACACCGAAACTTCAGAGATTTAAGGAGATTAACATCAGTGTGACAGAATCTGGATATGTTTGTTTGTGTTCTACAGAAGAAACTGGTATTGCAGCTTTTGGTCTCCAGCTATATTATTTTTAAGCTGCAAGAATCTGGAAACCAGTCTTTCCTCTTAACTTTCTTTGTGTGGGAACCTTTAAATCAAATTACAGTTTGGTTTCTGTAACTTGTAGGCCAACCTCCATTACCTTACATACTACCTAAGCCCACAGCTGAAACAATAGTTGAAATGGAAGTCTGAAGCTATAAATAGCTTTTACTGTGTAGCTGCTAGAATACATCTTGCTTATGAGCATTGTGTTTAATTTGCATTGTTTTACACCCTGTAATGGAAAGGAGTCCATAAGACCCTGGAATCTGGACCACAGTGTCTGCTTCCATTGTTGCAGAATTCAGTCCTGCAGATGCAGATGCGGTTGTCATCTTTGCTTTACTCTTAGCCAGTGCTCCATAATGACATTTAAGAGCTGCAGGGACAGTTTTGAGCTGTGACTGCAAATTGTTATTTGGCTGGTAAAAATCACTTGGGAGGTGTTAGGGCCATTGTCTGAAGTTTATATTTGAATGCCGTCCATCTAAAAGGCAAGATGCCAGTTTCCTTTGGGTTCTTTTTTTCTGGGTTTCCTTTGGCTCCCCTAACAGAGAGCTGTCTTCTGATGCTGACAAAAATCTCCAGCATGTCCCTGTTTTGAAGTTTTCACTCCCATTTAAAACATGGTGTAGGGTCTCCAGTGACACATGAGCTTCATAAATACAACTATGTATTTTTTGGGGAGAGATCTGATTGTGCTCACCGTTGAACTCCTGTTGAGGGAAGAGCATATGCTAAATATCTCAGATCTAGCACATGCCTTTAATATCACTTACCTAAGGTGCTATTGATGTTTGTCCAGACCTTGAGAAGACTGATCAGAGTCCATTCTTGAATATCACTATTCATTTCTTTCTGAATACTCACAGGGACCAATAGTGCACAGCTGCCCCGGTGGGAGTAATTGACTGTTTAAATATGAAGTTCACAAAAATATTTTGTCTGGCTGCTTCTCTGTCTTCTTGTCTTCTGTACACTATGTGCCTTCCTAAGCTGTAACTTTTGTCGTGCAGTACTGTCCCCCTGTTCTGTTGTGAATACAGTGAGTCCTGGTATTGGCAGAGACCTCAGGAGGGAATTGCAGTCCATATGCTAAATACTAATATGATAATATATTAATAGCTATTAATTATTTTTTCTTAATATTTAGCCAAATTAAAAAAAAGTTAGTGTGTTTTTAAACATTAGGAGAAAAAGTACAGATAATTTTTCCATTTTTGGAACTTTTAGGTCTTTTAACAAGGAAACAGCTTTACTTGCTAATGCAATCACATTGGTTGCTAAAGTAACCTCAGCTTTCTTGCTTTCACCTTCACATTGCAGATATTACTGGGTTCAGTATGAATCTGTCAGCTTAACTACTCTGTGTTCTAGGAGTGCCCAGTCTAATAAAGCATTAATGGCTGACATTTCTAATGGCATCCAACAATTTCAAACTGTTCTACCAAAGGTTACTTTACTAGCCAATCCATCCTTCATTGCTCTTCCCCACCAAGGACTTAAAGACACTAATCAATTACAGAAATGCTAGTGTGAGAACACGTGAACAGCTATTCACTGTCTGACCAGCGATCCATGTAGCTCACCAGCCTGCCTGTGGTACTAACCAGCAGAAGATTCTTAGAGGGGCATGTATTGAGTGAACTCTGTTCAGTTTCCCTTAAGCTGTGGCTTAGAAACTCCATCTAGAGCTCTTTTAGCCATGATAATAGACCTGATTTCCACTAGTCTATTTCCTGAACCCTTTTTGTTTATTTAGTGCTCATATCATGTAGCAATAAATTTCCTGTTTTAATAATGTGTTGAGTGAAAAAATTCTTCCTTGTGTTTGCCTTAAACCTGCTCCCGGATCACTCATTTTGCTTTCCCAGCCTGGAATGCTATGAAGAGCAGCAGAACATGATCTGAAGGATCCTACCCAGATCCAATTAGTAGAAGGAGAGGAGGTCAAGGCTGAAAATGGCCACGACTACCAGACTTCATTTTATTGCAACGACACTTGCAAGTGTCAAGGCCCCTTTGTGCTAGCAGTAGTACAGACTTCTGAGAGTATGATGCAAAGAACTGATAGTCTGAACAGAAGAAGCAGTCAAAGTGGAGTAAAGAAAAAATGGGAGTCTGATCCTTCCTATCTCTCTGGAAAGAGATAGAAAGTCACAATTACTGCCACTGCTGCCCAGACAGTAAGCTAGGAAATGTCCTTGTTCGCTATGTCCTTCCACTTCTACTTACAACCTTTTTCATCTACTTTTGGCCATTTTTGCTTGCAGAGGCATTGGCAATTAGAGCGTGGTAAGTACAGCAGCAACTCTAGGAGGCGGTGAGAAGTAGAGCACAGGGGAAAAAGGTGAGCAGGAGAATGGAGGCAGAGAAGCAGATAGTGATGAATGTAAGAAAAGTCATGCCAAGTCAGAACAAAATTTCATCTAAGCCACTGTTCTAACTCCAGCAGGACTCATATCAGGAAAAGAAGCAGAGTTATGTACTGGAGTCATAGGTGAATGGTCAGTGGAGCAGTGGTTCCCTCACATGGTCTTGCTGTAGCACGGTCTTTGAGGCAGGGATGTTCATGAAGCCAGTTTCTGCTCCCTGCACAGGGCCACAATAATGAACAACATAGACACCAAACTTGATTGCTACCCATGGGAAGAAGCAGCTGCAGTGGACAGCAGAATGTGAAAAGATACTCCAGATCAGGTACTCTATTAGGATTTATAACTACAACTACCTGATGCCCACAGCTGTTCTGTTGATATCCCTTTGTACAAAACTGCTGCCAACAAGGGTGCATTCAAGCATTGAGTACTAATATGCAAAACCAAGTATGAAGCTGAGGTAAAATTTGAGAAAAGATTCAGGACTGTGAGAATAAGCAGTTCTTCCAGAATCTGCAGTTCTAAACCTGTAGCATGGCTGCATCAATTAATGTCTCAAAACCAAACCAGAAATAGTGGCCTGTAGAAGGCAGCAAAGATAAGTACAGGCAAGTGCATACTGATATTTCCCCAGAATACTCTCCCAGCAGCCAGGAATCTACACATCCATTTAAGACTTTGATGGCTTTTCCTGCTGTGAGTTTGTTCATTCCTTTTTTGAATCTGCAAGACCTTTAGCATCCACCGTTTTCTATGGCCAGGAGTTCCATTGCTTAAACAGCACAGTGGTCAAGAAGTATTTCCTTCTGTTATTTTGAATGTAGTCCTGATCACCTTGCTTGCTATTCTCTAGTTATTATACTGAAAGAAACACTGAAAAATCTTTTACATTCCACTCTTTACCTTTTAAACCACTAATATATTTCAGATTAAATGGTCTCTGTTCCAGATTGAGGAATTTCAGATAGTTTTTCTGGTTTGTGCTCCCTACCTCTGGCGATACTACTTGTCCTTTTTGATGTATTTTCCAATTCTACCTTATTTCTTTTGGGAAAGGAGGATCAGATCCACTTGCAATTTTCATGATACCAATGTGTCAGGGAGTTACATAGTGGAATTTTCCTGTCCTCATGACTCCTGATACTCGACAGTCTTTTTTGAACTGTTACGAAGTATTTGTATTATGTTTTCACCAAACTGTTTACTAAAACCTCAAGATTTTCATCTGGTAACAGTCAGCCCAGAGTGGCAGTTTGTATGTAAAGGTTGTATTTTCCCATGTGCATTCACCTGAGCTGAATTTCATCTGCCATTTCTTTGCCAAGTCCCTCATTATCATCAGGATTTTCTAAATTATCTCTCTTCTTTATGGCCATGAATAGTCTAGTGTCATCACCTTTCTTTGTCAGCTCAGTATTCTCTCCCCTTCGATCCACTTACAAATACATTGAGGACCTCAGTTCCCAGCACATAACCGTATGCGATTCCATTCCATTTTAACTCTTAAGCTCTGTTTCAGATCTTCTAAACCATTCTTTATCTGTCCAAGGACATTGCCATGTTGTTCGGTTTATTTAAGAGTCTTTGGGTGAGAAACATTACTGAATGCCTTTTGGAAAAAAAATTAGACCATATCAAAGGAATACTCTTTGTCCACATTCTTAATTGCTTCTTCAGATAAATTAAACAAATTTGTGAGGCACAGTTTTTCTTTAAAAAAAAAAATCAACAAACAAATCATGTTGACTCTTCCCTATTCGTATTTACCCACATGTCCATTAATTTTATTATGTAGAATAACTTCCACTAACTTGCCCAGACCGTTATGTGGCTCATCGGCTAGGTCTTTCTTGGGTCTCTTTGGAACTTCTGAAAAAAAATTGGCATCGCTGGCCATCTTCTAGTACCAAGGCAACTTTAGACAAGAAGCAGTGTACCACAATTAGTGCTTCCTTATTTCATCTTGAGTTCTCTCAGAACTTTGGGATGAACAGCAGCTGCTGATGGCTTATTATTAGTTTCTTATGTCTTT
Organism: Pampusana beccarii; assembly: GCA_013399365.1. Classification (NCBI taxonomy): domain Eukaryota; kingdom Metazoa; phylum Chordata; class Aves; order Columbiformes; family Columbidae; genus Pampusana; species Pampusana beccarii. Next base: position 356,413 of record VWYH01003702.1, on the reverse strand, counting down.
TGCAAGTTTCTTCCCATGCTTACTGCTTGCTTTTCTTTTTCTTTTTTTTTTTTTTTTTTCCCTGTCTCCTGTTTGGCTTGCCTTACTGTGTCTTACTGTGATTTTTTTCACTTAACATGCCAGCACTTGAGTTTTCTGAAGGGTGCTTTCTCTCTTTAGAAGCTGACTGTATCCTGCTTTTTAGTCATGCTGGCTTTCTTCTGATCCTTCTTAAGTCTTTCTTTATGTGTGGTTCTAGTTTCTCTAAGAATCCAATAAGTGGTGGCCATTCCAAACTGTGGGGGGAAGCTGCTGATAGGGACGGTGGCTGTAGAACAGAACACAGTAAAAAGAAAGAAGAGGTGCAGAGGAAAGGGGTGTAGTTCTAGTGACCAAGTCACTTGATGTGGCTCTATTGGAGAGCAAGAAAATATACTTTACCAATGCAGTTTGGATGGATGAAGGGTCATGATATTTTGCTGAAAGGCACATAGGCTGTTTGCTCTAGAGCAGAAGATTGAACTCAGATCTTCAGAGTTCAGGACTGTCACACAGCCAAGGCACCAGATGCACCTCTCTTACTCTTATAAAATAAGTGCTATTACTAGGATGATCTTAGTCCCATGAGCAAGTCGGCATTTTCACTAGCACAGTGGCTTAAACAGCATTGCAAATGAACTACAAAGGAAGGAAAATTAGATCAGAGACATCAGTGTCAACGGCTTTCAAGGAGCCTTCTCAAACAGTTGACTGATTGCTTCAAGAGGCAGTTGAGGGAAAAGAGGATTAAATATGGGAAATGTGAGAGATGCAACTGGGATGCATATGGGTTCTCTTGAGAAAGAAAATAGTAAAATGTGTGGAAGTATGTGGGGAAGAAACAGTACTTTATTCTGCTAGCTTAATATTTTAAAGAAGAAATACCCATGTCAATATTTTTCTTTATTTTGAGTATTTCATTTTGCCAGATGCAAATAGTAGAAAAACATACATAGAATTAAGAGAAGAAAATATCAATATGCTCACCTAATGAATGACCTCTTTTTAAAAATGTTGATAGAACTGAAGAACATTACTTCTGTATGTTAAATTATGGTGAATTATAAAAAGTCAGACAATTAAAAATCTTTATCTGGAGATGTATGTGTACAAACTTGGTTTTTAAATATGATAATGGTCTCTACTGATTAAAAAGAGAAGCACGGAACTGCATAATTTGCTTCTCCTCTTAGCTCAGGCACTGATTTGTAACCTCTGGCATGTTACTTCACATGTTCTGGTTGTAGAAATAATTGGAAATGATAATAAAACAGGAAATATTTCTACAGTAAGTGCTTATAAGAAGCTGACATTTAGATTATTGATGTCATATGTCCTCAGTGTATTCAACATTCAGTGTATGTTTCTTTTTGTTTTTAGGTTCTCTTCAGTAGTAAGTCTTTATACAAGCAAAAGTTATCTGGACCCACTTTGACTTCCACGGTCTGTTTCTCCAGGAAGTGGAAACTACTAATTTTCTTTTTTTATTCATAGTGATTTCTTATGAACATTTCTATTTATTCTGGCATAAATACTCTGTGACGCATGTCTACTTTTAAAAATATTTCATTAAAGATAAATAAAGGGATTTAGAGTTGTCTTCTATTGGAAGTGTTGTGAAGTTAAATACCTTACAATTTTAGTTTTAATATAGAACATTTAAAAATGTCTTGGATCCGTTTTTCATTTGTGGATCTACGGATCTTTGCCATGAGCTCACTGAAGATTAGTGAGCACAGAGTATAGTGTAGGAACAAATAGGAAGCTTTGATACAACTCTCTGATATACAGAATTATCTTTAAACTCTCGCTGATTGTGCCATCTGTGCCTCTGCACAGGACTCTGTAGTGAAGAAAGGAAGATGGAAGAAAAAAAAGAAGTTAATTCAGGAAGAATGGAGCGCATTGAAGATTTATTATTTCCAATTTCAGAACTGAAATATATCGCATTTTTGAACTACATTTCTGAATATTGATTTTAATTGATACAGTAACTTTAAAACGATTAATCAGTTGTGAAACGCCATTTATTTTGTAATTAAGTTAGTTCTGGTTTTTTGTTTGCAATTTTGAATACAGATCTAAGAAGTTCTTTTTTGTCTTTTTATAGTTTATTCCTGATTTTGCAGACTTATACCATTTTATGTGCTACCAACTTTATTGTTATGAATTTTTGTAGTTGTAATACCCTTTAAAAGTTGCCCATCTTCAAGCCAACAGTACAGAAAGTAATTCTACAGCACTCAGCAAAATGATATTACATATTCAGTTTAGATTCCATAATTTCCTTGCCATGAACCTCACAAGTATCTTTCTCTCCTTCTTGCTTTATGATGATTTCATACCAGGCCCCACACTTGTTAAACACGGCCCTGGCCTTTCGAAAGTGATAAGCGACTACTGTGAAATGTTGGGATGTTCCAGCTTTTCCCAGATAAAATATAAGACCTTCACCTCTTTCAGTGTTCAGAATATGAGTCTCTTGAATCTATTCCAGTAATGTAAAAATAAATAAAATATCAATACTTCCTGGAATCTAGTACAAAGTCTGGAAGCTCAGTGGAGATAAGATAAGCTTCCTGTGTGTGAAATCTTTTCACCTTTGTAAAGGCAAACTGTGTCATAAATTTCCAGTGAAAAGGTTAGCAAGAACTGATGTAATGTTCTGAATGAAATGGAATAGATCTCTTTCCCTGTCTACATTTCACATGCCACACTAAGGGATGCTGCCATTCTGCATACTGAAGACCATTGATCATATGGGGTTTGGAGGCAGGGGAAGGACAGCTGTGTGGGCTTAGAACTCTGGGAGCCTACCTGCTGTTTCTGACAGGCAGAGCACATAAGGATGTTAATTTTCTCTGAAACGTCTGACACAAGTCTCATGGGTTAGATAGATAGTGAACCTACTATGATATAGAAACTATTAAATGGAAGGAAAGGAATGTGATTGAAACAAACGAAGACATAAAATAAAACATCTAACACAATGACCATGTGTTGAAAAAGATTTTGCTGCTTGCCTTTTGGATGAACTCCCAACAGAAAAAACTAATATTTAGTCTTGTCTATGGTTATTTATCAGGAAAATGTGTTGCATCAGGAAAACGTGTTGCATCATTCGCTGCTGCTTCCAGGTGCTTAAAAAAGCTCAGTGGTTGCTCCCACTGAAACTTGAGTGCTGTCCAAATGTTAAAACAAGTTTCTAAAAAGCTGAGTTCATTCTAGAAGGCCATGCCCTATGGGACAAGAATGAAAGCACCCACTGCCCTACTTTGTCGTTATCATTGGCACCTTCCCTCTCAGTTTTGCTGGCACAAGTCTTTGTGGGACCATGTAGTAAACCGGATCCAGGGCTGAAAAACACCCTTCTTTTCTGCTGGGTTCTTTTGAAGCAGGATCATTTCCCTCATTCGGTTTAAAATGTGATACCACAAATAGTTGTGTCAACAGTGGTGAAGGGATACTACACCACTGTCTAGAAATGAGTGGTGGAGATGGGAATATCTCAAGTTGTGTTATTTCTGAGTGGAAAACTTTTTCTGAGCTAGTCCGCCTAATGTACTGGTTCGATAAAGCTGTTATACTACCAAAAGACCTCAGGGGGCATATAGGCACCAATATCCCACATGCGTTGAAGTACATAGCACAGAAAATTTCCACAGTGAAAGGACACACTGTGGCATCTTTAGTAAAGCTCCGCATGTTTGTGAATAGTTTGTGTTTGATTTTATTCCATTCCTTTCAGGTTTTATTCTTTTTCCCACACAAAAAGTCTTGTTATTTCCTTCTTAATTTACTTAATTGGTAAATTTTTTTTCATTTATTATACAAATAAGACAATTGGATTAAATGCTGGAAAAATAAAATTCTAAAAATGTGTTCTAAATATGACAAACTGCAAATATTCTACAGACATGTAAAGATTGGCTCCTTCTCTAAAGACTTTACAACACAATTTGGAAGAAGGCAAAATGAATACCATAATCAGAAAGAAGAGTACAAAGAAATGATAGTTTTGCAGTCAGATTCTGGTGAACTGTATCAGGTTGCCATACACATAATCCATCAAATAAGTGATTCCAAACGGAAGAGTAGCTTGGAGCTACATACCACATAAGTGATTGTGAACTTGTTAAGAGTCATGCTCTTCTGTGTGGGTTGTGAATGGCCTCAAGTTAAACCACCACCTGACACTGTTGGGAAATGAACTGGTGACTATAGTGGATTCCTGGTCAGTTACAATCCATCTTTCCAGATCACAGTACAGTTACCACTGGGTCAGCAGACTGAAAAGGCAGAAGGACCAGACTCAGGTTTCATCTAACGCAGTATCTTGCCTTAAAGCGTGAAAACAATACCAGTGTTCTGAAAAGAAGGTGCAAACAACAGTCCAGGCCATATGGTGCTGATTCTTCCTCAATGTTGAGAGTTAGTGGTGAAGATATACTCTGGAAGTCTATATATTCCTTATATCTCTAATTGTGGTTGCTCTTACTTCCCAAAATATCCAGCATTCTTCCAGGGCAGGGAGCAGGACTGCCAGCAAGAAGCTATGGAGGAAGCTCTCAGGGCAGCTTCCCACGCTGTACACATTCTGTGAATAACACTTTACTACTTAAGGCTGACAACTTTTGCTGAGTGAACCTATTGGAAACCACTCCTGTTAGTTTTTTCTAAGATGTGTAGAGCAGATGATGTCAGAGGGAAGTGTTATGAAACAGAACCTGGACTCATCTTGTGAGGGCTGGTCTTTCCCACCTTATCCTCTCTTCAATTAGCACAGCTGGGGTGTGGCACTAAGCAGATAATAGCCCTCTGGCAGTACAGCTGAATGCTGTTAATCTTTCAAGTTGTCTTTATTCTTTAGCTTTGTATATGCTTCATTAGAAAATGGAGTCTATTACTTGTGGAAGGAAAGAGTGAGTTTCTTTTCTCAACTGAGAGAATTGATCCTGGAGAAAAATGTGAAGTTGTGACGACAGTGATTCATGTACCAGCTGAGGTATGAAATACAAGGAACTTGTTGGAATATTTTTTTCTTCCTTAGTAGCCCTTTAAAAAATTTTAGGAGCTAACTCAAATTACTGCTAGTTTAAGAGTACTTAAAGCAGTAAAATTTTAATCTGTCTAGGTCTCATTTACAGTTTTGCTGTTGCTACATGCACAGCAGCAGCAGGAACCAGTCTGGTGTATCTATATGTATCAGAAAAGTCCCTCTTGCATGCAGGCACACGTACACCTGTAGTAGGGAAATAACTCTGAACAGTAAGTGTAGAGTAAGTGTAGTAAAGTACAAACTGTTTCATGGTATTTTTTTTCCCTCTCATTTTTTTCCTTTGTCCTCTTTCCCCTTTTCATATGTTGTATAGTATTCGAGCCAAATCAAAAGGTCAGTAGATACTCTGATATATCTCAGTGTTGATTGTAGGCTAAAAATTACGCCTGTAAACTGTAAATATGTGCTGCTCATGCAACGTGTAAGCCAGTATTGTGCAGTTCTGACAGGTTTCTGGATGTACTATAAGGACTAGTTATTCTTGCAGAATAGTTCGTTACATTCTGATTTTCCTCAGGGTTTTTTGTTTGTTTTCTTTGTTGTGCTCTATGGTGAAGTTGGTCCAAAGAGGCAGACTTGTCCAATGTTAAAAATGGACTTTTGAGGTGAAAGACTTTTAGTCAGAAGCTTCCCAGATCTGAGGTCTCTACCACAGCCATTCTGCAAAACTTGATTTTCTTGTACAAGAAAACATTTTTGTATCCCTTTAGCTTTTTTAAGAGACTGTAAACATGAACTAACATAATTCTTTTCCATGGTCTCTTACGTGCTTGAGTGACATAATTAGCCTTATACTCAAAGAAAGCTTAAACCATTTATTTATTTTATAGTATAGGGTAGGAGACTAGGATTATATTAAAATTTTCACCAAAAATGGAAGCAAGAGCAGAAAATAATACAGATGCAAATGCAACTAACCTTTCCATTGGAATTTCCTGATTTTGAAAGTGGTTTACCACATTTGGATCAGATTTTGAAACATTTAGACCATTGTATAACTTTGTATATACATGGATAACATTAGTCACTAGATAAATGTCTGCAGGAACCTAACAGTGCATTCACTTTGTTTTTTCATTTAATTGTCTAGATTTTTTTTTTCTTAAGAAGAAAGAAGTACTTGAAACTTCTCAAAAATACTCCAAGTAGTATTGCCAAGGCTGAAGGAGGTCAGTAGGTGGGAGCTTCCCAGAGACTCATTGATCATTAGTATCCCAAAAAATACCATGGACTGATGGTACCTGACTATCTTGCTCTTCTCTTGCCCCTCATGCAGGATTTCTTGCCAAACACTAAGTATTGGGATATGGGAGACTAAGATCCCACAGGAAGAATGCTATGAGGGGAGAGGAGGATTTGGGGCATTGAGACTATTAAGTGAAAATGTGTTTTACCACAGCTTGGTATTGTATAGTACGGGAAGACTTAAAGTATAGCATGGGAAGATGAAAATTTCATTCTAATGTAACTGGGAGACCTGGATTGCTTGGGAAAAGGATACCCTTTGCTCCTCTTCCGAGGACAACAGAATTCAACCACCTTTTCTTAAATGGGCTTATCAATTTCATTTAAATTAAAAATAAAATAAATGCTTTCATGTTTCTTGACTAAGAATAAGCTTCGGGAAAAAGTCCCTCCTCTGTTTCCACAAAGGAATCCCTCTCCCAAAGACAGGATCGTTTGAAGAAGCTAAAACTGAAAGGTTTTGCAATTGTTTTCATTATGTGCAGCAAAATATATCATAGACCTGACCTTTCCAGTGCTGCAAATTGTATTTTGTGACATTCTCTTGCCTCAAAACTTCCTTTAACCAAGTTCTTCCATATATTGAAAAATCTTTCCCTGCTTACAGCAAGAATAGCACAGGAAAGTCTAGTCCCCCTTCCTTTACAACTGCTTTGTTTTGGGATCCTCAGATGTCAGAATGACCCTTTGGAACTACTAGTAGCAGGTGTTAATTAGAACAATCTTTTGGCTGCTCTGACGGACTCCGGGGCAAGCCGGGGTTTCAAAGCCATATGTACACATTCACTCCAGTCCCCTGCTCTGAGCAGTACAAAATACTGCTTGGCCACAGCCCAGGACCCAGCTCTGAGTAATTAAAGCATAAAGCTTGAAATTTCAGGCTTTATTGTCCCTTCCCCTTGCACTAATTTTTTAGGTGTATGAATGGACTTCGTGTTAACAGTTAGGGACCTTGGCCAGGAGTCATGGTGTTTATTTGCTTCAAAGTATTGCCAATGAGGAACAAGGAATGCTTTATTTTTCTCTTTTAACTAAGTTTCTTTAATGCTACTCAAAAATTAAAGCCATCCTGATACATTCATAAGCAATCTATATTTGTGTCTTTTCAGTATAGTTCGGATATAATGTGATTAACTTGGGCACCTTTAAAAGATATGGCTTATTCTTCACACACTGTGGTTGCCTTGGTAATTAGTATACAGCTATGTAAAAAAATTCATCCTAATTTCAGTATATTTCATCATACTTTCAGTAGCTCCCTACCTTTTCCACTCTCTGACCTTGGCTAATCAGAACATAGTACCTTTATTTGGCCATCCAGCATTTTTCGTTTTCTCACAGAGATACGAAGGTATGTGTCTTGTACTCCATCCTCTATTGATTGGTGTTTGACTTATTTTTGGATTCTGGAAATAGGTCTTTGTCAGAATGGACAACGTTTAAATATGAAAGTCTGGGCTTGCCTCTTCTGCCTATAAGCTGAACCTTTTAGAAGAAATGTTGCCATGGAGTGTGACCTTTGAGGTTGGCCATGAGATGACCAGTGCTGGAGACTCTTACTCCCCTGTAGGATTTCTAAATATCAGTCTAAGAATCTGCTACTGCACTAAGGAGCAAATGCATACATAGACCAGTAGTGGATGCATTCCCTTTGTGACCAAACCCCGAAAATACCCTAAAATAGTTGCTGACAGTGGATTACGTTTCTAATCTTAGTAACCAAAGCCATGTATTAAACTCAATCAGAGAGTTTTCAAGTTCTGTGTGTGTTTTTTCAGGGTGTTAAGAAAAAGTCAAGTAGTAGTTTTTCAGCTGCTGCCTCACATTTTATCCTGCATGTAATGGAACATAAAATGCTTCTGTGTGATTTGAAACCATCTGGTGGAGGGTCTGCAGATGTAATTCTAGGAATGCTCTTGCACCTTGTAGTCAAAGCACTGGGAATAAAATACCATTGATAAGTATTTAAGTTGAGGTTATGTTGGTGATGCTCTAATAACACAGCAAAATCCATCTTAATTCTATATATCGAAAACTCCAGAAATGTGGTAGTGTGAATGCTGTGAGATGCTGGGCAGCCAGATGGCTGCTGTGTGCACCTGGTGCAGGGTTCTGACTGGGGAACGGGCACAGGGAGGTGCTCGCACTGTTCTTCAGTGTTTGCCAGTGTCTTTTCCAACAACACTGAACACTCAGAGCCCATTGACATGTTCTTTGTGTTGGACAACAGTAGAGCAGTTTGTGAATATATTTTAAAATGGAAATCTTGGTTAGATGCCACTCCCATTGTAGAAGAAGGGTTAGAGAAGAAAAATTGAGCTAAAGAACCTGGACTGTAAGATATCTGTAAATACATGTAGTTAGGGTGCAGACCTGGCATTTAAGTACCAAATAGTTCCTTCCACATGCACCATCCCAAGTGAGAAGGGGTGTTGTGGGAAACAGTACTGGGCATAAGGGTTCCTATCCTAACTCTGCTACAAATTTAACATGTGGCAACGCTGGAAGTTGTCAAATTTCCCTCTATTTCCATTTCTCACTCTGTAATGGAAGGTGGGGATGGGACAGAGACTATTTGTACTTAAAGAGAGGTTATAAACTGAACAATCCCATAATATTTTTTTAAAACATTATTTTTCCATTTTTTAATGAAGAAGTTTTTTAACAACAAAGCTAAATAAATTTAAAAAGTAAAATTTTAGGATTGTGTGGTGGGATTTTTTAGCAAATCAGAAAAAGCTGTCACAAAATACTACTTCTTACGAAAATTTAATTTCAGTGGAAAAACTATTTCTTCATTAAAAATGTTGCTGTTTCTCTTTTAATCAGGGTTTACTGCGACCATAAATTCACTACTTCGGATGATTTTTTTTCCCACAGATATAAACTATGAAATAAGAGCAAGAATTGCTTTCTTGTAGCATGTAGTGCTTGCATAGTTCAGTAAAAGGGTATCAGGCTGTACTGGAGACCAACAGCATATCCAGTACAGCAGCAGCAGGCAGCAAAAAAGCAGTAAAACTCCACAGTTGTTGAAAGACTTAAGCCTTAACCCTTCCCTACTTTTTTTCTTTTGTTCCCCCCCTGCCCCGCCCCATGCCCATCTACCATGAATTCCAATTATTCTCGTGGATTTTATGAGTACTCTAAAGAAGATCTCACGATGAACCACAAGTTTTGTCTAAGCCCTTGTAATGTCCACAACTTCTGATCACTTCTTAAAATAAATAGTTGTGACCATTTGATGATCAATCACTTACTGGCATGCAAGGGTCCACTGTGCTTTACTCCCCTTCATAGCGTCTTTCATCTTCAGGAACTTTCTGCACAGAACTCTTTCTTTCTCTCTAAAAGTTCAGTGCCCTTTTTTTTTTTAACAAGTATGCTGCTCAGTTGATGTTGTAGATTGCAGGGACAGTGAGATCTGAGTTCTGAATGCTCTGTGGGTTTGCAGGCTGTGATCTGTAAGCAGGCAACAGTGGTTTTACTGTCACTGGGCTTATAAAACCTTGGCACTGGGCTACCAGAGAAAGGCTTTGCCTGTCCCTGCCTGTCTCCTACTTTCAAGGTGATCTTCAGTTTACAGGGTTGGAGTGCCTCATAGCTGCAGTCCAAAACCACCTTTGAAATTCATTCAGCCATTTACATTTGTTAAGTTGTACTAAGCTAGCACATGAATTTTTAAAATTTTAAGTCAAACTGTGAACTCTTTGCTCTCACAAATCCTGAGGTGATGTCCTAAGGTTCATGTTAAATTTTCACTGGACATGTTCTCATTAACCTTGAGGGGGCCATTTCTGCAGACTTCTGAGGAAGGGCACTGTGAGCTGGAGCCTTGGGTAACAGTAAACACATCTGATATTCTGAGACACCAGGGACTGGTCTCCCTTTCATTCGCTTTTCACTGCTGCTGTGTTAAGGGAAGGGTGGGAAGCAGCTAGGTTTCCTGACAGAGTGATCCTTTTGGTGCACAGCTCCCTGTTACATGTCATCTTCCCATATCATGCGCCTGTTGCAGCTTTACATATGGAGATTACAGCAGAGGACAGAGAGGAGGGAACCTGGCTGCGTTGTGCTGCAGCAATTCCTGACGGAGATCAGGGTTTGGCAAAGCAGCTGGTATAGATTAGGCCAGCGCTTGGGCTGCTTTCATCTATGGAAGGGCTGGGCTGGCAAAGAAGTGGCCTCAGGATAAGAGAAATGCATTGGCTTTTTATGGATCTCATCTTCAGCCTCCTCCCTAGTTACATCTAATGAACAATGACACAGCTGAGGATGAGGCCACACACAGTCCGGAGAGTTTCTTTTTGTAACTAGATCTTGGGAAAGATTTCCCTCCAATACAGAATTTCATGGATTTCCTTTGTGAGAGTTGTGAAAACAAACAAATAAACCTAGTCCTGCAGCTGGAATGTTTCTGACACCGTGAAATGAATTTGATTTCCCTATGTGGTGGTATCCCAGAGGCACTGCTCCTTTCAGATGGCCTTGTAACAGATACCCTTATGGTATCTGACCACATTTAGGTGCGGTTCTCTTTCAGTCAAGTGTCAACTATCTGGAACGAAAGTATACACTAAAGATGAGACATTTTTTTAGATTTATTTTTTTGTTGGATTAATAGGAATTCAACTGCCAGATCTAAGTGCAGACATCATGGAGTCTGTCTTTAGGAGATTACCAGCTGTGTACCACACATTGTCCACAATAACTGCAACTGCTCAGACCTCAGCATGTTTCCCACAGCTTTCCCGAGCTGGCTGAGCCACTTGTGCAGTATTGAGGTGACAGTGACAAATGTTATTACCTTGTTCAGGCATAGCAGGTTGTCACATCTGTATTTTTTTTTCAGTATTAGCAAGAATTTATTTATGATAGTTTCATCTGGTGTTCATCCCTTAGTTTTCTCTATTTATAATTACTTTGCCAGCTGGTCTGGCAACACAAATGCAGTTTTTTCTTTAGTATGTATGGTATGGAATTGCATGCTCCCACTCTTATGAATGGTAAAATAGTTATCTTCAGAGAAGATACCTAAAAGAACAAATACAGTGCTTTGAATATTTACTAAATGTGAATATTGCCAAATGTAACTCCATCTTTTGTAGCCGTGAAGGTTATTCTAGTCCAATAAAATTTTATTAGTAAATAAGAAGGGGAAAAGAGGAAGACAGAGATTCGGGTATAAAATGTGTAGGGATGTTAAGCATAAGAATCTGTGGGGTTGACTCTCAGATTTGCCCTGAGGCCCTTCAGCGTGATATGTTACAGTTTTCCCTCTGTCAAACTGGCATACAGGGGTTTAATGTAACTTGTCTATAACCAGGAGTAGGGTTGTGGAGCAGAAAGTGTTAAAGACAATCACAGGATGGATGTCTTTGGAAAGAGAAAGGACACAAAAAGGGTGAGTCTTAATGAGAAGGATGCCAAGCGAAAGGGGGTAAAATGAACACATGCACATTCATGTTTTTGAAGTCTACAGAATGGAACATCTCTGCAAAATATCAGACAAGCTCCAGAGAGGAGACAAGGGAGCGGGTGGCACCATGCAGGTGGCAGTAGGGAGTATAAAGTAGGTATGTGACCAGGTATGGTCACATCTCTTTCCAGAGTGAATAAACAACCAGAAACCACAACATTTGATCATGCAATGCCTTTGCAGGATGTCTGAAAGAATTTCCAGCTATGATAGCTGTGATTTGACCTTCATCTGTTTTCCATGGCTTGGTGAAAGCATGATTTTCCAATACTTTCTCATTTTTATTTGTGGTCAGGCCAGTAAAAAGATTGCACCTTCAACTTCCTGTTTTAAAATTATTATTTTTAAATGTTTGGAAGGTGATGTAATGTGGAGAGCTCAAGTAGAGAACTTTTCTCAAGAACTTGAAAACCATACTGAATACCAAGAATAAAATGTGTAAATGGTTTCAAGAGCCACTAGGGAGTACCAGACAATAAAACAGGATTAGGTTGTCCATTTGCAAACATGTGCATATACACTAGCACAAAGAATGAACTTCAGTGAAGAAACTCGTTTTAGATGCTAATTTACTTCTACTGAAGTTTGCTGTTATCTAGTCTTAAAGCTGTTGTTGGGAAAATTCAATCATCACTGTGGTTTAAATTCTTCTACACGTGGTAAAATTTAATCCTGTATCAATACATAGCCATAAATAAATGATATATGCTGTAATTCATTCTGTTGCTGACATAGTAGTTGCCTGACTGGTTTTGGATGGCTGAGGGGTCCCTTTCTAATGTTTTTTGATGACATGATATGGATGGCAGCCTATCCCTGACAATTTCACCACTGCTTATGACTGTGTTAGAGCTATTTTAAAGTTGCTAGTCACCAAAAAGATGTTCTGATGCTCATATTGAGGTGCCCTTTAATGAAGACTAAGTGTGACCACATTGCTATTTTAGCAGTTAATGCCACACTCAAGTGAAAAGCTGAAAGAGGGAGACCCTCATGAAACCTTATTCTTCTTTTGCTGTTCTTACTACTCATCGGTGCCATCCCTTTGAGCCCCACAAAATGCATCATCAGTGGAAATGAATAAAGCCTTTCAGCAGCTCTATGGAGTACCCAGTACAGCTGTCTCCAGATTTCTGATGGAGACTGAAACACTAAGAAGCAAATGGCTTCCTAAATGGTATCTGAGATGCAGATACTCTCCTGTTTTCTCCTCCTGTGATTTAACCTTATAGTCTGTATCTGCTTTTCCAGTGTGATAGCTCTTGCAGGTTTGAGGCAAATCTCGTTAAAATCAGTGTGAGTCGTTCTGCTGATTCTTATCAGCCTCTCTGTTCTTTGGAGTTATGGTAATGGTATGACCCGTGGCTGACTTGTGATTATACACTTGAGGAGCAAAGAGAGTGATAGAACAAAGCTGATGTTTTATTCCAGTAATAAGCTGACTGAATAGGGCAGGATTTACTGCAGCTGGCCAGGACTAATGGCTGTGAGTATTGTGGTGGCTGTGAGCTCGCTCTCTCTCATCTTAGTGGAAATTCTGAGGAAAAACTGACTCCACCAAGACTGAAACATACTTACTAGTGGGAATAAAAGGGACCACGTGATACAGGGTTGTCTGTCTCCAGGCTGGGAATGTTTCCAGGCGAGAGATGAGGAGCCAGTTTATTGGATGTTTGGGTCAGGACACACAAGCTGCTGCTGAAAGAGTCTGTCTACAGTCTTCTTCTGCACATCCAAACAGGGAATCTCCTCTAAGGGAGAGAGGGTTTTTTCCCCATTCTGTTTTCCCATTGCTGGTCTTACAATTCTTGATTAAGTGAAGAAAATGTGGACCTACTTACATGCAATAGCGGCTCTAATCCCTTTTAGGTGGTGGGGATCCTCGCTGAAAGCTCCCTGCAGTGCGGGTGCTTTGTCCTTTCTCTCCCAGCACACTGTGATGCAGGGCTGGTGCTAGTGTGTGCCCTGGCTGCTCTTAGCACAAGGAGGAAATTAAACATAAAGATTTTTATGGAGAGTTACGAAGTCCTGATGTGGATGGATCCCTCTTTCTTAAACATAAAAACTGCCCTTGCCTAAATGCTGGTTTAAGTTCCTTTGCATAGGCAGCTAGAGTAATTTAAAATATAATAAAATATCACTAAATACATAGGCCTCTGGTCTTCACCTTCATCCACTGTATGTCCTCTACAACCAACAATGATTGTAGAGTAATCTCCAGATCTCTAGCAGTGTTTTTTCCCTATAGGTGAAAATGTTAGCTAAGCTAAGACTCTAAACTTTTCTTGCAGATTTTTGGGCAAATTGGTCTGTTTGATGTGTCTTCCCACTTCTATTTATAGGACAGTATCACCTAGTAGACCCAGATCTTGTTGGCTGAGGTACTGTACCAACACAGAAGACGGAGTCTGAGTGCTTACAGGTTTAAAATCCCTATAATATTTTAGATGTTTATAGTGGTTTTGCTTGTATTATATCTCAGATCAAAAAGCAGCTTCATATTAAAATTTCTTTTGTTTCTGATTCTCATGGATTTAATTCAGAAAAAAATGCACTTGCTATATTATGAAGACTTTTGTCACTGGACCTATTAGATGTTAACTCATACATGCCAGTGTTGTTGTGAAATATTTTTTGTAATTGTTACATGCAATATCAAAATTGACTTCAGAACCATGTAAAAACCAGTCTCTATAGTCGTATAATTTCAGATAATTTTAGAAAGCTCAGTAAGAAATCTGGCTTTAATTTTTTACTTGTGGCTCTTGTTACGTTTTGTTAACTTTATACATCTTTCTGCTTACCCATGCAATACTTTCTCATTTTTATATTTAATATTAATACTTTAATTGCCAATAACTCAATAACAAATAGCCACTGCAGTGTGAGTATTGCAGTTAAGAGTACTCTTCCGTGTAGCAATCTATTTGTTTTTAACCTGAAAGAAAGAAAACAAAAATATTGTAGGGGACTACCACACTTCTTTCTCAGATTCTAGCAAGGTAATTCCTTCCTTTTCAAAGAAAATCTTCTGGCTGATAGAGCTACCACATAAGAAACAAGTGCCTCTTTCAAAGTCATCCTTAGGGTGCTCTGCTTTCCACAGTTCTTGCCATCAGTTGTGAGGAAAAGTCATTTAGGCAGATATGGATGGCACTCATTTTATCAGGGTAGAATTTGCTTTTTGATTTGGGACGAGGACCTTCTGTTGGAGAAACGATTACCGTAAATATTTTATCATCCCAGTGGACTGTCTTTCACATTGTCTAATCTAATGACTTTACTTCATTTTTTCATGGAATACACTTGGAAACTACAAGGACTTATGTCATTTTGTTTCCTATTTTCAGCTAATGGTTGCAGAATTGACACCCACTGTACTTTCTCACAGAAACCATTTACTTTTCTTTTGTCACTGACCTGATCTAAAAAAATCAAAAAATCCCAAACAAAACAAACAAAAAAAAGCCCAACAAAAACCAACTGGCCAAACCAAAACACAAAAAACCTGAACAAAACCGAACGCACACGTACAAAAAGTGTTTTTTACACTGAAAGCGAATGGAAAGTTTAACAGCTTGGAGAAAACAGCATGTTGTTTTCTGTTTGGTAGTTCTTGCTTAGTCCATTTCTGTGGAATTTCCATTCCCCACATTCTCAGCAAATACACAGCACATCCTTCAACACTAGGGACACTTGGGACTTGTCTCGCACATATTTTTAACTTCCTTTTTATGTTTTGGAATACACACTCCCCACTGAGTGGATTCTCTTAATGCTACAGGAGTGCCATTAATTGCAGATCAGTAAGTGGTTTGCACTTGGTACATTGATACAAGCTGGCAAGGGTAGATAAGAGGTTGGTCTGCTGCTACTCCAGGGCATGCAGGGGCTGAACTCAACCTCCATGCAGGGCTTTGTTTGGTTTGATGTACACCTATTTAGGGGATTTGTGACTTTGTAAATAGATACACTGAGGGCAAGAAAAAGTGTATGCCAATTGACATCTTCCTAGAGTGGCTTGGAAATGTTTCTGGACCTGAGCTGTGGCACTAAATACATGAAGGCAACTTCAGCTTTCAAGCATGTACTTCATGTAACTACACTGAAGCCAATTGTGCTAGACCTACAAGAATGGACCTAAGGAGAAAGCTGGGTTGTCACTTGAAAATGTTCTGAGAGTGGGTCTGTAATGTCACTTATCTACCGTGCTCCTCCAACAGTAGCAGTAAAGAGTAAAGAATTTTAATGGTGAAACACCATTTTCTTTACATTATATTCTGTAGGCCTGGCTCATGGCTCTGACCTGTCCCTCAGTTTAGCTTTTTTGGTCTTCCTGTGTGCACAGGGTCTACTCAGTTTACTCAGTAGTGCTATGTGCCTGAAAAACTCTAGCCAGCACAGGGAAAGGCTTAGCATGAAAACATAAAAAATCCCAAACAGCCGTTTGCTCAAGTCTCCACAAAAAACAAGACGAGTTTCAGTTCTCACCGTTAAACAAGATCCAGGCCTCACTAACAGAGCCAGGCCTCATTTTAACGATGATTTGGCAAAAGAAACACAGACAGGAAAGTTTCTTGCATCTAGTTTGTTTGAGTGGTGACCTTTATGTTTCTCCAAATGAAAATGAAAACTCTTCCTACGCTGCATGACCTCTGCTGAGGTTTAGTCAGTTGCATCATGATGAGACGATGTTATATATCAACATCTGTTTCTACTGTGTCCCTTTCCCATATGTGTCTTTCCAAGTTACAAACTTTTCCTCTCTTTATCTTTCTCTCTCCTGCTTTTTCTTCTTCTAATTTTTTTTTTTTTTTAAATTACATCTCATCTGTCCTTATCTCACTCATTAGTGTGACAGCGAGAAGGAAGCTGTATGCACGAGAGAGGAACGAAGACACTTTTGCTTTTTCCCCAGTTTCATGGTCTTTTGCAGTTTTACTAGTTACCTCTGCTGGAAGAGATGTCTGTGATGACTTTGCCACACTGTGAGTGTTATAATGAACTCCAAATTAAATTAATTTCAATGTTGGTGCAGAAAGCTTAGCTTTACATGTGTTTCTGGTAGGAATGGTCAGGAATGGACTTTTTAGATGTAGCTGGTAAGAATATTCGCTGGAAAAACATTAACTCTCCATTGAAAATGAATGAACTTTCAGTACAAAGTAGCATGCCCAATTCAAGTCAGAAATTTGATAATTTTCCTGCATTCTCTCTCTTAATCTAGTTCTTTACTTAATTCTTCTCTCCAGTAGGTATTTATCTTGGAAAACGTTTTGCTTGCAAGGGCTCTCTTTGTGTATAGAGCTCTGATTTCAGCTATTATTCCTCTGATAGTTGACTGATACAAAATCCTTAAACACATCATGCAGAATACAAGTAGAGCGTGTATAATTTGAAACCAAGTCTTAAAGATACAACTCATGGCAAACACCAAAACTGATGCTTAATGACAATATCATTGCCATTTACACTTTCTGATGTTCTAAAAGCTACATCTTGAAGAGAGCTCTTAGGAGTATGAGGACCTTTACTGCACTATGGCTCCTCTTTATCAACAAAACTGTTTTCTGTGCAGGTGATGTTTTCTTAATTGTCATTTTGATACCTTTTTCTTGCAGATGATATCTTTTTTTGTTTGTCATGTAGAGACCTGTATAGCCTTTGCCTTTGCAAAACCAGCTACTATTCTGGAATCTGCCCTCTAGTCATGACAAATTTCTGGATTTGTTTCTGGGAAGGCAGAGGAGAGTGATATCTGAACCAGCAGCACTTTTCACTGTTATTGACAGAAGAAAGCCAAGCACAGTACTTGAGGACACTGGTTGTTGCTTGTTGTCCCTCCTGGACAAGGGCTGACCATCTGCTCGAGTAGTGTAAAGCACCAGTTCTGAGAGAGACTTTTTGGCACTAGTATAAGATGAGTGGTTAATAGTAAATCTGCCATGGAGCATGACTCAGCCTTGGTAGTCAGATAAACAGATGGAACAAAACAGGTCTCTTCAGTCTCACGTTTATATACACCACAGATGCTAAGCTGAATTCAGCCCTGAAGTGTGACATCAAAGCAAGACCATTTCACCAGACCAAAAGCCTCGTGAATCACAAACAAGTTCTGCGAAACTGAAATTTGTACCTAGAAAAATTGCTTCCTAAGGGTCAGAAAAAATCCTATGAAGCACCGAGGTACGTGGACAGATGTAACTTATCTGTAAGTTAGCAGTAAAAAAAAAAAGTGCTTTTACAATTCTTTGAGTTAAGAAATTTGGGTCTGATAAGGGTCCCTTGATATGTCTGATGACAGCCAAGAGCACAGAAATACTGTGTGTGATGATGAGATTTAAAGCAATCAAGCATATGGGAAACAGAATCCCACTACAAGTGCCAGCTAGAAAAAGCTAAAGAGCTCTGCAGAACTGCCACCACAAGTACATTAAAAATGCAAGGTGAACCCATTAACTAGTGGCTTCTGGTAGCCTTTAGAATGGCTCTTCCTGGTGCTGTAAGAATTGGTTATAACCATCTTAGAAACAAAGGCAGCTTTGCCTGTGGAAATGTTTTCTCACTTCCAAGGCTATGCAGCAGACAACACAAATGGGTGTAAGAGGAAAGTCCCCTTTCTCTGCAATAGTACATTGGCAGAAGAGGAGAAATATGACACAGACTGGTTTCATCCTCTTACATCTTTCTTGTACCTCAGAAACACATTTGCATGCAGTGAGAAGAGTTGAGCAGAGAGCTCTAATGGGACATAATTGTTTCAAGATGTTTAATCATTAGGAAGCACTAATAAATGAAACCATTTTGCTCTTTTTCACACCCATTTCCAAGACTCTATCTATCCAGATGAGTGGTCATGTTAATGTTTCTTAAGGTGCTCTTTTTTTCTTTTTTTTTTTTTTTCCAGGAGTTGCTGCTCTTACCCACAGTGTGAGTATCTGTGGATGAGCAGCTGCAAAGAGGTAGCAGTCTCAGCACAATGCAGCTTTATTCTCACAATGGCAGAAATGCCGAGTCTTGCTATTCAAAAGGCTGTAAAAGGAAAACCGCTTAATGTAGAAGTAGCGGTGCTAGCAACCTTAGCTATGCTTTTATTAATATATGTGCACCTACTTTTGGCACACTGCATTTAAAAACTGCTTGCAGGTGCTTTTTGGAGGATCTAAACTTTTCCATGTGGATGTGTGTTTTTGTTTGCTTGTTTTTTAAACAGCAGCAGGAGATTTTAGTCATGCTGCAGATTCCACATTTGAAAGAAATCACAAAATGTCCCATCCTTAGTCTGCTGCACAGCTAGAAAAATTTAGGCTTAACCGGTCGAGTGTTGGGAAATGTATAGAAGGATTTACATTTAGCAAGCAAACAAAGGTACACCAGAATGAAAAGAAGGTTCACATCTAAGGAAGAACTGGGAAAAAAAAAAAAAGTGGTTTTCATCTCATCTTTTTAAATTAGGCCTTGGGTGAGAGCCTGAAAATTGAATTTTTAGAAGGATTAGGAAGATCTTCACTTTTTAGTCTCCCTGTTACAAGATTGTATCAGAGTTCATGATGAGTTGTTAGGGTGGTGAAATACCCGCAGTTCAAGACATTGAACTTCCGCTGATGGCTATATTTGGCAGTTGTTAATCTAGCTTCTTATAGTGGACTTAAAAAAATGAACTGTTTTGACTGAATCCTTTCTCCTTGAAATGACCAGCGACACAGAAATTTGTATGGTAGATGTTTACCTCTCTCATTAGCTTGGTATCTTCTTTCCATCTTTTCTTCCCACATGTCCACTAGACTGTGACAAGGGCATGAATAAAGAATTAATGCTGTCTCTTTTCTCCCACACCACTCAGTACAGTTTTACATCTTACTCAATACCCATGATTGTGAAATTTCAAACAATGATCCACTAAGTTTGTTCTGAATGCCTGAGGCTTCAGAGGAAGGCAGCACCCATGTCACATCTCCGTGCCTTTGGTCCACAGTTCAGTATTGTGGCTGCTTTGGAACACAGAATTGGATTTCATCCCTGATCTTTGATGATCTGCTGAAACAACAATGCATGAGATATTATTAACCCTCTCTAAATGTGTAGAAATATAGAAGCTGGTGACATGAGTGGTTTCTTCCCAGTCCTCACAGTAATCTATCCTGAAACAACATATTGAACAATTGGGTATGCTACTTATTGGAAAAGTTTCTCCTTTACCCTCAGTTAGTATTTCACATATGCATTTCAGTAAGGAAGTTTAAAAATGAACGGTTTCACAGAGAGAAAGGAGTAAGGAATGCTGAGGGCTGAGAGCCATTCTCATTTAGATTTCTGAATTCATCTTCCTAGTGCAATAGTACTGCTCCTGCCCAATTAATCCCCATCTGCCTCGGATTTGGGGTAGAAGAAAAGATGGGCCATAACAAGGTTTTGCAAACACCAGTGGTTGCAGTATCTGGGTAGAGGTGTGGGTGGGAGACAGGACATGGCAAAATGACCTTCAGTTCTCTCCATCTGAACACTTGCTTTGGAGACACGTTCCATTAGGGATCCAATCTGAGGGCCAACCTTGTGACTTGCTTACACTGCATAAGGAGGTCCAGTAGACCTCTTCACCCTTGTTTACATGAGGACTGGTCCAGTTTTATGTCCCTTCTCTAATATTTTTGGTTTTATTTTGTGTAAATCAGGATGTCCTCTTTGGCCATACGTGCATTTCACCCAGTTCTAAATCCTAGAAATTGCATGATATTTTGTAGCCCTGAGCTCCATAGGTGTTATTTCAGTTGAGACAGCTCGTGACCAAATTCTTTGCCTACTCTTTGCAAGACATGAAATTGCATACTCCAGGGACATGCTGATGAAGGAAGTATCTTCTTCACTTTGTGTTAAATTTCTTGAATTCTGTTCCCTTAATGCAATTATTTTGATGCAAAACAGTGCAGGAATGAGAATCAATACACTTTGCTTTATCCTTAGTGATCATAAGGATACTGGAGTTATATGTTTGAAAAGTTTCCTCGAAATTTCTGTCCCTTGGATATTTTCTCTCTCTGCAAGTTTGTCAAACCCAGCCACAACACAAAAAGATTGACTGGAAACAATACAGCTTTCCTTTTGGCTTTTTATTTGGCCATATGACTCAGCAAGAGTTGTTAACTTGAATGGTGTTAACCTGAATGGTGTTAATACATATTTAGAAATGTGCAGGGGTAGTCCAAACCTAACCAGCGTTTTGGGAGCTTTCTGTGACTCTCCTGATTTTCTGTTGATTGCAGGAAAGAGTTTTGGGGGAAAGTAAAGCCAGCTCTTTTACTACCACCTTCTCACTGTGATACCTGTTTCATATGGAAGCAATGAGAATAGCATGTTTTATGAGGAAGATGAGTCAGTTTCATCTTTTTTCTTTGTTACATTTGTACTCTTCTTCACATTTTCCTATCCCACAAGAACACACTTTTTATTTTGCAGGAAAGTTTGCTTTGTTTCTCTCCTCCAGTCTTTCCCTTAAATGTATTGAGGCAAGCTGTTCATATTGGACATTCTCTGTTGGCCTCTCCTTTATGTGTCTGACCGGGTGTGGGATAGGATTAGCCTTCATGGATTGTAAAGCACTTTTAGAGCTAAAGTTGGGAGCGGGAAGAGGTGTGGTATTTCTGTAATGTAAACAAGCAATAGAAGTCAGCTAGGCAGAAAAGATAATTGGGAAATTGGTCCTAGAAGTCTAAACTGGAAGCCCAGGAGAGCATTTATCACCTTCTAAATCCAGTCACATTTCAGGCAAGAGTGAAGTATGCAACAGCTGCTGGTTGTGGCAGTGGAAGCTTGGATGTATATAGCTTATAGCTCCTGTGAGGGGCACATGTGAAAACCAGCCTAGATTTAGCCAGACGCAATAACCTAGGATAATATAAGTATAGTTACACTGTCATTACAATTTTATCATGAGGTCTATCCTCAGATGTAAGGTTAATTTCTAATAGGTCAAGCGACCTGATCTACCTATGCCCTAGGCTACTTTTCCATGGAGGAGTTGGTGGTTTACATTATTTTCACTGTGAAAATGCTTTGAAATTTACAGTGGTGGGTTAAAAATTGCTAGTGATGTTTTCCATGGAGATTTGTTATTCACTGTGGTGAAGAACAATGTATTTTCAAAGTATCTGAAGAAACAGAGCACCGTGTTCTTGCATGGTGTGAAGTAGAAAGGCTCCAGCTGATGTCAGTGGACCTGTCCTGTTTTGTGTATCAGCTGAGAGTCCTGAACACTCTTTATAAAGACCTTTTCTTAAATGGGTGGAAAAGTAACATGCAAGACCTGTCCTCTTATTGTTGGCCATTGGCTTAGTCCTTTCAACATAAGGTCTCCCTGCTAGAGCTACACAGTGCTCCAAGCGACAAATGGGATGTTGGAATCATGAAAAAAATGGCACAATCGGAAGTGTGGCATCCGAGAAGCTGTACTTTTGCAGAATTTTCAGCCAGTTTGTAATAGTGTTTCAGGACTGGTACGCTAGCAGGTTTAAATGTACTTTAATCTGCTTACGTAATTTAAGCTCCTCTGGAAGTAGTGGGCATTCATTAAATTATTTGTTATGATGGGAGTTCTATCATATTGAACCAGATGCTGCTTTCCATGAGATATGCTATTGTGCCTGGCCCAAACTAAGCTGAATAACTCCATCAAATTCAATTAGGCTGTAAAATAGGTCTTTGCTATGTATTAAAACGCATCAGAGCACATCTTTGGCTCTTCTAAGCACCTGAAAAGGTTTTCTGATTGTAACTTTATCAGCCATGCTACAGCTGACAGTTTTTCCCCTTCCTTCGATATTACTTTTGACTCTTTCTACATCATTACCCATCCTACAGACAAATGCTCATAATGGCTGATTCAGTTGAGAAGGAGAAATACATTGGTGTCAAATGGCTCAGAGATCTCCTTTATTGCTGTCTATTGCAGAAAGGTGTCCAAATTAGAGCAAACTTGATTTTGAAGGGGACAAAATAAAATTATTCAAGTCCATGTTCTGCATTATTTACTCTCTCGCCATTTAGTGAATTAGTACACTTGACAGCAAGATAGCCCTGTGTATTTTGCAAATGTAGATCCAGTCCTGTGTTTCTCCCATGCCCAGGTTGCCCTTGATCTCAACACAAGCTTGGAATTTGCTAGGAATGTGAGGCCAAACAGTCATATAAGGCATGTGCTCTCTTGACATAGGTTACAACTGAGATAAGACCAGACCAGAAACCTCAAATGTGTAAGTAATGTACACAACTGCAGTATCTTTTTTTTTTTTTTTTCAGTTATTTTCTGAAACATTTTCTCGAAGAGCTCTATTTCATTTATTTATAGTTGGAAAATGTCAGCATTTGCTGGATAGGCATGAAATATGTTTTCTGTCTTAGTTTCTCTGTTGGCTCCCCAGGAAGGGTAGTTGTGTGTATTTGCAGAGCACCAAACACTGTTCCTTTGTGGCTTTGTGCTCTGTAGTCAGTGCTTGAACCAGTTCAGTTTGATTCTCTTGAACTGAATGTTTAGATGGCACCCTGTTCCTAAATCTTGTATTATACTGCAGTCTCTCTCTCTTTACCTTTTGCAGCTCAGTTTTCCAGGACCAGCTTGACATTCTGCTTCCTGTCGCATTGTCCAAATGCTGTATCACCTCTTACAGTTTCTGGGCAGCTGGGACACTGTCACAATCTGCTCACCCAGGCTGGGACACTGATATTTCTGTCCCCCCCTTCTTGAAGGTTCTGGGTCCTATTCTCAAGCCCCTAGTGCTGCTTCCCATATTCCCTACATTTTAATTTATTTTAAAAAGTAAAATATGCAAAAGTCAGCATGCCAAGTCAGAAATCATAAAGCACAATCACTGTCAAATAATGTGCCCTGAAAGAGCTATGTGTAGCTTTCTGTGGGTGCCAGCAGCTGCAAGAAGTGTTCGGTTGAAGTCCTGTAAATCCTTTCTTAAGAGAAATATTTATGGTTTGAGCACAAGCCAGAGCTATACTCTTATTCCTTTGAATCAGAAAAAAAAAAAGTATAAGCTCTTATATCAGGTTTTGAAGATCACTCTTCACAACTTACTAACATTCAGGCATCTTTTGGATGGTGAAATGATAAAATACTCGTATAGAGTGAGGAAGAAAAGAAAAACCCACAAGAAACATGATAATCATGTATATCATTTGTGCAATAAACTGAAAACTAACAAATGGTTTCACTGGAAATTTGGCCAGCTCCATACTTCTCAGCTGTAACTATCTGAAATCAATCTGACAACAGTCACAGAACAACCATGAGCCTGTTAAAATCCACCTGTAAGGCCAGATGAGTTTAGGAAAAGCACAGGCTGCTGGGATGTGGTTCTCTACACCACTCTTCCCAACCCTGCAGCCAGGCCTTGTTTGATGAGGAGCTCCAGGGTCCAGCCCTGGCACGGTCACTGGTGGGTCCGCTGACCATGAAGTTTAGCTCTGTGCTTTCATCCTCTGGGCGGGCACAGTGAAATCAGCTACAGCCACTGCCATTCTCTTAGGTTCAATTCTGGATAAACTGGGTGCTGTCTACTCACCAGCACTTTGCTAGTCTTTTCTGAACCACTTCTGAGCAACCTCCCAGCAGAGAACATGGCAGAGGAACCCACACTCCCTGGCACAATGTTCTAGACCCTGAGGTAGAGCAAGAGCTTTGCTTTCCCTCTTAGACCTTTTTTCTAACCACAGACTGCTGCTTGTAAAAACAGGAGCAAATACTTAATTCAGCACCTATCTTGTGCAGCCCCTGGACATTTTCCTTTACTGTACGCACAACAGCACTTTCTTATTGTTTATACTGCTGCCATACAGACAAATATGAAAAGAGCAGCAACTACGTTGCATAGAACGTAAGTATAAGGAACATATGGCTGACCTGGATTAGACTTCTATGGGTCTCTAAATGTAGTGGCTTCAGCCATTAGACCATTCTTCTCCTGAAACCAGAAAAATTCACACTGCTGGTGAAGTGAGAGGGTCCAATGACACCCCATGGCCTGTCAAAGACAATTTAAGCAATGCTTATCTAAGGTAACTACTGTGTTGGATACATTCCCTTGGAACCAAACTTCTAAAACTCACAGAAGTTAAATAAAAATGTTTATATATATGTGAAGTTTTATCACGTGCATCTGGAGCCAGTCAAACACTTTCCTAATGAAATGTATAATGGCAGTCCAAGGATAAGTTTTAAAAATACACACACATTTTAGGAAAGGTCTTTGTCAGAAAGCCAGTTTTTCAGCCACTGGAAAACAACAAATATTACCTTGTTATCATCAAAGGTGGCACATGATTTAGTAAACTATTCTAAATTAGGTTTATCAGCTCTGAAGGAAATATTATCAACAGTGCTACCAGATTTAACGAGGGTGGGAGGGAAAGCTGTTACAGAAATGCCTAACTCATTTAGAACTAAGAACAGTTAATGAGCCCCTGACAGGGGACATCTTGTTCCAAGTAGTTTCTCAGAATTCCTGGAGTATATTAGCCCTAGTCTGTTCCCACTGGAGTCAAGGGAAATGCCACCACTTCTCTGTGTGGGAGCAAGGCTGACCTGTTATATACTACCTTATAGTAACCGAACATGACACAGTATTTTGGGTGTCTTGTGCATATTTTGAGTTTGCAGATAGAAAGTTATGGCGTTTATTTCTATTTTGTTGTTGTTTCTTATATCTGTACCAAAATACACACATGGGCAAAATGTAATATCCAAGATTTTATTTCTTAAATCTAAAGGCAGATAACCCACCATGGATGCCTTTGGCCCACCTAAAAGGAGAAGAGATGTTGTTTTTTCTTTCCTTAACTGCTTAGATGCTGAAAACTGTTATGATTTCTGCACAATGCTTTACTATTAATAGATTAATCGAATGGAAGATATTCCATTGCAATGTCAGAAATAGTAGTTACATATTACCAGCTGGAATCTGTTTATTTCCCATGTATCAAGTTCCTTGGGTAACCTTGAAGAAATGTGATTATATTGATATAAAGGGAAGCAACAACAGGACTATGAAGAGAATATAATAAGCCTCAGGTTAAATTTTGTCTTCTTGTAAGGTGTTTTCTTCTATTAGTTCTTTTCACAGCAAGCTTCATGGTACTCACCAGCCCCAATTTGATTTCTCCCGAACAGAAATTCCCTGCAGCTAGAAAGCTATGGCATGGTAGTAGTAGTAGAGGCAGATTTGTCTGTCTTTGCCAGAGCTTCCCTGTTCTCTGCCTTGTTTTCAGGATTTGAATGAAGCACCAGTTTCCACAATGCTATCACTATTTATTGTATCTGTGGAGTTTGTATCTTAGGACATCTTGAAATAACACATTACTTGAGGGAAAACTGAGTGACACCCACTGATAACCTAAGCCAATCTACATGTGTCTTTTGAAGAACACCCAAATACTGTCACTCTTGTGCAGATCAGTTTATCTCCGGAGATTAGGCAACTCACACTGATAAAACAGGTAACAGACAAAAAATCAGAAGAAATCAATTATGAAGACTCCTCTGCTACTCAGTAGAGGACAATGTTTCCCACCATAGTTTTGGGGATTTAACTTGTGTTATCACAAATCGTGCACACGTTTAAAAAAAATTAAGTGATTGCACAAAACAATAGAGACTAGAACTACAGCATAAGAGCCCTAATGCAAATTCTGGTGTGTAGCTGAGTGCAGAACAGGTGAGTAGACACTGAGAAAGTGATGTATGTCATTACAGAGCCTGAAGAGAAAAATACTAATTCTTTGCTAAAGCACATAAGTGGTAGGAAAATATTTTTATGAAGAAAATATCAAAACTATTTACTGAGTTTATAACTCAAGAAAGGCAGAGTTGTAATGACATAATGGAATTGTAAAAATTACCCGAGACAACACAGTTCTAGTGTAGAACACAAATAGGGCCGTTTAGGAGTGATCCTAAATTCAAAACTACTCCCAGCACAGGAAGAAGAGCTCAAATGGACCAAACCAGTCACGGATGATGAGGTCTGAATGACAGACACGCCTGCTGACATTTTTCTATCTGCCAATTTTTTATAACCTTAAAAACAATCAGCAGGTGGGGCAAACACCACAATTTCTACTTTCAACACTGACAGAAAAAGCTGTGCTGTAGGAATCTCTGAGACCTGAGAGCCTTTGAGATTCTGGGAGCTTGGAAAGAAATACAAAACTAGACCCCTGACTGCTTACGGCTACTGACATTTTCATGGCACTTCTCGTGTGAATGAGAGTGCCGGCACCAGCAGGCTGGCTGGTGCCAGCGGGGCTCAGCTTGTTCTGCTGACCTGAAAAGGCTCAGTGCTGTTTCAGTTCTGGGCAATATGCTCACAGATCAGAAAGCCTTAGCTTGTGCTGTGTGCAACTAAACAGCTGCAAAGTTCCACCTTCATGGTGAGTAAAGCAGGAACTGGTGTGATTTCGATTTCTAGGTGCTTGCTTACCAAGGAGGTACACATCCATGAGACATATAGAAAAATGGCAATGTGGATGTGAAGAACGTTAGAAATGTATCATGCCCTCAACTTACACAGTCAGCATAGCTCTTTGGATCCCTTTCAACATGGAAAAGTCCAACACACCTCTGGAAGGATATTCTGATGCAGACACTTGCTTTAAGAGGATGGAAGAAGAAAAGCGCAATGGAAAGTTGGTCTGACATCCCAGCCCCATATATGTTAAGGGGGAAGAGCACTATGATTTCCATAATTTAGGGTATTGCCTTTAACTGGTTCTGGTTACACAAGCTTCTGTTCATGTCTTTCCTTCTACATTTTCTCTGAAGAAATGTGCTCTAATGAGAAAATGTTCTGTCCATTTAATTAAGGACGGAGTGCTAGCTGTGAAGACAGTTCTCATAAAAATCACCATGCAGAGGTGGATTAAAATCAAACACCAGAACCAAGGACCCCAGCTGCTGGAGTCATATGATCACAGAATTCAAGCTTCTGTCTATGGGGAGAAAAGACTTTAAAAACATAAATACTATGTAACTGAGGAAGCAGCGTTTCAAAATACAAATGGCCCTGAGAAGTATGGATTGTATCTTAACAAAAAAACTATTTCCAGATTCATTGGCTAAGTTAATGCAACCATTTTCTTCATCTCAAAAAGTGCCTTAAAGTGTTTGGCATGCACACACCTCTGCTCTCTCCCCTCCTTCCATAAAAAAATAATATCAGAAATTAACTGAGGTGCTTCAGCTCAGGCCATCTATGGATATTCACTCAGAGGTCAGGAGCAAAGTCCTCCAACTCCATTCTGTTCTGTGGATACAAGAAGTTATCAAAATTTTAGTCCTGACCAAATATGCCTCCTGATCATGCTCTGTACACCAGGAAGTCAGGCAGGCACACATCAGCTGTCCCGGCTTGTCCCAGGCAATTAGGCTGCCTGCAGAATTCCCTTGCAGTGATCTCTCCTCCCTCTGCACCCCAGTTTTAGAACCTTGCCTCAGCATGGGCTGTGAGTGAGAGTAATTGCAGCCAACAGTTTTGCAGCAACTGGGACTTGTTACTTTAGGAGGAAGTCTTGTCAGCAATTCACTGTAAAGAGAGATAAGAGAGTCAAATAGATGATTACACTAGGTTGTCAGTGGTGGTCCATATGGGCTGAAGACACAATAAAATAGAAGGATTAACCAAAAAGTATGCGTTGCTTCATGACAGAACGTTGTTCCATCACTTAAGGGCTCATCTGTGTGAAGAGCCGGACTTGAGCTCTGGTAGGAAAGGTGAAATGACAGTAAGTAATTTTAGGATGAGGGGGTAGATTGAAACAGCCCCATTATCACTCTAGGGAAGGTGAGAAACCAGAAAAGTGGCCTTTGCCATTACACCCCAGTAAGAAAAGACCAGGCTGGCCTGGGAGAGACAGTCACCCTCTGCCAATGTGCCTGTAGAAGAAGAGAACAGAGCCTTCTGTGGCTGGCCTAGGACACCCTCTTCCAGCTCTGCTGGGCACTCTTGATAGGCAGCTCTCTTTTCCTCCCCACAGCAAAAGGTTAAAGCACAAGCATGCTAATTTCACCAATTGGAGGGTGAATCAGTGTACCTGGTTCTTGGATGGGAAGTTTGTGTGCTACATCTGTGTACACATGTGTTTGTGTGTTTACATAGCACGGTTGACATTCTGCTGCAGAGATGAAAAAAAATTAAATTTTAGAGTATCTATTTTTATCCAGGCACCTCTGCCTGTTCTGCAAACACTGCACATAGTAAATTATTTTTAGGTGAACTTTCAGCATGAATGATAGTTTCAGTAGCTTTCTTCAGCAAGCTGTAGCCACTGCATCCACTTAATAGATTATTTATTATAAGGGCCCTCAAGATATCTCTTCAACCTCTCCTTGATATGTTTTGGGATATGTCCTCCATGGTACTTTATGTCAGCCTATTGGCATATATACCCTTGGCAAGTTTTATATATAAACAGGCAAGCTTTTAAGTCACTCATCTGTATTTCCTACCAAGGGCTATAAAGGCACAGATGGCTTTGGTTTTTGTCACCTTCAGAGCAATAGGTTTATTCTTTTGAACATTTCATCAAGTGAACATTGTTCTCTAATACTGTGTTTGGAAAACTGGATGTCAGATCAAACATTTGTATGTCAAACTCAGAAATCTTAGCTGACACCCGAGTTCCTGAAAACACACATTGCAATTTTGCTTTGCACAGCTTAAAAATTTGAATCCGCTTCGTTTCCAGTGAAGTGCGATTCTGATTTTTTCTAGTTTTCTAATGTATAGGTCAGGAGGGCTCTTACTTTTGAACACACTCTTGTGAGAAGACAGAACAAATTCTTTTTCCCCAGTATTACCTGTGGTTGGAGATCAGCATGTCAGGTCCTGCAACACTGTGGTGATTTTCACTTGAAATGTCTTTGTTTGAGGTGACTGTATGAAATGAGTTGTGGTACTGCACTGAAGAGGTGCTGTATACGATCCTTTGCCAGGGATATGCTAATGTTTTCCTCCTGCTTGGGCTTTCTGTGGTAGAGTGTTTGGTGCAAACATAGCGAAAGAATGGATCGTCAGTAGCACAGAACATGACTTCGATATTGATTGGTATCATTGTTGCATAACATTTATGGATCCTGTAAGAAGCAGGGTCAAATACTCAGAAAAGCGAGCAGAACAATTTTGGGAAAAAACGGCCAGACCTTACCAAAGCATGATATTTGTTAAATGCTGAGCCAGGCCAAACTCCCCTTGTCTTCAACAAAACCATGATTTTGCCAGCTTTTTTACTTCTAAAGCAATGACAACAGACAGAAGATGAATACTGAAATCAGTGGAAATTCAAGGCACTCTACATGTCAAAATATACTTTGCAGACTAAGATCTTCGTTTACTGAAATGAATAATGAGGGCCACTAAAACTTCCTGTGCTCATGGTTTTTTAATGTAAAAATATGTGGAATCTCAGAATTTATATCAATGTGGAAGGTCTCATATCCTTAAAAACAGATAAATTTATACCATCATATTTATTATATACATGGGAATATGAGGCACAAAGGCTATAAATGCTTTGCCTACATCACCTAGAAAATTAATGAGGAAAGTGAGCTAGAATCAACCTGCCTTTATTCCCCGTCCCATGGAACTAGGAATAGTCCCCACAGGCAGTAGGCAGATAGCAGGACGAGGCCCTCCTGCCTCACCCTTGTATAAGACTTTTATTGATACATAACTGTCCCTTCCACTTTGAAGGCTGTGGCTCTTTGATTTTCACCTAAAAATTCTCTGTCTCACCCCAGGAGATAATTCCCTTATACATGTTTTGGTTTTTGAAGCTGTTTTTACCTGTGAAGGTATAGATTCCCCTTGAGCCTATTCTGGAGTGACTGCAACTATAGCTTACATATGTACTGACAATATTTATGTTATGGACAGCTAGATCAATATATTAATTGGGGTGAAGATTGTTTAGTTGAGATTCACATTGGAAATAAGATCACAACATAGGTTCTGGTTCTGTATCTAAACATCCTCATTATCGAACTAGATTCAGACATAACATTGTGGCCTCAGAGCTGTCTCCCCAATTTTTTCATTATTCTTGTATCTGTTCTTCATGACTTTTTTTAATGAGGATGCTTTTTAATCATGCCTGTGGGCACATAAAATGCTAAGTTTTCTGAGATAATGTATTTCTTAAATAGATGAAGTTATGTTGTTTTAAAATCAGCTTTGAGTCTGGAAAAAGTAATTTTGTGAGGTTTCCAGAGGTTCCTGCCAAAATGCCATGAGACCATTATTTCACATTTGCTTCCAGATTTATCCGGAACCCAGAACTTCAGACACAACACAGAAGAGCTGGAAGAAACAAGAGTTCACCAACCATTTCTGAACTTTCAAAATGAATTATTTCTGGTTCAGTCTGAGAAAAACAGAGAACTTTGGGGAGGGAGGAAGTTGACTTTATTTCCCAACATTTTTCCATTCTAAAGCAAATCATCTTCAGATTAAGGATCAGTTTGTTTAATTAGATTATATTTATCCATTTGCTGACTAAACAATAGTTTCTTCTGTTGAAACTAAACAATAGTTTCTTCTGTTGAAGTCTATGCAAAAACACGGTCCTATTCAGAGAAATGACAGAATAATTGCCATTGCCTATGTTTATTTCTCACCAGTATCAGAAAAATATGCTCCATTTCAGAGAAAACAAGAATAGGAGACAATACTCATAAAATAACTGGTATCCCAGTGAGCAGGACAAACAAGTGTGTATTTCAGGGTGAGGTTCAAGTGTTTGACTGGAGTCAGATGGAAAAGTGATGGAATCAGAATCTTATGCTGTCTAAAAGCCCTGCCCATCAGCCTGGTACCTATTTTGGGCTTTTTCTTTCTCTGGTTTTGGTCAAAGTTTCCATCCTGGAGGGAAGCTTTTGTTGAAGCTATTCTACTTTTAGGAAGAGTTTAAGCTTCAAAAAATAGACATTTTTAAGACAAAACACTGCTTAACTGGGAATTTCATAACAGGTCTTACTTGCTTAAAGATTTGCTTTTAGGGAGTAGGATTTTTTTCCTTCCTTTGCATCATCCTTCATGAAAAATAAAAATTAAAAAGACCGGTGTTCCTTGGGCCAAAGCCTGCACAGAATTAAACCTATTCATACTTCAACTGGTTGAATTTTAGCTTAGTCTAACATTCTGGGGTATGTAAGGCACATTATCCAATGAAGGCACACATATCTAAGTGAAGCACAGCACAAATCACAGGTCTGATTGAACTGCAAGGGGTAATTTTGAAGACCAGTACAATGTTTTTGTACTGACTATGAAATTTTTTGGGGATCTGGTAAAGGGCTCCTGACAAAATGTTGCAATTCATCTGCTTAAATTCCTCACATGTGTATGTACATACCAGTACGTGATATATAAATAGGATTTTCTGCCAGTAACTCACTCATCATCTCTCACATATTGGCAGCAGATCTTATGTACATATTGAGAAAAAGGTTTGGTCCCTGCGAGAATGTGTGTATGTGAAGGAAAAAACCCACACTCGAGTGTTATTGGAGAAGGGTGATTATAATGCTGTGCACATTACTTCAGGTATGTGCAAGTCAAATACCTACTGACCTGAAGGAGTCATGGTTCAGACAGCCCGGCATGGCTCCTGCCTGCTGTGCCCTGGCACGGCCCAGGACAGCATGAGTTTCTCGGTGCGTGGCTGGCAGCCCACTGCTTCCCTAGGAGCGGAAACCTGAAGGCTGGTGGTAAAAGGAAAGAACATTCTGCATTCAGAGTTAGGTCTCTGAGATCACAAAATAGGTAGGCTCGTGTCTACAAATTAACGCTTTCAGGTAGTGGTCATTCTTCCCTCCTTCTGCAGGTGAGTGGGGAGCACTTACTGAAGGTGAGGTCCAGATCTCAGTGTTTCTCTAAATACTGGGTAAAGACCACCTTTACTGTAATGCCAATGCAATGGAGATATCAGGATGCCACAGAAGATGTGTCTGCTTCTGCCCGCCTCTTTTGGACCTTCTCTGAACTTTGTTCAGTGAGATTTATTGTAAGATAATTGATTTATGTGAGATAAAATACAATTCGATTTCTGGAAGGGAAGCCAGTTTAGACATACCTTCATTTTTTCCCTATGTAAAATAACTTTTTGTTCGTAGCACAGCAGTAGACAAACCTCAAGGAAGTCCAAACTCATTTTTGGTGAAGCAGAACACAATAGGTCACCTGCTTTTTCAAAGAGCTTGATGCTCCTAAAATTAAGATTTTGGTGTATGCCCAAGTAGACCACAAAGAAAACATTTCCTGTGGTATTTTGGTGCTCCTGTTTGGCTCCAGCTGGAATCAAGAAATGTAGAAGCCATTACAGACGTGAAGAATAGTTGTAATAGTTTGCATTTGCAAAGTGCAGATACTAACAATAACGGGCTGTAGTTGCAGTGAGCATGGTAAAAATGGCTCTGTTACAAGCACAGTTCTTCAAATGAAGCAGTGAAAAGGAAAGACAATTATGTTAGAGCTAGTATGTCTTGACCAGAGGTGTAGCTGCTTATAAAACTGAAAAGGCTGCTACTTCAATCTCTGACCTCATTTGGCACAAAATAATGGAAGTGTGACAATTTTTAAATAAAGCTAAGAGACTTTTATTGCCTAGAATTTAGATTTGGTTGGGACTGCAGAAAAGAAGGATGGGTGGTACATCATGGTTATCCTGTCTATATTTTACACACAGACGGAGACAAAGAAAAGAGTTTAGACAGGTTCCTTTAACTTATGTAGTGACTTTCTCTTGACAGTGTAACAGTTCCTACTGTACTTAAACACTTTTCATCCTCAACTAAAAAATGATCTAAATTTTCTTTAGGAAGCAAACAAGACTGCTTTTGTCACAAATAGAAAGGGAGCAGGGGAGACCTGGAGGTGACTGTCGTGATCTGCTCTGTTGGGAAAATGAATGTGGGCCTAAACATTCATGAAAAGTAACAGATGCTTTCACTTTCATTGAGGATCCTTGACAGCACTTACTGAATTGGATAGTATCTCGGTCCATAAGTATTCTTCTATTGGTTGGATACCTTGGTTTGCTGTGCCCAGCTCACAAACACCTGGTAATCAGACAGTTACTGGGGTGATTCCATTGATAGTATAAAAAATAAATACAAATTTCTGATAAAAGCCAGTGGGAACTCTCTTTCCAGTCACTTCTATTGCATAAGCACCTAATTAAGACAACCAGATTTGGGTGCTAGTGTATTAGGTGTTAAAAAATACCCAGAGATACAGTTTGCGCCCTATAAACTCTTGCAGACTCAGATAGGAAAGTATAAGTTAGTGTTGACTTTTTTAATGGTAATATTATCCTTGCATCCCAGGAAAGTCAAACAACAAATCACATTCGTGCAGTACTCATAAATCAGTCAAACACAAAGCTAAGCTGAACAACATTTACATGACATGAATCACAAACTGTAAAACGCCCAATAAAATTTCACAACATACCTGTGGAACAAGTTTTGCAATGTGCAAATAACACAGATTCCCCATTACCAGGAAGAAAAAAAAAAAAAAAAAGCCTTTCAACCCTCACAATACAAATTCTGCAGTGTACATGAAAAACAAGTTCCACCATATGTATGAAGGTTTGAAGAATAAATAGAATATCTTAACATTCACTTAAACCTGAAGTGACCTATTGTCTCATGTTGAATCAGTATTTGTTTTTTGTGGTCTTTTGTTGCCTCAGGGTTTCATTTATGAGGGAGAATCAATGTGAGAACTGATCTTTTAAATGAATTGTCATATCTGTGACCTGAAATGCCATGAAAAGTCCAGATCTTGCCTTTAATTGGCCCCATAAATTGGCCCCTGACAGATTCGTGAAAGCTTCTGAAAAGCAGAAATGCAAACAGAAAGGCATATAACCACCCGAAGCATAGTTATGAATACTCTGTGCTATGTAGGCGTGCAAGGCACACAGTGCAAACTCATGGCTGAACTCCATGGCAGCCAGAAGAATGAGGTTCTAACAAGGTGAAATTCAGAACACACCATAAATGTTTGCAAAACAAATGATGCTTACTCCACATAATTTTCGGTACTTAAATAAGACAAGTCAGGGTCTTTCTAGCCTTCACTCCTTACATAGCAGGTGCTATGAAGACTCTAGATAGCAGTATGCCCACCTGATAGCTCCTGCAGTACCTCCAGTTTTCCCCTTCTTTCCCAACTTGCATCTACCGAGTGATCACATGCTCCCCTTCCTGCAGGCAGGGCAAGAGGCATTGCTTGAGGTTGCTTTGGAGACAGGTACGTATGGGTCAGCTAGCTGTGCTGGTTGGCTAGCCCTGTGGGATGACCAGGTATGGGGAGTAGTGCACCATCCTGTCACATCAAACACAACTGACAGCTACGGTGCACACAGGGTAACATTTCCCTCAGGTAGCCTTTAACTTGTGTCTTCCATCTCTCTAGCTGTTAGGATTTCACAAAATGCATGGAGATCTCCTGTTTCAGAGCGCTGTAATCTGTGGTTGACTTTGTCTGTAAAAAGCAAACAGATTACAGAAATTACAGGGAGACATAACGCAGACAGACAGGCACTAGCGTGATATTGGGAGGTGTTTCTTCTTAGGAGACCAGATAAAACAACATTAAAGCAATGAATGCAAGATAAAAGTAGGGGTAATCGTCCCTAAATGTAGTGACCTAGGCCAGAGTAAAAAAAAAAAACAAAACCAGAAAACTTTAAGCATATCTGTAGATAATAGAAATATCCACAATTTTATGATAGTGCCTAAAAAACAGAGGGTATATAAAGGAACTGACACTGCTAATATCAGCCTACAAGCTAACTACCAGTGGCCTTGAGCTAGAAAGGTGCATCTCCTCTTTGTTAGCCATTGGCTATCAAATTTCTTTGCAACAGTTGGCCTTACAGCTGTGGAGGCACATGGACATTTCTTTAGCCATAGTAGCCTCTGGTCACAGAGAAGTGTAATGACACAATCCTAATAACAGCAGAACTGTGTAAAATCTCAGCTTGAAGAAAGGGGATGTAGATTTCTTTGCTTTTTACTGAAGCAAAAAGGAATGATGGAAGAGTAGAAAGAGGGAAAAAATGGATGGACAGGGAGAGAGAAGTTGAAAAGAAAATGATAGTAATAAAGATGTGGAGAAAGCAGAAACAAATAAGACTTATCACTCCCAGGCAATCCCTCAGGGGGGGTGTTACAACATGAATAACTTGACTCTTGTTTAGGAACAAGTGTACAGTGGAGAAATATCCAGTTTCTCTACAGCTCCGAGAAGGAGCAAATATATTTTTCCATCTCAGACAGTTTCTATGTGACAAATTACTTGGCCACATATTGTGTAATGGTGGAGCGCACAAGCTCATGTGGTGTCCAGATGAGCCGTGCTGTATGTTAGGCTATAGCAACTCAGTACTCTGGAAATATTACCACTGATGTGCTGCTGTCACTGTTGGTTACAATGATGACAATACTCTCGTGCCTATTGGAAATGCTCAGTATCAGGCCAGATAAAATTAGATCCCTGTTCTCTATAAAAACTACAACTTCCCCTTGGAAAAATGGTGAGAATTCATTAAAGAATTATAGGCTTTGTTTGTCAAATTTCTATGAGGTCTAGTCCCTCTACATCTAAGAGCCAGCAGAAAATTGTTACGTATACATTATCTTTTCAGTGTTGCTTATTGATGTATTATTTTGATAAATTGGTAGTGAATGAATATTCCTAAAATGCAATTTAGAATCAGAATCCTGTACCTTATTCCTACCTCATCTTTCAGTTTTCCTGTGTGGTCTTAAAGTATACTCTTGGATATATTTCTTTGTTCCACTCAACAAAGAAGACTCATACGTTTGAAGTAGGGCACCTACTTAAATGTTTAGTTGGATTAGTGTCCTTCAGAGGATTTCCTAAACTCTGGAAAAAATACGATTAATTTTTTAAACATTAGGCCTTCGAGGCCTAGTCTTCAAAGGAATTCAGCTCTGAATTCGGGCCTAGGCTGACTGAATCCTTTTATGATGGCCAGACCTAGGACTGTGCAGGGTATTGGATTTTGTGTACTAGAGAGAGGGTGGAAATGGGAGTACGTGAGTGCTGAATAAGTAAAATGGGATTTAGAAACATAAAGAAACAGTGGAAGAGAATGCATACTACAGTTACAATTTAAAACTTTCTTGGGACATAGTCATTGAAGAGAATATATTGTCTACTTCTGTCTTCATATTCAATTTTGTCAGACCAGATTTCCATGTGAGAAAAATCAAAGCTGTGTGATGACACTGGATTTTGAGATGCTTCGGTTGACCATGAAGCCTTGAACACATTAGCGATGGTGATACAGTATCCCCAAAGAGCTGTGCCGTGTAAGGTAAAACACAGTTAACTTCAGAAAAGCAATGTTTGGAGGAAGAGTCAATGGTATGACAGTTGGCAAACACCTGTTTATTCCCCCAACTGAAAAACATCCATGCTTAATGCGGTGGCATTTCTGTAACCTGACTGGAAGACTTGAAAATTATCAAATGTTCCTATTTGTCCTCTGTCCTTGAAGACCTTTTTGCTCTTCATTGCATAAAAGCTAAAATTACTTTCCTGCCAGCTTGCACATGCTTTGGATAACTTTAGCCAATGATTGGTTTCCTCATAACCTAGTCCCTTGAAGTGTATTCTTTCTGGAGTTTGCCAAGGGTTTACTAGAAATGCTATTTCTTACAAATCTCACCTCACTTCGTTCTGACTAAGCCCTTCTGAAATGCTATCTGTTCCACAGAGCATTCCTTCTGCAGCGGTCACACGTTGTTGTGTTTGCTCTGTACTTTCTGAACTACGTTGTACTAGCATATGCCTCTCAACTGTTCTTTCCAGGGAGCTTCTGTTCTGTCATGTATGTTTTTCCTTGGTTGTTAATAACTTATGATGCTCTATAAATCACAGAAAAGCTCATAACAACCTTGAGTAGAAGAGGAGATCAACCAATTAAAAAAGTGATAATATAGCACTTCTCTAAGTGTTCATATGAACTGATGTTGTGAAATAAGTAATCTTGCAGTGCATTTTGAATGCTTTTGTTTGCCACCATGAGTAAGCACACTTGCTGAGACAGGTCAGACCTGGGATAACACCGGATTTGTCTAAGAACTGAAGGTTTCCCCAGTATGCGCAAGTACTTCATAAGTTTAACCCGCTATATCCTCCTTCACCCTTACCACTTGTTTCCCCCACCCCACCACCTTTTAATTGTCTCTTAACACTGTGTTTGTGGGAATACTACAACAAATATTACAGTGCTCTGAATTTTCAGCCAAGGGGAAATGCTGCCAACAATTTTTACCTGGAAAAAAAATGCTTTTCAAAAAGAAAAGTTAAGGAATAGTCTTTGTTTTGATCTAGAATTGCACAAATTAATTGGCTAGTCTGAGGCATAATTATTTGGCATAACATGTTGTTTTGGGAGCTGTTTCCAGGTACAGTGTGGAGTAAATCAAGCCCTTTCTTGTTTCTGGGAGTTCCCTGTCCTTGCCATGGAATTGCATGAAGTAGTCAGAACGCTGTGGTCAGTGGCATAATTGGGTCCAGTCCCGGAAATGATGGGAATTCAGCCAGAGTTTCTAAGGGAGAGAGAAAGGGCTCTATAAACAGTTGTAACTGGGTCTTTGAAAAAAATCATTAATGCTGCTGTGTCTTTTAAGCTGCTAAAGGTACTCTTACACCCTAATCCACCTTCTAAATGTCTGCCTTGTGTGCCTGTTGTTTCCTCTATGTCTATATGAAAGACAAAGGTACCTTCAATTCTATGTTGAAGAGATAGGTTGTATATTTATTCCCATACTTGTTTTATCTCCTCCCTCTAGAGACGAGAGCCTGAAATACTGCTAGAAGGCAGAATTGTTAAAGATTCCTACTACCTGGTGGGGCAGCTCCCCATATGTAACAGGAGAACCACTGCAACTCCCCTCTCCTACCATCACCATTGTGGCTGTATGTAACCCTGCTGATAACCAAGTTCCCCATCTGCTGCCTGAATATTCTGCAAAAACCTGGGTTGTTCTCTGCAGAACCTAAAGGACAGATGTAGCTGCAGAGAGAGGCAAGATACCCAAAGGAAACCAGTCATGTCAGATAATTCTGTTCTGAAAGAAATAAGAACAGCTGGGTAGGTGGGAAAACAGTTGTTGGGAAAAGTATTGCAGCCTTGGTGTCACTTTTGGTAAGATGGGAAAAATGTTTTGGGCATATCCATATGCTTTGAAGAAATTCTTGGTGTATGAGAAAACAGGATGAGCAAGGCTCACAGTTCTTCACGTGAGGAATCTCTTGCTCAAGACAGTGAAAAACAGTATTTAGAACAAGGATACTGCTACCCCAGTCTATAGCTGAGTTTGTGCGGCATTGAGCAGGTTGGCCCACTTATGTCTCTGTGTTTCTCCAGTTCTAACATAGGGAAGTGGTGTTTGCCACATTTTTTAATTTTTGGCCCAGTGGATGGATGGCAGCTGCAGCAACAGGGAATAACTTTATTGAAGTGTCTTTTTTGCCTGTAGGAGGTGGTTGAGTCAGATGAAGTTTACAATGTGAGTGAAAAGAGAGGCTTGAAGAATGGCTTGTGTGCCTGAAAGCTTGCCTGCTGTTTAGTCTGATAAAATATGTTGACTTTTTCTACAGACCTTATTCTAGATAGAAGTAAACAAGAGCTGTGGTGTAAAATCTAATGTCAAGACAGAATTTTCTTCATATGAAAAACCCTGGCAAAACTGAACTATAAGAATAAGAGTGTAGCCCTACCTTGTCTGTGCTGGCTTACACCCAGCTCTGAAGGCACTCCAGATAGGGACTCTGCTGATGCGATTTAACTAAAAAACCTGTGTTAGACTTGGTGTGTAATATATCTAACTTTTCTGAAGTTGGATATTCTCCCTGTGGACATGGACCTGGAGACAAAGACAGCTGTATTATTGCTCAGCTTTCACACAATCTGCAGTCATTAAAACTGACACTGTTTCCAAACTATTGAAGAATGACAATGATCAATGGAGCTGGGGAATTACTGAAATAATGTAACACTTTTAAAGCCAGAGCCATTGATATTTAGGAAAAAATTTAGTAGAAGCAGTGCAATCTGAGAATTATCTTCTGTATAACCTCAACTTGAGTTGTCGTCCCAAAGTTCAGCGATGGACTTTTCTAGGTTTCTCCATCTTTTTGGCCTCATCTCAGCAGCATCTGAATGTTATAACCATGCTTGAGAATCTTCATGATGCCTGTAAGGCATGAAAAGTATTCTTGTATTCCTTTTGTTTTAAGGAAGAAAAGAAAGATACATGAAGTGAATAGCTAAAGGGCATGCAAACATCTGCAGCAGAGTCAGGAATCAGGTGCAAGTTTTCAGTGTACAGGCCCAATGCCTGAATCAGCAGAATTTTTTTCAGTTGTATCTATTTATGCACCACATAAATATGTAGACGTGTCATCTGAAGATTTCAGGTTATGTATTTGTTCAAAGCATGATTGTCTTACGTAATTGATGTGACGTTATTGGAGCGTTCCTTGGTCAAACAAACAGCAAACTCACTTCCTTGAAGACCGTTTCAGTGCTGCAATATGCAAGGAGAAGTGGCTCTAATATCTTCCACCTTCTTGGCCCTGATTCAGGGTCAAGAGGATATTTCCAACGGTTGCTTTTTTCAACAAAGAATGTTCTGAAACCCCAGGCTGTGTGAACTGAATAAGTGCTCAGAGCACACCCTTCCATAAGAAGCTTGCTTGCTGCTAAGCAATTCCCAGCAATATCTTTGGCTTCTAGCTATTGTTATTTGTCTGTACTGTGGCAATGCCTAGAGGCTCCAGTCGTGGATCAGGGCCCCATTGTGCTAGGTATTGTAGAGACACAACAAAAAGGTCTTTGTCATACTCTTAAGGCAAATCTGAGGTGGGTCTGGGAAAAGAACTTTCCCAAGTCCCAGGGCCAACTTCTAAGCAGTTTATTTTGCTCCAGACTTTGGGCTTATTCTAGGTTTTCTCATCCATATTGTTTATTCAACACAGATATTATAATAAGTGAACTCTGAGAAGACAATGAAAAATGCAGAAAATTGATGTGGTTACTTATATTCCTCACTGCTCTTTTAAACAAATAGCCAGCCAGTGACTGATAGAGGTGCCTTGGGGACTCTGTTGCCATCTTCGGTTGCTCTACCCCTGGGAGTTTTGTTGTGGTAACTAAAGTGTATCCTGAGGCAGAAATGACACTTCTCAGAAAACAACCCTTTTCTATGCGTTTTTCGGATAAGTGTATTTCATTTGCCTCATACAAATGCCATTGCTGGGGGTTATCTGCATGACAACAGGATTTTTGCTCCTCAGTCATTCATTAGCTGCTGGCACTTGAAGTCACATTCCTTTCTGTATCACATCACATTTAGTTGCTGTGGATACTGTTGTGATGCCACAAACAGAGGATTAGGGCTTGCTGTAGCCATTCGCCTCCTAGAACAAAAGGTTCTGCTTCTGAATGTCCCATCTCCAGTACAGGCAGGAGCAGTGAGGGTCGCTGAGGAGGGATGGTACTGAAGCTCCATAAAATCCCTCAACCTACACATGTGGCAACGAGGGCCCTGGTTGAATAGAGTAATGAATTAAATTTGTATTACACCTACTAGAGTGCAAGTACCTACAAAGTCTTGGTAGGCCCCCCATCTCTGCATCTTACTAGGAAATCTCTAGCATTGGTTCAGCACTTTGCCCTCTTTTATTTTCTGGAAGTCCTATTTACCTCTACTCTCAAACTGAGGACGAGAAT
Organism: Pampusana beccarii; assembly: GCA_013399365.1. NCBI lineage: Eukaryota > Metazoa > Chordata > Aves > Columbiformes > Columbidae > Pampusana > Pampusana beccarii. The sequence continues at coordinate 314,777 of VWYH01003702.1, read as the reverse complement.
AACATTTTTCCAAGTTTTGGAGATACTGCCTCTCTGGCATATGGGATAAATGAGGCCGCAGTCACAGAAAAGGGGTCTGGAAAGTCCCTCGAGGGGACTTTTCATCCACAGGGGAAACATTGTGTCATGACCCTCAAAAGCAGCTCTGTAGGAAGTGATCCTATTTCAAAATATACATTCAGCTAACAGAAATGAAAAAAACTGTTGTATTTCTGGCAAAATAATAATTTTAAGGATCATGTTAATTTTCAGAATAATTCAGCATTTAAAACTCAAAAATCTTAGCTATTTTCATCTATATGTTGGTTATTAAACACCTTTATACCTTTTAAAAAATATTCTTATGCCTAAAATAAAAATGGAGCTAATAGATTTAGGCACTGGTGGTGGGCTTGTTTCATTATCCTTCTCTGACATGGATGAAAAACTAGAGAAAACAAACATTTATCAGCTGGAGTAAAGACATTTCATGATTCCTTTTTGTCTTCTGAGATGCATTCCAGACTTTCAAAGAAGCCACAATAAAGCTTTTATTTTCTATTTATATTCTCACACATTATTTTCATTCGTGTATGTATAACCAGATAAACATTCTGCAAATTCACATGGAAGTATAATAACTTTGTTCTTCTTTTGGGACAGTGACTCATAATTAAATACATGCAGCTGAAAGACAAAAATGTGACGTTGAAACTGTACTTCTGCAGTAAGGGGAAAAAAGATGGAAATAGAGGTACTAAGGTCAGCATAGCTAATAGGAATGGGGACTCTAGAAATCAGGTTAATGTTCTGGTGCATCCACAGATATCCCACATCAACTGTGCAAGTTACAGCTAGTGTTTTATCTTTTTGCTTCAAAATGGGAATAATTATTTTTCTGTGTCAGATGCTTTTGTGGGGAATAATGTCTATTAGTGACTGTAAAAAAAAAAATCAGATAATGTGATAACACTCACGTAAGTATCAGGAGAAAGCAACAGCTTGATTAGCACCACACTAGAGACTGCTGTTCTGGTCAGAAAGAGCAACAGACTAGACGGCGAAGGCAGCCAAAATTCAACCTTTACTGTTTACATAATGAGCTAACTCTCAGTTAGTGTTTGTTGTGAATTGCACAGTGAAAGAATTTAATTTTAAAATGCCTTTTTGTTGAGTCTTTAATGTCTTGTCCAAAATGTCTCAGATTTAGCAAACTTTCAGAGAATTTGAACCTGACCTGGATTCTGAAACAGGCCAGATGTAACGCTGCCAGGCAGCGTCTGCAGCTCGGGGTTAGGCGGCTGCAGGAGCTTGGCCAGGGTAAGGCTGCGCACCCCAGGTCTGCACCCTGACAGGACTTTGCAACCATGCTGGAAAGGGTCTTGGGCTCCTACTGTAAAGCCAAGACTTACAGGTCTGGAATCTGCAGCGCAAGCCTGTGTTGCCTACAGGCTGTAGGCATGGACTCCCTCGGCTCACAGCAGAGTCCCTTTGTGCCTTCTTGTTGTGGAGTCATAAAAATGTTCTTAGATTTGCTATTTTATAAGTCCCAGCCTCAATGCAAAAGATTCTCCCTTAAATAAAAAAGTCGTATTTTTTACCAATCCTGTTAATTCTGTTGAAATGTCAGAGATAATCATTGTAATCAGTGCTTTTAAGGTGTCAGCAGGGTCGTATTAAAACAAAGTATAGTCTACTTTAAACTGATGAAATGTAGCAAGCAACTAGAACAGTGTCTAAAATATTTCAAATGTCTAAAATGTTTAGAGCTGTCTGTTTAAAAATGCATTTTTAAGCAATTTTAAATCATTACGAGTTGGGTCGTAAGAAAATATTTTTGTATTATTTTGTTTTTAGTCACTTGTCTTCAGGAATAAGGCAATTTCCCTGAGTTCCTCGAAATCCTTCTTTTAAGCTTTAAACTCTCATTTGTTCAAGTGATAATATTCCACGTCAAGCTACAGTTTTGTTAGAAAGGAAAATTTCTCTAACTTGAATTGCCCAGTCCCTGTTGTACACTGCACTGCAAAGGAAAAGCAGGTGTTTTTACAAATCATACCTCAAGAAGTTGATCTGCCTTTCTATGGAACTATTGCCAATGCAGTGCTGCCACTTTTATGAAAAATGATATCTTGAAATATCTACATCCTTGAGATACATTGTAGGGTGTTAGGAAATTAAAGGCTTAGACAAACTGAAGGTGGATTCTTAAAATCACTTGTAGGATTTATGGTTTCTGTAACATATTTGATTGGGAAGATCTGCTAAGAGTATAGTATGTGATCTATCAAAGACAAAAGATATTTGGTCTGAAACTGAAATTCACATAATTTTTCAGACATTTCTCTTTCCTTAATCTTAAAATTTGCCTGTACCACGTGGAATTTTCATGAATATTGACAATAGTAGCTCTGAAAGTCATTGATTTCAGATAAGCAGAGGACCTTGAGACTACTGACTCTTGTAGGACTCCCATGAGTTCCAGGTTCTCTCTCATGGGGCATCCCTGAAAGAGGTTTCTTGGCTATCAGACTTCAGACCAGCCCATCTATCTGGATCAGCCTATGTCAGCTGATAACACTGCTTGGAATATCAGTTTCATTCAGCAGTTGTGAGCTCAGTGAAGATGCTTTTGGAGGCAGCACAGAAAATTTGTTTTCCAAACACATTTGTTTGGACTCTCGAGCTTGTGAGAAACTTAAGAACATTCGGCTTCTGTGTGGTCCAGGTAAATATTATATACGAAAAAAAAGAGATTTTCTCTAATCCAAATTCCTTCGTTCTGGGTAAATCTTTATGAGTTTGCACACATAATTGCACATGTCATAGTAATATTGTAAAGTGTTATCTTTAGATAGAACAGTAATGTTAAAAAAAAAACCCTAACCAAGTTGCTATTTGGGTAGAGAGGATGGAGATCTTCATCTAGTACAGCCACCAGTGATTTCCAGCCATTGTTGCTTCATGATCAGCAGGTAAACTGCCAGTTTATGTTTCATTTTGGCTACTGCTCTGCTTATCTTCATTCAGCAAGGGCAAGACTCATTCCTTCCGCCCTTGGCTCACCTTGCAGGCTGTCCATGCAGGACAGCTGGTGCATGGGGTGCTGCAGGCAGCTACTGCACTCCCAGACCGTGTATGCAGAGGGGACCACGCACATCCCACTGCTCGTTGTAAGGAGGCCATGGTCTGCACCGGAGAGGACAAGGGCTGCAATAAACAAAGATAAGTAAAATGTTTATCGTCTTATTTCCTGGACTTCTGCAAAATTAAGAGACCAACTCTGAGCAACTTACACTGGTAAACTCTTCTCTGTTGTGAGCAGAGTTTTGCTGGCTTCACTCAAGAAGAAGTTTCTTATTCTGGCCCTAGTTTGAATAGCTAAAGAAGTCTGGACATTTCCTAGAAGTCTGAAGATTGTTGGCTACTAGAAACACTAGAGATTGCCCCGTCCTACAAAAACCCACAAGCTTCTCCAATTACAAATATAATTGAAATTCACAATTAGAAGTTACAATAAAATAACATTTCCTGAAAATCACTGTTTTCAAAAGACCAGTTTAAACTCGCAGTGATTGTTCGGAGGGGAGAGAGCATGGGACTGAATTGTGACCAGTACCATTTCTGTGGATTATACATTGCCATAAGTGAAAGAAACATTATGCCCAACTTGGGCACACTCTTGAAATGCAAAGTGAAGTATTTGGGATAAGAAAGACATTTCTCAAATGACTTTTTCATCTTCTCCATCATTCAGTCCTGATGTGTTCAAGGCACATTGTCATCTGTCAGACTAAACAGAGAAAGGAAAGCATTATTCAATTCTTGAAATATTTCAGCACCCACATATCTTCAGTTCCCATGACTTTTTTTTTCAGCCATTTCTGTCAACGATATTATCTATTCAGAGAAGTATGAGGCAATAGTATAGAATGTTAAGTTCTATAATGTCTTTCATTCCACGTACTGTCCCAAACAAACACTCTACCAAGTTAAATAGTGTAGCTACAGACTTAAAGTATTCCAGATGGAGAGAGAGGTGAGGAGAAAGCCAGTGTTTTAAGTTGAAAGTGGAAAAGTCATGGCAGCTTCTGAGAGCTGTTCTAGGATGCAAAAGAGGTTGTTCTTGTAACTTCAGTTTCTGTATTTTGGAGCCTTTGTTAAGGGCAGATGCTCAAGTAGAATTTGGAAGAGGGCATTTCCAAGGCAGGAAAATGGAGCAGTATTACATTTCAGTTCTATTTAATCAATTCAGATCCAACCTGCATTCATGTTTGTTTCTGACTGAATCCAAAAATTAAAGGGATACAGTTTTCCAGTCTAGTGTATGTTGATGTAACTTATTAATTTTACAGTCTGATGCTAGTTTATACGAATTAGAGACATGATAGATCAAGAAAGTGAAAACAATAGGAGTGTATGAAACTTTCATAGTTGTGAGCTGAAAATTTTCTAAGCCTGTGAGATTTTTAGCACTCTTGGGTAAGACATTACACTCAGAGCTCAGCTTCCAGCACAAATCTGAACTTCAGTTCCAATCTGAAGCTTAATGTTAATTCAGGTCTGAATTCTACCTCTTTAGTGCATTTCTCACTCTTTTATCCTGCCCCTACTGTATGGATACAACATACAAACATTGTCTCACTAATTTTTAGCTGATGAATCATTGGCTTGACAGAAATTTATAGGAAAGTAAATATAAAACCTGAATACAGCATAATTACATCAAAGTGAAATCTTTGGCAGCTGGCTAATGAAAATAATAATGAAGAGAAGTCTGCACTGTGCTACCACTAGTAAGTGCCATAGCTTTGTGCTTTCTGTAGAAAGTTATACATAATCAAAGTAGTAGTCTCCTTGCAAATATCAGATTCATCACATTCAGTGATTTATGGAAGTAGATTTGTCATTCTCATGAGACCCACCACCTACAGGTTTTCTCTCTGACATTTGTTCGTCATTAAAAAGGTATCTCTTTCATATGCAAAATACATATGCTTGACTTTGATACTAACATGACATTTTACCGCAAAATGCCCTGAAGTCTTGATGTCTAAAAGAAGAAAAGGTTATTTTAACAGTTATCTGGACATTATGAAGTAGCACTGATGAGATGAAGAGGGTTTAAACTCTTCCCTCCTTGTAAATTGGGATGTATTTTAGATTTTATACTATTAGCGTCATTCTGTGAGTAAAGAATATAAAAGTTATATGCAAAATAGAAGAGTTCCACTTCCAAGAGGCAGGCTATTCCTTAACAGAATTTTTAAAACTGAAGAGACAGTATAGACGAATATATTTGTTTACATTTAAACATGAAATAAATCTTCACATAATCCCAGTAGCAGACAGTACACTCATTAACAATGTCTTCCAGCAATTTAACAAGTACAGAACAGTAGTATTGGTAATGATATTTAAAAGTTCTTGGCTACTCTTGGTGTTTGAAGTTCTGCAACTCTACCTCTCAATTTATTAATGTATTTGTTGAACAATTCTATACTTTGATCAAAATCAAGTATTCTTGAATTAACAGTATTGCTTTTGGACTTTGGTCAAAGCAGAATGGCAATGACTGTAAAAAAGTAACGACAGCAACAGCTGGCGTGAGTCTAAATGATGCTTTTTAAAAGAAATTTGATGTAGGAATGCCAGCTGGTCAGCAGATTGCATGACCTCACTTGAGTTGGCTACTAGAGGAATATGCAACAGGAGAGTGAAACAAGAGTATTTCCTGCTGCTTTACCCTGTAGTATTTGCCACAAGTACCATTATCACAAGCCTTTTGTGTGTTACTTATTCATCCGTGCAAAAATTCTCCAAAGAAAGGTCAGGGAACTGTAGAACTAAGCTTAATGCTGTTATTGAAATAGGCTGTGAAGTGCCAGCAGACCGGAATCTGACACGTGAGACAGTCCGATAATCTCCACTTATACAAAGAGAAATGACCATGATAACTGGTGACTCAAATTAGGTCCAGCTGGACAGCTGGAATCTTTAGGTAAATTAATAATTTTCTAAGGTACAAAACAGAAAACTATTTATCTTTCTTCTGAAAGAAGCTGTCAGTGCCCCAAGGAACTGGTAATAACTGATAGTCCTCCTAATGTATAACCTCATTTATTTTCCTTTTAACATTCACAGAAAATCAAAATCTGACACAGCTGTAACCATTCTCAAAATGTGAGCTAAATACTCTGTGCTATAATGCTCAAGTGGAGAAATGCAAAGCCGTTCACCCTCCTACATATCATGGTGTATAGATATCCAACGACTGCATTTTTTAACTAAAAAAGAATTTGGGTTCCTTAGATCTAAGTCCTTCTGGTATTTTGCTCTACTGGTGTATCCATGTACAACCAGCGATATTTTTGCACTGGGCATCCTAAAAGAACTTCCTGTAAGGGCTGCATTAGTTTCACTTCCCACCTTATGACTTAATTTTTGCGGTCTGCCTCATTCTTGAGAACTTCTGCATAAAATGTAATTTTATTTAAGGACATAACAATGAAAATACTTGATAAAATTAAAAGTCCAACTAGCTTAGTGTTATGCCCGTAACAATGGCAAATTATGGCTGCAAAAATAACTTCAGAATGCAGCCAATATACAGATATTTCCACATCATGCTTTCCCAGAATTCTGTATTTCAAATACTTCCTAACACAACAATAACGTATCTCCACTAGAAATATAAATGAAGTACCCATTACCTGCTATGTAGGCATCTGTGTTATAGAAAATAAATATATCCAGATAAGCACGTGCACACATCCGTAGTTGGTTGTTGACAGAGTTTTAATATGTATGTAGATACCTCACACTTAACGCCAAAGTACTTTCTTGGTCCACTTGGACCATGGTAGTGTGGAGGCCTACTGCATGTTGGTGTATATGTAACGATTTTACTAATTGTCCGTTGAGTATACACTTGCCAGCTCAAAACATCCAGCCTTCAATCATCAGTACTGTAAAACTCACAGAATCACAGAATCACACAGAATGTTAGGGATTGGAAGGGATCTGGAAGGATCATCTAGTCCAATCCCCCTGCCGGAGCAGGAACATCCAGATGAGGTTACAACTGTGGTAAGTTGAAAAAACACATCACTATAAAAAATAGTTTAAAAACTGGGATGGGAATTTTCTTTGTCTTCTGAGCCTTAGACTTTCATTTGCGGAGTGGTTTTTGATCCCTTTTCCCAGAAGATTTAAAAAAAAAATTAGTTTCCAGTTCTTGAGGTGTCATGTAGCCACGTCTTCAAATAACCCAGGCTGTAAGGGAAGTACCAAATATAGCTAGCATTGATACACCAAGTCATTTTTATGGAAAAAGCTTTAGTCAGCTTTCACAGCCACTGCTACATTCCTTATGATGATTTAGAAGCTCCAGACAGAAGAGGAAGTGCTGAAATACTCAGAGAAAGGTGCTTGTCTGTGCCAGGAAGGAGTCCTGGCTGGAATTTCGTGTGAACCACTCTACCATGGAAGGGAGACTGTTGTTGGTTGAGACTGATTCTGGCTTCTGCAAACCTATGGTAGATGAAGACTTGAGCTAAGACACAGGGCACTAGACTCTGACCCTTTGTATGCATTCTTCTCATAATAATACAACAAATACGCAGATGGTTATTTCTATCTTGCTAAGTACTGACTGTGAGTTTCAAACTGTCCAAGGTCCAAACCAATACACTTTCCCTAACCTAAAAGCTAAAAGTTTAAAAAGTAGGCAAAAATCACAAGCTGGAGATCAGAGATATCAGAATGTGTTACAAAAGAGGCATGGTGTGATAATGCTGTCGCCGGGGAGTAATTTAGGGTTCTGCTTGCTCAGAACAATGTTTAGGTTTCTTAAAGAGAAGCATGACCTTAAAGAGTTCAGTGGTGGGTTTGCTCTCGTATTTACTGCATGGGGGAGATGTATCAAACCAAATACCGCTTACATTCTTTCCAGGCGCATGTATTTGCTCATGAAACAAACCTTCATGTGTCTTCTCTCCTTGAGGACTGTTCGCTCCAGGGGCTGCGTTTTGAAGCTCCAGACGCAAACTCTCAGGCAACACATATATCCATCATGATGCAAACACATTCAGGGTTCTTCTTCCCCTGATAACTGTTTGCTCCAGAGCCTGTACTTAGAGCTCCGAAGGCAAACTTTCAGGGGAGACCTGTAACTGCATGCAAAGTAGACCTCCAGGAAGCAAAATCTTCAGGAAAAATGTTTAATAGAGTAAAATAACAAAAGTGCTGGCTCAAGTTGGGTACCTACACAGAGGTCAGCCCAAGCATAGAAAAATACAAACTTTTGTATCTATACAGACCATTCACACCAAGATTCAGTCCAATAGCAAAATTTTGCCACCAGGTCCCTTGCTTCCCATTGGACCCCTTTTCCATGACTCCACGTGGGCCTCTGTTCTGTTCAGTTGTAGACATTGGTTTTGGTCCGTATCCTTGAAGGTGCTGTTTTGTCTGGATAAATCGTTTCTTCTCAGCAAAGTGCAAAAATAGGGCCCACTTTCCGGATGTCTGTGATGTCTCTGCATTCACCTTGGTTCGTTGTTTTCCCAGTCAGTCTCATTTTTCCCAGCAAATGCAAACTAGACTTTATCCTGCAGGTGTTTAGTGTAGGATGCAGTTACTTTTGGTAAATACAAGTAGGACCTTACAGCTTAAAATTTTAGCAAATTTAGTCTACCAAGTAACAAGAATCAAAGAGTACACTAAAAACCATACAACCTTATATCTCTAAACAATCCATTACATTTGGTATGCATCTACTTAAGCTAAATGATCAACATTGAACTTGAATTGGGCTCATCCACTGACCTGTGAGTAGTAAAACCATTGCCATACAGCTCACTTATTTAGCAGGGAGAGCTCAAAGTGGGCTCATCCAGGCTGTCGTATTTAAAGAATGAAGTAGTTGACTCGTAGTCAAATTGCATACAGTAGGAAAAGTATGCACGGGACTCCCTGCACCCGCAAGCCACCAGCGTTCAATGTGCCGTTCTGCTTCCCTGTGGGTCTCCTGGAAGGAGTTCTTGGCCAGGTTGCGGCTCAGGCTTTTACCTCCTCTGGAGTCTGGACCAAACTGCTGCTGGTTTGGCTGGGGATAGTCGAGTGCACCCGCCACAAATGCTAATGGAATTGGTATTTGTGAGTTGAGTAGAAAATTGAGAATTTCCAAGACCTTTTAGGAAAAAGCAGTACAGAATGATCTGGGGCTGCCAGAAAACTTTCACAGCCTTCAGGTGGGTAAAGCCTTTATGAAGGTCAGAGAATGGGTTAAAGGAAGGATCCAAAGAAGATGTTGTCACTGCTGACTTTGCCAAAAGAGAGGTTAAGAAATAGTGGCAGAGGAACAAAAATGGTTTTATTTATCAAAATTATATTTGTCAAATGAATCATTGTTATTCGATGAGAACAGGTAACAACAATTCCTGAGGAGACATTATGGGTCTTCTGAACATTTAATCCTTGCTCACCTGTGGAGTTACAAAATCGGAGTGGGAGGAGAGCTCCAGGGTCAGTTCAGCAATTATCTTTTTGGCATTAGTCTGTTCTTGTCTTCCAGATCATCAGAGAAGCTTATTGAGCAGTGTCTTGTATTCAGTGATCATTCAGAAAGATATCACAGTTCTTTCTGATATTTGGCTGGCTCGGTGCCTGCACCAAGCCATGGCTGCTGATACTGAGATAGATATGCAAAGCTCTATGTCATGCTGACCGAGCTTTTCCTCTCCAATAAGAAACACTTGAATAAAGTTAACCCACAGCAGATTATCTACCTTGAAGATATCTGGAGCTTCAGAAGGGCCTGGAGCACTTCAGTAGCTTGTTCCTTTGTGAGGTTTGTGAGGTTTGTGGTCACCATGGTCCTTGTAAGCACGAACTGTAGTCTCTTTCCCTCCATCTGCAGCACCCCCTAAAACACTTGTGCACTGACATCTGTCATTCATGTCACTTCATTAATTTCCTCTGTTTGCTTTTCAAAATATTGTGCACTTCTAAAAGGTTATTTCTAAAAAGGCTGAATGGCGAACTTTATTTCATGGTCAATAGCAACCCAGATAAGAATTAACAGGCATGGTGGACTTGAATGAGTTAAAGTCAAGTCTATCAGCACAGCCCACTGGCATACCAAAAAGATGAAGATGTTAGTTATGATGCGTTTCCTGTGTCTTGTAATTTTTGGCACACGGAATACTCAAGAAATGTTAATGGTGGCTTCACTGTATTTCATTCTGATGCATCATCACACACATTTTAAAAGTTGCAAATGGAGATATTTTGCTCTCTGATGAAGAAATAACTTGAGAAATTCATTTGTTATAAACAAAGCCTATTGCAGTCATTTTGCTACTTTCAGTTATAGTTTTGTTAGGAAGGTGTTATAGATCTAGAATAGAGTTTCCAGTGAAGGTGAAATGCAGTTGCAGAGCAGATGATAGCCCAGTGTGCAGAGCTATCTCCTTAATTCCAATAAGAAACCTAGACTTAAATCTCCAACATCCTAGAAAATGTTAGCACTCTCTTCTTCACTTTTATTACCAAGCATCAGAGGTTCCTTTGAGGATTTATTTTTTCCATAGAATCTGGTAATATTGAAATGTATTATGGCCTAAAATAAATGTGCACAAAAAAAGAGATACGATTTTTTAAGGGTTTATTAAGACAATGGAACATAACCCATTAATTTAGGAAGTCAGAGCTGTGCATTATGCCAAGAACAACAAAATTAATGAAAAGAAGTTTTCTTATTTTTCTTGTTGGTCATCCATCTTAAATGCAAATGCTCCTAGTTGTGCTAATGTTGACACTGAAAATAGAATAATCAAGATTTTAATAGGATTTTACTGTGGTGAGAATCAAAGCCAGCGTTGTCCAATGACTTTGTGAAGGAAGTGATTAACTCTGCAGAGAGTCTGAAGTGACTACAGACAGACTTGGAGACAGCCAACAGAACTATAAGCAAAATTTGTGTCTATGCGTAATGTTGATTTTGGCACAAAGGGAAATGACTGAGCAAGTGCAAGGATAGGAAATAGTTGAACTTTGTCAGCTATATTTTAGTGTTCTAAAGAGGCCCGTGAATAAATCAGCTACAGAGAGAAAACTCCCTGGTGTGCCCATGAAATTACCTCTCAGTAGACGAAGGATGGTGAACAGGGGAGTGAAGGCTGCAGCTGAGGCAGGCCATGCTTTAGTCAGGACCAGAGTGCATTTTGGATACCTGGAAGTGGAAATTAGGGAGTGGGGGTAGTAATAGCAAAATGGGGAATGGTATCATTGACATATAGAATACATTACTCTCTGTCCTGTGGCAAATGAATATGTGAGGCACAAGGGCACATGCTCTGGGACTGGGACTTGTTTACTTTTCAGGCTAGAAATAGATCTTGTGCGTTTATTTAATGTTGTCCTTGGACTTGGCAATATTATACCTTGCCAAGCAAGGGACATCTTTTCATTGCTCCTACCACCTTTTCCACATCCACACTGACAGGCTGTAAGGGCTGATGCAGTCAAGCAGAAATATTTCTTACATTCTTTTTTTGGTTTCTAGCTTTAATGTTGCTCCTTTCTACTCTAAAGGAAGCTGACCAATAGAGAAATATGTAAAGAGCCTCTGCATTGCCAGCAAATAGAATTCCCTCATAAATTAATGAGAGGACGGGCACTCAGGTGAGATCAGCTGTGGCTCTTTGAATGCTTTTTTCCCATGTATGTGTGTTTTTTCCGGGTATCCTAAGATACCTCAAAATGCACAGATTTTGATTTTGTTTCTTGCATTCACTGTTTCACCGTTCTTCTTTTCTTATAAGCAAGGACCCACTATCATTTGGAAATTTTAATTTTAGAACAAATACTTCAACTGTTGTTTATTACCTGGTAAACACAGGCCTGAAAAAGTATGTGTTTAAAAAGCAGTTTTGGAGTGGGGTTGGGAGCTGTGGCAACAAGAAAATCTAGATTTTTTTAGAGATAAGAGAAGGCACTAGTACCTTCTGTGAAAATCATGTATTTGAGAAAAAAAAAAAATGAGTGTTTTACAGTTTCCTACAGGTATAATGTGAATAAATAAAATAAAAAATAAATAAAAGGCCAAATAAAAAAAGGACACTAGTACGTGTTGTGAAGTATGTATCCTATAATACAGAAATAGGAGACCTGCAAACAGAGTCTTTTTCTCTACACAGATACTTGGGCTCAGTTCTTGCAAACACGATTCTGCATGTGTTTAACTTCTGACGCATGAATAATTCAACTGAAGTCAAGCTCACATGTGAGCTTCTTCTTAGGAAGGTAGTCATTACTGCTGGGAATATTCCATGGAGCTACGTATATAAGGGCTACCTATATTGAGAACAAATGTAGACAGTGTTGCCAGGGAACCCCAGGAGTTTTGAGAGCGCACGACAGCAAGAACAGACTGAAAGTGTCTGTCCTGCTTACACTGCAAAACTACACACTGTGGGTTATAATCAGTCCCTTGAGGGCTGCTAGCATTTCACCGCAAATCATTCTCCTTTCCTGTGTGTATAGCTGGTGTAACACTGCTGAGGTCATTTTACCTGAGCAAAGGTGGCAATCGTTACGACTAACAACTCCTTTGGCAAAACAGTGATGGCTTTATGCCGAAAGTAATTTCTGAGCACCTGGAATCCGGCACGTCCTTATTTGTTTTGGTCTCAGATGTTTTTAAAGATTTGGCTACATCATTAAAACTTGTCAATCAGGTCAATCATGTTAAACAGCTGTCTTCTCTCTGCCACTGTACTCACAAAACCATCCTTGCATAAGGGTCAGAATATTGCTATTTATGACTTTCCTGCTGCTTTTGAACCATGTCACCACTTGTTTTCTTCTTTTCTCACAGCTTCTTAAAAATCAAGATTCTTATCTTCATCCTCGGGGCATTTCATTATTTAACTCTCCTACAGAGAAGGGACAGCTGTAGTTGCTATTTAGGAAAATGGCCAGGGAGTTCAAAGACTAGCACTGCAAACTAGCCACTCTTCGCATCTTATTGTCATGGTATCACCTCTGCCTGACCTGTCTGTGCATTTCTCTTACCATTTTTTCATCTGCTTCCACACTAAAATGTGGGATGTGCTTTCTGAATGAGCCAAGAGATCACTGACTCTTCTATATTTTGCCTTTTCTGTGTACAAGGCTTTAGTCAATGGATACAGTAAAAGGTAACTATACATAAGGATTTGTGAACACAGTATGGGTGTATGCTGCCAACAGCACTGCTTAGCTTTTGACTTTTGTGTGGTTAGCTCTCCGGGCACGCTTGTGCTTTCTTTTGTATGTGGATTCTTCAGATCACACAATGCAAATTTAAAAAAAAAAAAAAACAACCCACAAAAAAACCATGAAGAGGCAGAAGCATGAATTCACACAACTTTCGTTCTTACCTCTGAAAATCATGGGTACAGTCTTCTTAGCAGCAAAGATAAAAACAAATAATTGATGTGGGTGAAGAAAAAGAAGAACATTTCCTGTTTTGGTGGCTAATTTAAGGGCAGGAGTTGGAAGTGAGGGGAAACTACGACTACCTTAGTAGATTCCTGCCTTGCCATCAAGCTTTGAGCTTCAGTTCCTTTGTGCCAGTCTTCACCTTCTATGACATAAGAGTACTGCTTCACCGTGGTAGTATAGTAATTAATTAAATGGCCATTGTTTGTGGACTTATTTTCTAACTGCTAATGAAGAGCAACACAATTTTCTCAAATTTGGCTGAGATGAGTTTTACACCATGTTTTGACCCTTTCAGTAAATGTAGTAATTTTCTATTTTGGTCTGGATGCTTAGTGAAAGGGAAGTAGGTGTGCAAAGGAATCTATTGAAAACAACTGGTATGGCTAATTCATGGAAGAGACTGGTATGAAAACTAGCCAGGTGTTTCAAATTCTATAATAAAAACTGGTCTGGTCAGGGAAAGTAGAGACCACAATCACCTTTAATAGAGGTGATAGGCAGCAGATAAACTCTGTTTTGCCTGTGCTGGTTAAAAGAAAGGAGGAAAGACAGATTAGCTTTCATTTCTGTTTTCCATCAGGTTTGCTGTTGACGCTTTTTCTCAAAAAGAATAAGCAGTTTTATTTTACTTAAATAAACATCTTAATTAAATGAAAAGCAGAACTGTCTTGCAAACCTTTTTGTTGGTTGGTTGTTTTTTTCTTTCCTCTGAGATAAGATACTAAAGTTATATATACCGAAAAGCTTGGATGTTCAGCATCACATCTTTATTTCAGAAACTTCAGCAATGGACTCACTCAATAGGCAGTAATTTGCTATACCAGATATGCCTAATACTCTGAAGAGTTCAGGTAAGTGTAATGATACCTTTAAATGATACTGAATATAGGGGATCAGCTCTTAATATTTTTCTCAGGGGTCTGTTCTTTCACATAATGGTACAGAAACAAGTTTTGAATGAGTTCTTACAAGCCTTGAAATTTTACTCAACCACACAATATTATTCCAACTTTAAATGTCACACAAGGCTTCCAGGGTGTTTGCATTTGTTTTATTTTCTGTGTGTAGAACTTCAAATTTGTAAAAATACTGCCATGGGGGAGCTTCTCCAGGTGCTAGAATTGTCTCTATTTTCTTAGAAACCCTGTGTCTCAAAAATGCATAGATTTCTGGTACCTCAGTGACACAGAGAGCATTACTATCCTCATTTTAAGGACTAAACTTACGCAACTTTCCAATGTGACATAGTCTTTTTGTGTCAGGATCAAAATTAAGTCTGCAAGTGTTAGAGTCAAATTCAGCTCTGGTACGATCTTCCACTGTATTAGAAAAGGAGAAATTGTACTTTTCCCAATTCAGAATTAAATTTCTTCTTTAGCCTAGAAGTGCTGGTTAGCTTTTAACATATGGGCAACAAATACATGATCACAGCACAGGACAGATACTCAGCTGATGTACGTTGGCATGACTCCACAAAACTCGTATGAAACTATGACAATTGACAACAGCTGTGGATCTGGTACATTGCATCTGCTTATATTCATTGTAAGAAATGGTTCTCCTTAGTGCTATGAATGATGAATCAGCTCTTTGAAAAAATGTATTCATTCTAAAGGCTGAATCCTTGGTTTCTTAAATTTCTTCAAGTATTAAGACCTGTGGCCTTCATTTCAGCTGAGTTCACACAGCATCATATCTTAATCCTTATCTCCTCTTTAACTGTGTCTTTTCTCTGGAATAGTGTCACCTTCAGAGCACTTGATTAGACCTCCAGAAATCTGGGCTTAGTTCCTGGTCTTGCTACAAGTCTTCTTCAGCCAATACTTCAGTGGGTTGTGGATTTAGGACTGTTGGCCTGGTGAATATGGGTGAAGAGACTTTGATTTATCAGTAGGTCCAGTACTACTATGATGCAACTATGAATAATCCTATTAATAATGTGTATGTATACACATACACCAATTCTCTCTCACTCATGCTTGTGTCACGATTTGGGCACATGGAAAGAAAAATAAACAAAGTGTAATAATTTAGGACTTGGCAGGCTGAGGGGTGTTATCTCTTTGTGAACCTCGTAAAACCATGACGAAGTGCCAAGGCAGGGAAGGGACAATACCCTGGAGTTTGTTTCTCACATGTGTTGGGGTGTTTTGTTCTTCCCTGCCCCCCGAGCCCTCTGTTTTTCTCCCCTTCTTTCTACCACTACAAAAATTCTCTTAATCTTCTTGCCATTAATCAATGCACATGCAAGTGATTTAATTAAAATAATTTTAACTATGCTGAAAACAAGAAATTAATAATATCCATTAAAATGATTGTTGTTGTTCACATCAAAAATATTTTAGCAGTACACAAGATACATGGATGAGAACCACAAAGACAGCAGAATGCAGCCCATATATGCCGGCAATTATAAAAAATTAAAAATTCCTTTAATCTCGCAGTTATACTGACTATCAGTCAAATAATTGCTGAAGCACTTTTTCTATTGCATTTGAAGAGAGAAAGTCAGTGAAAATTATTAAAATTCAAACCACACCAGTGATTACTAAGTCACATGGGGATTCGCTGTTGTTGTGGTAGGTGCTGCAATGGTGGTAACTGTTGTTGATCAGGGCTTCTGTTGTGTTAGGTGCTGCACAAACACTGGGTTCAGCAGGTGAAGAGAAATTAGACTTTAAGATCTGCTTTGTGAAACAAAGAAAAGAATCTCCATGTAAGTGGTGAAAAGCAATGGGAATTTCTTTCTGCGCTCCAGAGGTGAGGGAAGAATAGGCGGCAGAGTTATGGCAAAAGTCTTAACAGTGATTAAAAAATAAACAAACAAAACCCCCCCCCAAACCAAACAAAACCCAACAAACAGTAGCTCATGAAAACTAATCTTCCATTTTTATACATGGGAAAACTTAGATAATACATAGAGAGGCCACAAAAAGAAACCACTAAGACACATAAACTGAAGCCTGTCAAGGCTAGGATTAGACCTTATCTCTTGACTCCCAGTTCCTTTCAGCGACCAGATAACACTGCATCCCTCACCACCTGTCATTGTGTGTGTTAGTCGTCCATTCTCTGAGTCCTTCATTTCTCCAAAATGAATCACCAACATAGATTATCTTGAGTCAGTAGAAACAAAATACTCAACCTACAGGGTTCCCTCTCCCCTAAAAGTCTGCTGTTCCTTCCCAGAAAAACTGGAAGACCTCCTGTAAGCATGATCATTATATGCTTTTCCATATTTAAGCTGTAGAATGAAATCCCTTAGGCTATATGATCAATGTCTGGCTTGCCTGCCTTTTGCAGAGGACTGAGTATTCAAAGAAAAGCCAGTGCTTCTGCACAATACAAGAAAGCAGATGTTGCCTATGGATAGCAATTATCCCAAGTATTTTTTATGAAGTCCATTGGCACTACTCTCTTAGAGCAGATGGTGTCAGCCACAGGTTGTGTCACCATGGCTTTTCTTTTTTTTTCTTTTTTTTCCCCATCCCCTCTAAAACCCATTCATTTTATCTTCAGTGTTTCAGCTACTTTTGCCAAAAAGGATTTTTAGGTTTTTTTTAGCTTTTTTTTTTTTTTCTCCTCACAATGGAACATAGAGTGGTGTTGAAAGGTATTGTAACTGGTGTAGCCTGCAGGCACTGTGAAGCTGCATAGATGTTTCATCTCTTTCTCGCTGTTTAATCTTGGCTTGCAGTCATACTGACTTATTTAAAACAAAATAAAATGGAAAAAAACCCAACACACCCAAATATTCCAGCTTGATTTTTATCAGAAAAGAGCTTCTGTGCCAAGAGGACACCTGGTTGGTTCCAAAGTGCTGTTTTCCAACATGGCCAGATTTTTTTCTTCTCTATTTTTTTTTTTTTTTCTAGGGGCCATGGCAGAATATGGAGCTCTGAACATCATGTACCACCCCCCAAACAAAGTGAGTATATAGAAAGGATTTTACTAATTGCCCCATCCTGAGATTGCAAGGTTCTGATACAAGGGCACAGCTGTACTAGCCAGCTGAAGATTTGGAGTCTTCCTGAGCTGTTATGACTTCAGCTTTTCATCAACATACTCCAGGATCTTTACTTTCCTCGTATTTCCAGTGTGGTTTCGGACTTCTGCCTAGTGTTTATCAGATCTCACTTAGTTTATGACTTTGAACATTTAGAAGCTAAGTCCTGAGCTTGCCAGTTCCAAACCCTACGATTATGGCAATGACGCAAGAGGTCAGGAGCCAGCTGGAAATTCGGTTGCAAAAGCGGAATTCAGAAGTACAAGCATATCATGAGCCCAAAGAGGCATTTCCAGCAAGAAATCTTAGAAGCTGCTATTCTAGTCTGTTAAGAAATGAAGCTGTGGCTGTTGGTTGCTATTATTGTTGGCTAAATAATGACAATGGACTAAACACTGCAGAGTATGAGGCACACATGAGGTCCCAGTGTGATCTTGCAACAGGATGTTTTAGCTGCAACCTGCTGGAGTGAAAGGGATGCCAAAACTGTACTGAGAGGTCCCTGTGGCAGAGTGAGACTGGACTAACTGCCCTTCAGTGTTATGTTCCTGCAAGAATGCCAGCAAGGCTGGCTGTAGGCTCCCTACCTGGTATTCCCAGTGAACTGTGGGTGTACATCATATTTAGAGCATCCCTAGGGGCATATCTGTTTGCCCAGGCAGTCTCCAGCTTTCGAATCTTACAACTTTGATAGCTTTAGTCACAAAGAAAAGCTCCAGAGACTCTCCTACTATGGTTCAGATGTTTCTTACCATAGATGCATTTGGGATTTGTGGTCTGATTTCAAACAGACTGAGAGCAGGTTTTCGGGTATTGGACATCTGGCTGGGTTATGGGATTATCCTGGAATAAAAAAGGCTCCTCAAACCACACACTGTGGTTATAATCTCTGAAGGAAAGGAGTATGTTTGTACAATATACATTGAGGACCTCAGAGTATAGGGTTCTTCGCAGCCTTTTGTTACTTGTTCTTTCCATGCCATAGAAACCTCTTTCTTGGTTCTACATGAAATCCATCCTGACCAGGGTCTGGTATGTATTGGCTCTGAACCATTTCATGATATCATTACAAAGTATATTTTCATCATGCTATCCTAGATAACATGTTGTTTGATCTCCAAAACTAAGCAAAGTTGAGCCTGGGTGGTATATGGATGAATGACTTCCAAGAATACATCAGTATCGCACAGGAAATAGCACTAGTGATTCATGACAGAATTACGACTTTTTGATTTGAAGTACTTCAGAAGTAATTAATCTTTTGTCTTTTGAAGAGGTGTAAAAGCTGAGTCATTCTCTTCAGCAAGAAACTGGAGGGTTTCAGTTTTATGATTGGTTGTCTTTCTTTCGTGGGGAAACCTCTCTTTGTATGAATCGTATGGTGCTGCATTACTGTTGCCCCTTAGCAGCCTCAAGACTGGACCATAGTGGCTTTAGTCTGTGTGAGCTTCTCCTGATTAGTTGTCGTGTAGAATTTATTGGTCATAAATTCCTTGGCCTACCACTACTACCCTTGCTGCCCGTATGCATTGACACATTGTCCTTCCTCCAGAACACAGTGGGTGCAGAAGACTACCATGTGCATAACTAGCTCACTGCCTAAGTGAGCTGAGTAGTAAAGGCAGTTGGCTTCTTCAATACGAATCACCTGTGTTGAAGAAAATGTTCCTGCCCCCTCAAAAAAAAAGAATTCGTAATTGAGAAAATTACTTGACCGCTCATAGGAGAAGTGGAGGGTATGGATGAGGATGGGTGGGATGCTCAGGGAATGAAATTTTAAATCTAAATTAGAATCCAGTCTGCACTGTATGTTTTCTATTAAGATTACTGTTTCTCATCAGCTTTCTTATTTGCATCAAATGGGAGGCATGAAGATGAAAGACTTACCCACAGCCATAAAGTGAGCCAATGATCAGTGCACATTATTTTCCTAGATTCATGATTTTGTTGTACTAAAATAGTTTTTTGTTTGTTTGTTTGTTTGTTTTTTTGGTTGGTTGTTTGGTTGGGTTTTTTTGTCTGTTTGGTTAGTTTTTTTACCCTTCCGCTTTCTATACCATTGTAGGAGAGCTTTGTTATTCTAAATTAAAAAATCATTAAAAGGATACTTATCCCATTGTAATTGTAAGATGCAGCTACACCAGCAGGGCCCCTCTCCTCATTACAAGCTTTGCAAGGCATAGTACAGTTGTCAAAAACCTTGCCATGATCTTTTTGTGCCAGTGGAGCAACACAAATCGGGCCAAGCTGAGACTGATCTCAGATATAATTCAACTGAATCTGGATCACAGCCTTGTGTGGTCCAATGCATACTCTGCCCAAAGGAAGGTTCAGAGGGGGCGATATATCAGATGGTTGTGCTACCGTTCAGAAGGACATCAACAAGCTGGAGAAATGGGCTGGCAGGAATCTCGTTAAGTTTGACAGTGGAAAGTACCAAATCCTGCACCCGGGGAAGAACAGCCCTATGTACCTGTACAGGCTGGGGGCCAACTGTCTGGGAAGCAACTTGGCAGAAAGGGAATTGGGGGTCCTGGTGGCCTCCAAGTTGAATGTGAGCCAATAATGTACTCCTGCAGCACAGAGGCTAACAGCCTCCCGGCCTGCATGAGGGAGAGCGCTCCCAGCAGGCCAAAAGATGGGATTTTCCCCTCTACTCAGCACTGGTGAGGCTCTATCTGGAGTACTGTGTCCAGCACTGGGCTCCTCACTACAAGAGGTGCATGGACATGCTGGAGAAAGTCCAGCAAGGGCCGTGAAGCTCATTTAGGCATTGGAGCAATTCGCACCCAGGGAGAGTCTGAAAGAGCTGGACCCTTCAGACTGGAGAAGGCTTGGCGGGGCAGGGGGGGGCGGATTTTGGTGGTGGGGCAGAGTGTATCAGATTGCCACCCATGTCCATGTGTTAAATACCTCATGTGGGGGTGTTGTGGGAGAGTTGAGTGCATCCGCCACACTGGGGAGCAAATAAGATGAAGCTAGATTCTTTTCAGTGTTGCCCAGTGACAAGTCAAGAGGCAATGGACACGAAAGGAAACACAGGAAAGTCCACTTTAGCAGAGGAAAACACCTTTTTATTGTGAAGGTGGTCAAATACTGGAACAGATTGTCAGGAGAGGTTGTGGGTTCTCCATCATGGAGACAAACAAGACCTGACTGGATAAGGTCCTGAGCAACCTGCTCTAGCTGACCCTGCTTTGAGCAGGGAAGTTGGACTAAACGATCTCTGAGGGTCCTTTTTATCCTCCACCACTCTATGATTCTGTGTAGCTGTCTACAAGTAACTGAACTGCATGAAGAATGGGGAAAACTAGCTGCCATATTTTACATTCCTCAGCAAAACTAAGGTCAACAAAGTGACCTTTTGAGAAGAAAATACAGAGGTTAAAAACATTTTGAGCTCCAGAAATTGTTAGTTTGTCAAATCCTCTGACTGAGAGAAGTGGCAGAAGTCACATACCAGAGGAGACATTGTAGGGAACAAGCCTATTTTGGCATAGAGGTGGACTGCACAGGTCTCTGCCTGTACAGGCAAATTTCTGTGATTCAGACATTGCAACACAAAGGGACATATGTTACTAAAGCAGTATATTATTTGTGTTATGTGGATATACTTGTACATGACAGTGACTCAAAACTGCTGTTTAAATTTACTAGCAAAGAAAAAAGCCGTCATCAAGGCACAGTGACTTAGTTTGTGCTATTGTTACCTAGAACAGTTTGAGCTGGCCCTCTTATATTCTAGGTAAGTTGAGTGATTTGTCTGGGTAATGCAAGTGGGCCATAGGATAGTGAAATGTGTGAAGCCAGGTTTGCTAGTCTAGCTGTGCTCTTCCAGGTGTCTGGAATGCTTATCCATTCCTTACATCTTTTGTCTGTCTGCAGGACCTAAAATCAGAGGTTTTGTTGGCTTTGTTGCTGTTCATACCTTTAAATATGCCTAAAACTTTTGAAGAAAGCCCTGGCAGCAATGCCCTCCCAGCATATTGTGTAAGTTCACACAGCTACTGGAGCAAAAACCTCCAATTTTAGCAGCAAAGGAGAATTTCTGCTTACTTACTGCAGCATAAAGAATTACTTTTTACTGCATGGCCCCTCATTAATTTTTGATCAGTTGCTAATCAACCCATTAACTCAATTCACTCTAATTAATGTGATAAGGTACAGTACCCTAAGAGTCCTTGCTTATGCACCTATTAATACAAATGAGTGGAATCAACTTTGCTGCACACCTGTTCTCAGTAATCTGCGCAAAAACTAGTGATTTATCAGAAATAACATCCCCAGTGACATCTTGTTGCTGGCTGATAGAAGCTCATCTTATCACATTGCACAGGATGCTTTGGAAAATACAGTCAGTGTAATTGTGAACTATAGCTGAACTTCATACATCTTGAAGAGACAGATCTAATTTGCTAGTGACCCCACCAGATCTGTCTGAAATGCTATGATACAAAAGTATCTCAGAAATGTTAATATACTAAATATCGTTAAGGTCCAAAGGGCAAAACCACAAGTGACAAAACAGAAGTGGACTTGAGTCTGATGGCTGTGAGTTGATCCTCTGCAAAGCAGAGGAATATGCAGATAATAAAAATTTTATCTAGTGAAAAACATTAAACATAACTGCCTCATATCTGCTATCTCTTCTCAAAATTGTTATGCAGATTTGATTGTTGTTCCCTTCTTCATTTCATGATTAAAAAAATGTTGCAATACTTGTATTTTCCATGTGCCCAGTTCTCTACATTTAGGTCTGATGCGAATCAGTCATTGTCCACACTGTAAGATGGGGGCAGAGAGTCCACTGCAGATCATGGACTAGAAAAAAAGCCATTAATGTTTCTCACTGGCAGCATGAGGTACAAGAACATATCCCATTTTGTCCCTTCCTGACTCCCATTCTCTTGCCTGTTTAAATTTTTTTTCCAGAGCTTAAGCTTTGGTCCTCTAAAAATAGCGGGTTAATACTCAAGCCCAGAACCCTGGCATAGTGCATGTGCTGAAACAGGCAGAACAGAAATCCTGAATAGTAGTTTATTATTCAGGCTATGGTTGCCTGAATACTACTCCTAAATGTACGTAGACAAGCTGTTCCACAAAATGTTTTCACCCGATTTTGCCCAACCTTACGAACAGCGTATCTTGGCTTCCAAAAGTAATCCCTCATTGCTGATTATTTTTGGTATACTATGCCTCTAGTTTTATATGTGCTGTCACCTCTAATTTCTACTCTGCTGTTTTCTTTTTTACCTCCTCCTCCAAAGGAGAAAGTAATATGTCTAAGGGGTACGCTTCCCTACCTTTTCCACAGACAAGTTTATAAGGTCTTAGATACAAGCAGTAATTCCTTGTTCATTCTCATAACACCTGCTGAGGATGACCAGAAATCAGGACTTCTCTGCTTTTGTACACTTACAGAACGCCCGGCACAGATACGGTGTGCTCCCAGACATCCCTATATTATCAGTGACCTCTGAGAGCACTATATTAAGACGCTAATATACCCCTGAAAAACAGAAAGGAAGTTTTACATAAATTTAGTTAAAATATCTTTGGAACAGGTTGCTGCAATTGGTTAGAAAGGCTGATGGAGTCTAATAGCCAGAGGGATGTTTTTCTGCTTCTCAGTAGAGACAACAGTGACTGGCTGGACTTACTGTAGCACTACATGGATCAGTTAGGTACAAAACTGGTTTTGCGCTAGAAAATTGCCTTTGATAGTTCAATGCTATATGGCTCAAAATATAGTACGCTTCAAAACGAAAAGCAAGATTGTGTGATGCATCCCAAGTCCACACAGATCTGTTACGAAAGGGAAAGGTTAGTCAGAAGAGGGAAAGGATGAAAAGCCATATGGAACAGGAGACTGAAAATTTGTACATCAGGTACAGCCTTGAGTTGAGAGAAGAAGCCGAAGCGTACTTTCCTTGCTGCACGCAGCCCTGACACTTTGGCCAGTATGGTGGGGACAACTACTGCTGGTATGCAACTGTTACTCTAGAGGAGAAGCTCCTAGCAAAATATGGAAAACCCAGGTAAAACAAGGCTGTGAAAGTCAGTTGGTGCTGTGTACTGCCCTTTTATTGGCAACCTCCTTTCTACAAGAAACAAAAGGGACGTCTCCAATAGGGAGTGCAGCATTTCTCCTCATACAGGTGGCAGGAGTGCTGAGAACAAGCCCTGTTCTTAGAAATGGAAAGGTGTGGTTTTGCACAAAAGAAAAAAAAAAAAAAAGGCTACTTCATTTCATAAGTATGAGCACCACAGCTGACATGAAATGGAACAATTCAGGAAAGACAAACAGCTTCTTAGAAAGCACATAAAAATTGCTAGGGGACTGCTCCTGGTGAAGTCAGTGGGACTTTTTGCCTGGTATGTCGAAAGGCTGAAATCTCTGCAATAAAGAAACAGAGGGGAAAAAAAAAAAAAAAACTAAGAAAAAGAAAAAAGTAAAAGCTGTGATGTATAATAGTGTTTGATCCTACAGCTTTTACCTGTGCAAGTGACTTCACTGATTTCCAAAGGCTTATTCCATGAGGTTAAGCATTATTTTTGCTTTCAGCTTAGTTTGCAGTTTTAGTTTCTTAATCGTTTTCAAGCATAAAGGTATTTGGGGCCAGGTCTTTCTCTTGTTGAGGTAATGAGCAGCACGTCTCACTTATTTCAAGGGCCTTTTAATCTTTTTAATTAAAATGAATTATTTAGTATTTGTACAGCACTTCAAAAGTACGGAAAGCTACGTAAGTGATAAATGTTTTTATTATTATTCAACTCATTATTATTATCTTTTACGTTTTCCTTAAAACTAGCTATGACTTAGCTGCTGTTAAGCTCCTTAGTTCTCAAGGAAATTTAACGTTAAAAAATGCTTTGACTTTTTTTTTTTTTTAAGCCATGGCAAATTACTACTGCTACTGATTACAGTAGTGATAATACTGTATGAGCACTAGCTAAACCAATGCAGAGACCAATTGTAGCTGTACTTCTTTAGGAAACTGTACACTTATGATTGTGATACTCTTGGACACAAAAATGATTTGTCATTGCTCTATCCTTTTTACAACCACCAACATTGATGCACACCATGTGTGTAAACTGATACATCCTTGGAAAATGGTAACTATACACCTAACTTGTACTGGTGTCAGTTATCACAAAAGGTACAGGACAGTGGACAGTCAAAAGTGGAAGGTCCTTCTTACAAGGTACTTGCATTATGCTTGTGTGTACTGACTTTTTTGACTCTCAGTCTAATGTCCATCTATAACACTTATTTCCACCACCACCAGGATTCTTCTGATGTAAAGGGAATTATATTTCTTTTTCTGAATTACTACATTTCCTTTCAAATTCCTGTTCAGATATTGTTAGGAGAAAATGAAGACTAATGTTCTTGTGTACACGCTTACTGCAGCTATTGAAATTGTCTGTCATCCTGTACCTCGTAACAAGCATCTTTCATCATCCATAATGACTTTACCTTTCCCAAGCTGTGGCTAGCTGCTTGTTAATCTTTTTCTTCTTTGGGTTATGAAGGTGGCATCACAGACCATCCAACAGATATTTAGGCATCTCTAAACTGTGAAACATGCTCAGAGCAAAGGATGTCGTGAAAGGATAAAAAGCAAAAAATCTAAATCCTGTAACTGTGCTAAATTTCTCTTTAAGACAAAGTTTTGCCTTTTTTTTTTTAAGTTATGTTCCTTGAATTTCCTCATTTCATAAACTAGCCTTTCTGGGGTACTCTAGCACTAAATCATAAAGATCATCTTGACTTTACCCTCCGTCATTGAGCAACAGTTGTCATGGCAGCATCAAGTGAATGAAGACCTGAGAATCAAACCTGCTATTTTCTGTTTATTTCTAGCTGGACTGGTTCTTTGCTTTGATAAAAAGGGTAGAGAGATTTATTGAAATTTAAAAAATAAATAAATACATTAAAAAAATATTACAGGACCCTGGAATTCAAGTCCTGGCTTGTAACTGTGTGCAAATTGCTGAATTTCTCCAGGACTCCACTGCTTTCTCCACTCTTTTTCCTTCTTTTTTTTACTTTTTTTTTTAAACTGAAGCCCTCCAGGGCAGGAATGGTGTAAAATACATACTAATAAATGACTTAGCTTAGCACAGTCAATTTCTTAACTTAAACATCATATTTTCTACCGTAGTGCACAGGCCATAAAGAAACGAGCATTAATCATGACCCTAATTTGAGGAACTGTGGTAGCAGATGGATGGAACAAGCCGTGGGATTCTACAAGTGTTACACAATTCTGACCACCTAGAAACTGAAGACCAAAAGAATACACTTTTACAAGGCTTCCTAGGTCTAAAAATTTTCTAAATGAAACAGGGTGATGGGATTAAAATGAATAAAAAAAAAAAAAAAGAAAGAAAATGGAGAAGTCAAATTTCACTAGAATCAAAACAGAGGTTTAAATAAAGCTGCACTCTGAATAAGCCTGAAGTCAGTTCCAGCAGAATATAAGACAAAAAGGGTTCTTATTCTTTAGAGTCCGCAGTTCTCAAGTACTTTCTACTGCTCATATTATTGAGTTTGTATCCTGTCTAGCATCCCTATTGTCTGTGGAAATATAGCTCAGAAATGTGAGGAGTGCTGTTTTCCATGTAAAAACAAAACACTATTGAAAAGAGTGAGATATTTTTTGGAGAGGTGGCTGACTTCAAATATTTTCCTCCATCTTGTGTGTTGCCAGAGGTCTGAAAAACACCCTCATGGGGGTGAAAAAGCACATAAATTTGTGCATGCTTAATATCCCACAATAGGAAGCACAGCGGACACTTCTTGCATTATCATTTAGATTGTTTTAGGATAATAGAATGAACGTTTTATAATGTAGGAAAGAAAATGTTCTACACGGACAATTTTTCAGACTGAAGGAAATATAGGGAAAAAAAAGAGAACATGAGCAGATGTTCTGAGCAGTTTAGGTAAAAGCTAGAGCCCAGGGGCTAAGGCAGACTCTGAGCAATATTGTGCAACTGTGTCCCATGTACATTTAACAGTTTTTAATACAGAATCTGGGAAACTGAAGGAGTTAATTAAAAAAAGTCAGTCTTTAAATGGCCTGAAAGCAAATGTATAAAACAAAGTTGTTTACAAGTTTTAGACCGTTACAATATGGTTTCATCCAACGATCTGTCGTTTCTGTTACGCATATTGAAATGAAAAAAAGAAGCCTTGTCTTTCAGTCTTTAAAATCAGAAATTTCTTGTTCTTACTTAGGAAAGTAAACTGCTTGTGAAACCCTTACTGCGTCAGCCAAAAAGGCATAGGTATTTTTCTTGTTGCTGGGGATGAAAAGGTTAATATTTTGGCTGGAAACTCATGATTTATAAATAGCACACAAATGATGGTAATAGAGTATCTGATAAAGCTATGAGAAGAAATGTTAAGTTGGAAATTTGAATCCTACTGGAAAACCAAACCAAACCAAACCCAAAATTGTCTGATTTGAGACTGTGTGAATGGTGTTTGGAGGAGCTACCACTGAGAATGAAACCCTGGTGAAACAGCTCATACCTGTCAGCTGGGATGATCATTCCACTACGGTCTTTCCTGGCCAGATGGAGGGGGGTTGAAATGAACAGAGTGGTGTGTAAGGGCACTAGGATGGCAGCTTTTAAGAAATTGTGTAACAAGATTAAAGGATCTGATTTATAGATTAAGAAACCTACGAGACAGGCCATTGCTATTAACTTCAGATTGGCAATGGCACAAAGGACTATACAAAAGTTTATTGCTTATACTTACCATATAAACCAGGTCAGTCTGAGAATAAGATTGCTTGCTTATATGTTTTTTAAACACGTTTGTTGTTAATTGTTACTAGTACAGTAAGCTGAAAAAAGATGGAGAGTACAGTACTGCTCTAATAGCAAACGTTATCACCCACCACTTCATAGATATTGATTGATACTCAGAGCATACAGTTTCCGATCTCATGTATCTAAGAGGCTCCTTTTGAGAAGATCTCTACTCAGAAAGACAAACTGCTGCATAACTTACTGTCACTGTAAGATATATTCCATTCCCTTTTGAAGCACACCAATTTTTATATTATACCTTCTATTAGGAGGTACTGTGACTGGCTTTGTTTTTGGTTTTGTTTTTTTTTTCTCCCTAGCTGGGTATCTTTTGATAAAGACTGGAAACCTCAGTTTTCAATCCACGTGAGATCTAAACTATCTCATTGTCTTGGTTTGAGAAGAAAAGGTTGGAGAATAGGATTCAAGCTCAAGGAAATAGTATTATTGGTAATTTCTATTTCTGACTTAACTAGAAATACGATGATAAGAACCTTTATTATGCTATTTCAGCATTTCTGCCTCCACCCCTGCACAGAAAATTATTCACAGAAGGTGGAACTTTAAAATGCATCAGGATGTGAAGGAAGGAGATTGAAAGCTTGGCTTTTGTATAAGCTATCATCAGCAACTGAAATTCGTGTACAAAGGTGTGACAAGAATGACAAGGACACACACATTTAATTCTACTGAAACACACTGGATTAGGAGCTCTCCAGAGGGATACACTGAAGAAAAGGTTAGCGGTTTGCCAGGCAAAAGGAAATGGCCCCTTCTCAGCTGGGAAAGCTGAGGCTGGAGGGCTTTTAAAACTTGGAGCCAACATCCTCAGAAACACCTGTAGAGCTATTACCAAAATTTTACTTCCCCATACCTCTCTGTTGTTTTGGATAGGTAGGAATACATTAACCTTCTAATTTCTTGACAGCTGTATGAGACTCCTGTAAACATATCCTTCACCTGGATAGTCATATGAGTGGAAGATTCTAAATTCTAGTCCCAGCTTCACTTGGGAGTTTACAACAGTTTACAAGCAGATGGAATTGTTCTCATGTTCAATATACTTAAGGTATTTTTTTCCTCTTCTTGTGCAGTATTCAGTGTATTTGGGCTGACTGATTTCACTTCTGATGAAGTTGTCTGATTGCCCTTATTCATAGATCAGCTCTGCTGCTTAAGAGAAACTACGTTATCTTTTAGGGTGGGTAGGGTGTTTTGTTCTGTTCCAAAATTAAGTCTGACTCAGCCAGGTGTGTTTTAGCAGCAGGTTTGTTCACTGTGGTTTACTGAAACAGGGAGATTATTTTTGTTTTGCATAGAAATTTGGGGATCATTAGCCAAGGGATGTGGGGAATTCTTCTAGCCTCAAACTTGTCACTATTACACACCCACACCCATGAGTCAATTATTTCACTTTGCTGTCACACAATGAATGTGGCTTCTTAGAAGGTGCCAAACTCACAGCTTTGAAGTCTACAGAACAGGTTTTGCAGAGACATCAGCAGTCCCAGTTCTCCTTGTGTACCTCCATCTTTCTGAGCCACTGTGGCTTGACTGTAAGACAGCCTCGGTTATGCCCAGAATCTAGGTATAACTTGCCATCTCTTAGGATATTCTGTTTCCCTATGCAGAAGTGTCCCAGTTATGTGGACTTTTTCTTCCTTGGCATCTCTTGGCTGAAAGAAGCTCTAATTGTGGTGCTGCTGTATGGACTGGGTGGGCAGTGAGACCGGCTTCCTCCTGCTCCTGGGACTCCCCTCCAAACTGCCATGGAGAGATGCTCCTGTGAGCAGTTTGCATTCCCACTACCTGTACTCAGTCCCTCTGCAGACAAACTTGAGGAATCAGGTCTTCCGGGCTATTAAATCATCATCTCTCACAGCTACCAGTTTCACAGAATAATCAACTCTCAATTATGCAGCCTAATGGCATAGAATAAGTAGAATAACCCAAATAAAACAAAACCAAGGCTGATACAAAATTAAACAAATTAGGCGGTAAGGATATATTTAGTGTGCTCACCCTTGAAAGGCTGGTAAGAGGGTTCCTGTAGAGAACAGAGGCAGCTTTAAGCAGGCAGGATGGGGCTGTGTGCCAGTGGGGTGAAGGTTGCTCCATTCAGACATGGTGCTGCAGCCAGGAGTGATGGAGGAAGTCAGGGCCTGGTGAATCCTTACTGTGTGTAATCCATCCAGGTATCACTGAGACTTGCCTGGAAAATTTTATTTTTAATGGAATATATTCTTTTTTTAAGAAAATATGCTGCTGATCCTAATCAAAAAGTGGAAATAGACATTCAGTCAACCCTCCATGGCACTTTAAGTGAGGGAATTGTTGCTCAAAGAAGGGGGAGATTTTACTTTTTTGGCAAAGAGAAAAAATGCAGTTTTACGAGAGGTACAAATTCTTGTTTGGCTGTAATAAACAAATTTTGCCCAGGGCCAGGGAGGCAAAGCTATGCTAAACTTTCTCCTCCCCATCTCTAACCATATCATTCCGCAGCTGCGCAATTCTCCAGGGATAAGCTCATGGACACACTAACTAGCTCTCAAACAAAAAGCTTCATTCTTTGTTTTTGGCAGTGAAAGCAGTGAGAAGCAGCAAGGCAGGCACACAGGTTGTGCTGAATCCTTTGGGATGGTCTCTCCCATGAACCTCCTGGGGGTAGGACCGGAGCAGCAGCCTCGCTTGCCTCTCACTGAAGTACCCTTTCCCAGCTGTGTTGCAAGGGGTGACTGCATTCAAAACGGTCTTGCCTAGTCTGAGAAAATAAGACTGAGTAACCAAAATATGAATCGCTCCACTTGTTTTAGGTTCTAGGGTCTTGCATTTAGGTGCCTAGGTAGAGTGAGATTGAGTGTCGTGGCAGCTTACACAGGCAGTTCACCCACAGAGAAGTGACGACCTACAAAACCAAGGGAAGGCTGTAAAATACACTATCTGATATGCAGAAAGCTAGTATGGACTCAGTATAAAATGAGATCAGAGAAAGTGGCCTGAGCAGCAGTAACTCCCCCTCAAATTTCCTGTGTCTAGGCACAGCTATTAAGACAGTTGCAGTAGACAAACTTACTAGCTGCTTGTGTCCTAATCTTCATTCTACTGTGGTTGAAACTGGAAGGAACATGAAGCTATGCATGGATACGGTTGTGGCAGCACTGATTTCTATAAACATTACAGAATATGAACATCTATACCGATACTGTTGACTTTAGCCACATACAAGGTCTAGTAACAGTGAATGCTTTAATGTTGTTGGCTTTGCTCATTCCACCTTGACAAATTATGGATGATATGTTTAATTTCCCATTACTGAACCTGACTGCTCCTTAGATTATGGGAGGACTTTTTTCTTTTTTTTTTTTCCCTGATGGAGAACTGAGGTACATTGTAGGGCTGTGCCCAAGTTATATAGGAAGGCATGGCAGAGCAGGTAACTGAAATGAGCTTTAGCTGCACCCTATCTTAGTTCTTTCATGTTCTTCATGAGCACCTTCCACTTTGCCTTATTCTTCCTCACATATCAAATTCATCCCGTTTTTCTTCAAGAGCATAAAGAATCTCTTAATGCCTCAAGATCTGAAAGATTTAGCCTTTTTTCTTTGCTTCATGAAGGTCTGCAGAGTTCTGTTGGCTTCGACACTGAGATTATGCTGCAGATACCCATCTGTCACAAAAGATGCAAATAGTGGCTTCCCTTGTGTTTTTGATGTCTGAGAGAAATAAACACAGGGATGAATTGTTTCAGCCAAGAAGGAGAGAAGTGGTATCAACAAGAAGCAGCAAAGATTATGCTTTCTTTCTCTGTTGAGGGCTGCTGAACTCTGACCGTCCAGCTGAGAAGCAGTGCTTGTGTCCCACAGGGACAGACTGCTTCTGAAGACAGCAATGGCAAAACCTGTCTTTTTACATTTTTATTTAGTCAAAAGATTTTTGGCTTTATAGTTGGATTAGGTAGCTATCAGCATGTCTTGACTGAAGCTCTCAAACACTGAGGTAGTTCTGTTTAGCTCAGTACACACAGCCAGCCTTACAGGTGACATAGCAAATATGAAATGCCATCTTATACTAGTACTCCATGGGCTTCCTGCTCAGCTTCCGATGCACTTCAAAGCTCCAAACAGTCTGGTCTCCAGCTGTCTTACAAACAACCTCTTCACCCATGAAGCACGCTGTGGGTAGGGGCAGTTGTTCCACAGGAACCTAGAATACATTGTGTTCCCAGCCTAGGTTCTTGCCTGACTTTACCTCCGGGGAACAGGAAGAGCCTGAGCTGGACTGTCCTCAGAGCTGTTTGCAAACTGTTCTCAGAAACAATGGCTGATGATTCATCCGGCATCGTCATCAACAATCCTGAGGCCTGCCTTTTAACAAACCTTCCCAAAATAAAGAGGACCATCCCAGACAGAACCATGCATGTTTTAGTGGTGGATCTACAGAAGAGTAATCTAGGCTTAAGAGTGCTTGTAATCAAGTGATTATATTTGCTTGCCTGAGGTTAGACAGTAAGCTAGTTTAGCAGCTCTGGGGACCCTTGTTCCTGTGTTGTGCTCACATGACATGAGCACACTGACTTATCCGTGTGTGGGGATACATAAATGCTGGCTTATAACGTGTTTTTGCAAGTTTTAGTAATAAAGCCAGATCTGGGAGGTTGCAATCCTTCCTATGGCAACAGAACAATGTCATCTGTAAAATTTTGACTTAAAAATTGTTATAGTTTGAAAAAGAAATTCAGTTCCTTTTTTTGTTTATGCCAGTAACGCAAAAGGTCACTGGTTTAATGTGTGTAACCTTTTCAAGTTATTTCTTTGAGTAAACATTTGCTGGATGATATCCTGTCTGGGTGATATCTTTTGCAAATGCCTGATATTATGCTACCTAAACAAACTTTTCCTTGGTAAGTTCAAGAGAAGACATGGGATGGCCTTTCTAGAGGTATGCATCCTAGCATAATGACAAGCCCAAGTGATATTACAATATTTGAAAATGAAAGACCCCAGAGTAGTAAAGACTGATGATGTTTACCTTCTGCAGTTGCTAGCACTGAAAAGATAGCGATGACTGATGAAGACTAAGACATACTAATGAAGGAAGCTTGTACTAATCAAGGATGTGAGTTGACAGAGGTTAGATACCATGCTGACACCTCTGGGAATGAAATGTACCTGGTGAGGAGAGCCTACCTAAGCACAAAGGGAAGACATCCACTCAAAACCAAAATTATGGATGTCTGCAGCATTAAATATATGAAATATTTACCTAAGGAAATTAGAACTACGCTAAAAAAAACCCAACCACCAAACAAAATGTGTCTGCTGTACCAAAAAGCCAAAATCATGTGGGAAGAGATCAAAATATTGGAATAAAGAGGTAAAACAAAGAGAAGTGGAAATGAACAAAGCAAACCTTCAGCATGGGGCTGCAGGGGATGCTTGTGGTTGTTAAAGCACACATGGCTCTGCCAGAGGAAACTTCTTCCTTTATATATATATGTATTTTGATAAGCTTTTAACCAAAGGTTAGTTATCCTTATTAGACTCATGGATGTAAATAGTTATCATAGGGGAATATTAAAGTCCTTGAAGCTCAGTTGATTAACAGCATTTAAGGCTGTAGCATATTATTTTTAAGCAGTGAACTTTAGCTTTAAAATCCCCAATCCTTCAAAAACTCTTTTTTTCTTTCTTCTTTATCTTCTTCTCTTACATATCAGTAAATAAAGTTAGTGCTGGGTGTTTACTTATGTTTCCTTAAATACCAAGAAGACAGCAAAATATATTTAAACACTATATGTGTTGTACTTCATGGAGGTGGGAGGAAAATATACAGAAATTTGTCCTTTCTTGGGATTCATCAGCTCACACACCTTCTTGGAAAAGACAAAAGGGCAAAGGAAAAAGCAAAATAAAAAATATGAGAAAAAACCACATTGACAACAGAAGCCTGCATTGCTGTGTTACCTTTCATTTCACATGAAAATACTTTTTTCCAAAATTTGAAAGCATTTCTTAACAGCAGTCAGAAGCATGTTGTGTGGGGTTTTTTTTTCTTTTTCCTTTTCAAAGGAAAACAAAGTTCCACCCTTGCTGCCTGTNCATGTTTCAATTTTTTTATAAAAAAAAACAAAAAAAAAAAAAAAAAAAAAAAAAAGTTTTGAGAATTTCATTTTTCTATTCACTGCAGTCCTGGCCAAAGTAAAGCCCTCTTTTACATTGACGTCAAGATCTTTACTAAGATTAGGGTTTCATTTCTCTATTGCAGCAATTAGCTAGGGAATGTATAAAAGGCTTCAGGGAAGCAAGCTAGGGCTGCAGAGGGGAAAGCACTTTGCACCATAAGCAGATAGTAAGAGAGAGGGCGAGAGGAGGGAGGCAGGAACAGAGAAAGCAGGGAGGGGGGAGAGGGAAAGAGGGAGGGAGGAAGGAACAGAAAGTTTATGTACATAAACCCTTTTTAAAAAAAGTATTGTTGCACCTGGTAGCCAGCTTTACTGACACAGAAATGAGAGGTCTGTTCAGTGCTTAAATAGCTGAGAAACAATGGGATAGTGCAGGAAAGTTAACAATTAACAATCTCAGCTTAAATTTTGTAACTGCAGGGAACTGGAAACACAGCTGCCTCTCTCTTCAACAAAATCGGGTGTCTGGTTAAGGGAAGAATTTTTGTTAACATCTTAGTTTCTGAAAAATAAGCAGCTCCGAGTTGAATGAGTGTCGTGCAGTTATGGTTTTAACCAGCCTGCTCATGTTTAACTAGCTCTGCTCATTTTAAAGACAGAGACTGAGAGAGGGGTAGCGAGGTTTTTTTAAAATGCTTTTTACTTTACTTTTTTAAATGAGGGTACAGGGTAAAAAAGGGAGCTGAAGGTATCCAGCTGAAGATAAGCAGTGAGGAAGATGGGTCTGCTGAGTGTGGATTTGCTGATCACGCTTCAGATCTTGCCGGTCTTTTTCTCCAATTGCCTCTTCCTTGCGCTGTATGACTCTGTGATCCTCCTGAAGCACATGGTGCTATTTCTGAGCCGATCTAAGTCCGGGCGCGGTGAGTGGCGCAGGATGCTGACCTCGGAGGGGCTGCGCTGCGTCTGGAACAGCTTCCTCCTGGACGCCTACAAGCAGGTGGGTACACGGGGATGGGGACTGGCAGGCTGGGGGGGTGTGATGGACGTCCCTGTTGTCAACGGAGAAGGGAAGGGAAGTGACTCGGTGCGATGCAGACTGTCTCCTGTTGCATGTTAAGTTTGGCGGGAGAACTATAAACTGGAAAAAGCAGGACTTCTAAGTCGGGGCTAAGGGTTCACGAATTTTGGGAGCTGCTGTCTCTCTGCTCTGCCACTGACTGTGCAACCGTGGCTGTGTCACTTAGTTTAGATGTGCCTCAGTTTCCCCACCTGTATGAATAATGATCTGTTTATATAGTATCTCAAGATAAGAGTAATGGTAAAATGCTTTAGACATTTTCACATCCATTGTTTGATTGTTTGCTACGTGAGATCCTAGAGATTGTATAAAGACCGTGTCTTCAGATAGAGCTCTACATAGATAGATGTCACTTATGTAACATAGACAGAATTGCTTTAATTAGAGTAAAAGGTAGAAACAAACCTTTGTCATTACACTGGCATTTTCTATTACTCATGCGTCAATTTTTATATTGGAGGAAGCATCCCGGC
Source organism: Pampusana beccarii (assembly GCA_013399365.1). Lineage (NCBI taxonomy): Eukaryota > Metazoa > Chordata > Aves > Columbiformes > Columbidae > Pampusana > Pampusana beccarii. The sequence continues at coordinate 279,795 of VWYH01003702.1, read as the reverse complement.
AATAGAACTGGGCATGGAGTGAAACAGTGAGCCTTTTTTCTTCATGAAAGCAGTGACAGAGGGACATGTCAGAGATTAAAAATGAACTTGACTAGCTGAGGGACAGCTGCCTGGTGACTTAAGTTAATAAAGCCAACAGCAGTTATGCAACGTGTACTTTTTTTTTTCCTTTAAGTTTTGTACAAACAGTACCCAGTGGTACTGCCCAGGTCTCATGAGATAGTTGTAGTTCCCTTTTATAGATTAAAAAGGTGGACTCCAAAAGATAAAATTTCTTGCACAGGCCACCCAGTTAGTAAGTAGAAGAAGTGGATTCAGAGTTCTGTGGCTTCTGAAACAGTACTTAGTCTGTTAATGTGTTGTCTTATTTAGACGATCTAATTTAACATACCCCATGTGATGTCATGTGGTCGTAGGGGTCCTATCCAAACGATAGTTCTGTACCTTCTAAAATACTTCTTTTTGTATCGCCTTCTCCACAGTCCTCTTTTGCTCCCCCACAATGGCTTTTGTATTTGCTCTTACCTAGAGATGTGAAGAGCTGGTGGTGTTGGTGTTTGCTGACTTTGTGATACGGAATACAAGCTGCTTAGCCTGAAACCCAAGCCATGGGGACATTAATTTTCAGTGTAAGACAAATATAAATAACATTACCTGTTGCCAAATAGGTCAATGTCTTTCTGCCACCCTAGGAATCAGCCAGCTGGCTACCCAAATAAAGTAATGCTGAATGAAGCTCACTATTCTCCTAGCCCTTCTAGTTTCTGTTTTTAGCCTCTTCACAGACACTAAGTAAATTTTAGAGTTGCCTTCTCAAATAAGCCAGCAAACACAATTGTTCCCATTTTACACACAAGGCAAGGCAGGACAGTTAACACTTGACTTGGTCAAGGCTCTGGTGGAAGTTGGTGGCAAGACTCTGAAGCAACTACGTTTCCAGTTCCCACATTTGCAATCTATACGTTGCCCAGGGTCTGGAGAAGGTGCGAAGGTGTAAGGAACCTTATATATATGAGATATTTTCAATCTCATTTTGCTTAAATAGCACAAAATTATTTAAAATAAAGATGTCACATGCTTTTCAGTACTGTTAATGTCAACCATAGACTCCACAGGAAGAAAGACTCTGTGCTATTTTTGGTGTTGGCAATGAAACTCATCCGTTGAACTTTGGTAATAAAAACCCTCCCTTATCACCATTAAATGACCTAGATTGTTCAGGCCAATCAGGCTTTAAGGTCCCTAGAATGAATTCTGGGCCTCCATAGACTCAGCAGAAATATGCATATAAATATAACCAATTTTTATCACCTTGTTCCAAAAAGGGGAAAAGTCCATTCATGCCAGCTGTTCTTAAGATGTGACTAGTTGACCAACAGTTCATGGAAAGGCTCTGTTTTCCTTAATAGGATTATGGGCCATAAGGACAGAATATCATTGGAAACTCTTGATTGTCACAGAAAGGTAGATAACTGTAGAAACCAAATTATACATGGGACACAATAAACTAAGGAGCAATATTAGGAGAAGAAGAATCATCACTTCCACAATAGAGAAGAATCTTCTGCTGCTTCTGTAAGGAAGAGAAAGAAAAAAAGTTTCAGCTGGAAAGTTGTATTGGTAGAGTTGGAAAAAAATTGAAATATACCCTACTTTGTGACATGTTTAGAAAGCAGGAATATATTTGTCCCACAAAACATCTTTTTCCTTAGATTATATTTTTCTAAATCCTGAATAGGACTGCCCAGTTGTGATACCTTAATCTTAGCCAATTAGTGAGGTTAGGAAACGAAAATATTACAGAATCAGGGTACTAAACAGCACAGTAAAATGCGGTCAATATAATAACCATGATTGCTTGTTCCTCCAATTTGCTAGCTGAAACCAGGTATTAGCTAAGTACTTAAGCAATTGCTTAAGCTCATTCCATTGAGGAGTATTTGTGAGATAATCACCATTTTTTCAGCTAGAATAGCAGATATCTGAAATAAACCAAAGTTAGACTGCCAGTTAGCAGAAGAGTGGATTAAAGCAGTAACTATGTTTGGGTTTACTATATTTTGTGTCACTTACACATAACCATTCCTAACCACATTTCTTTGCATTTTTTACAGAAGTACTTGATATAAGATTTCTATTAACAGAAAAATTTACTCTAAGCTGTTTTGGAAAAACTCTGTGGGTAGATACTAGATTTTGGATTAAAGTAGATTTACTACAAGAAAGGAGCCCTACCTTGAAAGCACAGACTGACCCAGGATTAAATAACTTTGTTTCAAGACTAGTGTGTGCAAGAGATGATCTTGGAATACTTAGAGTATATTAGAAAATAGCTATTTTGATGCATATTCCCTTCTAGAAAAAAATTGTGAATATCTTACTTCAATTTCAACTTGCTTTTGTTCTGCTTTTTGTTGTTATTAAGTATTACTGCACACAACTTTTTGGTTATGACAATTATTTCATAGGCAAGATTACCTAGCAACAGTTGAAGGTTTTAACACCCTCAGTGGAGAAACAATGCTGAGTTTGTTGTATTGTATGCAGAGTATATGCAGTATTCTTTATTATTGGAACACTCTGTATGACTTGCTTTCTCCACATTCTACAGTCCCACTGGAATAAAAATGATTGATCTTTTGCTTATTTTTATTTTCTCATGTAAAATTTATCAATTATTAATATATTTTTTTTTTTTCCATAGCTCTGAGTTTAGTATCACACTCAGTGTTGATGTTGTCTACACTGCACCAGCTTTGTGATCTATAGAACATCCTCCTCCTATTCTTAAGAGGCAAATGTCTTACATTACAAGGGAGCCTTTAGAACCAGATTAATTATCATAACAGAGATAGAGTGAGTAGTCAAGTTACATTAACTTTATATAGCTGAAAGAGTACAACTATTTTATTTAAATGTTATATTTCTAATTTATTGTTGTGCTCTGTTTATCCACAGAAGTGAGTGGATTTACTCCTGAAGAGCAAATCATGTATGTATGTGTGTGTAGGTATTTACACTTTCATATGTGTTTGTATGTATACAGATATATATATATACATGTGTGTATCTGTCTATATATATATATACATACGTATATGTGTGTAAATGCAAAAATACACACACATAGGCATACATATTCTGCTCTTTAGGAGTCAGCCCTCTCTCATTTTTCTGTATATGTGTACACATATATATGTGTGTATGTATAAGTAAGTATAGATATGAAAGCAACCACACTTACTGGTAAGATGAAAAAAAAGAAAAGATATTTTTGGCAGGTGTTAGTGTGCCTTCTGCATGGTTTATATAGGCCATCTGTATAAATGTAGTAGGTTATTTGTAATAGCCCACAACATGTGTACTGAATGTGTCACGTATCTTACAGAAATCCAGAGAAAAAGCTAGAGAAGTTTTGAAAAAAACATAGTATTTACTTGTAAGAGCTTTATTTACTTGCTTAATTCCATGCTTTTTTTTTAGTACTGGGATGAGTCTGCTTTCTAGGATTCCAAAGGTGAGAAACTGTTATCTTAAAATGCTTTAAAGTGGGTACAAAACAGGTTGTACCCCTTAGCAGTGCCCAGCGGTGAGGCTTCAGTGTACGTGCTTTTCCAGCGCCAGATACGACGTTTGTGTTTCAGCAGTGGAGAGCTTCTGTTCCTGGTCTCCAGTAGAGAGCTGTAAGGTTATTCTAGAGGAAATCCACCCTCTTTTCCACCTCAGTGCAGGGTAGTTAGGGGAAAGACCATAATGTCCTCTCCCTGAAGCAGCCAAATACTTAGGAATGTTGTGGCGCACCTATGGGGGTAACATGCACTTGTGCATATACGCACATGTGTAAATGTATGTGACAGCTCTCAGAAGGATGCTGATATCTCAAGCGATGGATGGTGACGGGTGTGTGCATGTACCTGTACAGTTTTTTACTGTCTTTAGAATGGGCCAGAAGCAAGCTCTGGCATGACAGACCCAGCATGGAGGGAACGGTTGGCACAGGAGGATCCCAACTTCGCAGCGTAGGCCCAGCTCTGGAAGTAGCAGCAAGGAGACTGGTTCAGTAAACACCCAGTAGCATTTTCCTGAGATTTCAGGGAGGCACAATTAAAATACCTTTGACTAGTTCTGTCTGCCTGCTAGGTACATAATTTATTCCTAAAAAAAAAAAATCAGTATACAAAGCAGGATAGCCCCAAAACTGTCACGTTAAGTGCATGCTGCACAGCATTCTTACAAAGCTGTATGTGAAAATAATATAATGGCACGATCCTTCACCTGCTGTTTGGCTGTCCAGTAACTCTTTGCTCTTTGGGGGTATCTTTTAAAGGTTGGAACAAAGACATAACCTCTATACTTATTATTTGTATTTATTTTTCTCTGGCAAGGTCAGGAAGTGTCACTTTCTCTTCATTTGACAGTGATCAAGGCAATTTTTGAGAGTGTGTTGTATAGTTTTAGGGTTTAGAACTAGACATTGTGTGGTATTAAAAATATTGTATTGGTTTTACAAAGTTCAGCCTTAGCAGAATTGTTTCATTGACATTTTCAAATGAAAACAATCATGAAAGAAGTGAGAAAAACAAACCAAAACCACAATTAAAACCATTCCTGCAGTTTTTGGAACATAAATTCAACAGTATTATGGCTTGTCATTGTCATTATTATTAAAACATTGTCATTAGTATTAATGTATGTTTGCTACAGTAGTTTCTGAGGATCATCCTAGACCAGGGACACATTATACTAGGCAGTGTCCTAAACAAGCGGAGCACACAGTTTGTCCCGTGAAGCTTACAGTTTAAATGCCCAGAACAGATAAAGGGTAGGAAAAGGAAAATGATGACCCCTGTTCCACATATATACTCATCCTGCTTCATTTTGTGGATATAACTTCACTTCTTCCACACTACCTCTTTGCAGTCTTCTATTTTCACCCTTAGGTGCAAAAAGCAACTGAAAGGACTGCTTGCCTTTTCGTCAAACCTTTGTGCAAACCCCCTTTGGCTGTGGTAGACATAGAAAATTAGCTAATGGGCAGCACCCAGGAGAAGGATCGTACCCAGTCCTTGTGCCTCAGCTCTGTCTCTCCACCAAAACCACCACTGTGTATTCATACAGTTCTAAAGCTGAGTAAAAAAGACTTGTGAAGGCCTCTGTCACCTGTAGGCAGAGTCCACAAGGGCAGCCTGTGGCCCAGAGGCCACGATGTCGTAAGCCATGCTCCCATCTTGAGGGAAACATAAGCCCTTAAGAAGCTTGCTGTAGGGTCCCAATCAGAGGAACTAATATTACCCATTCTCTTTTATAAGAGTGCAAGGCAAAAGGCTCCTTTATGCTTCTGCCATGCATGCTGATGTGTGGAAATGGGAGTTTTTAGATAAAGAGAGCAATGTTTGACTAGTTGTATGGACTGTGCCCTTTTAATTTGTCTCCCACTTCTCTCCCTCAGCTTCACACACTTGATCCTAAATAAAGACTCTGGACTCTGGGAGAACTCGAGTCATTTCCAGCCTCTGCTCTCCAATTTGAGTAATGGAGTCTCTTAAAGCAAGCTGCCACCTCCCCATGACAAATGGAGAGCTACCACTCTGTAGGCTGCTCCAGACAAGGGTCTCCTGTATTTTTTATCTATTGCACAACCCTGGGTCATATAAATAAAGAAAACAAAAATAATAATTTGTATAATTCTCCAGCCAAAGTCCGATTATGATTTGGATGGAGCACTGAGAAGTATCAGGCTGTTCAGAGGCTGTGTTTAGTTGAATGGGATCAAATCAAAGCAGAGGATTTCAAAAGAGCAGAAAGCTGGAGGGATTCAGTTCATTACCAATTGCTGGACTCCAGTCCTGAACACAGCATGTCCATATTTAAATGGCTAATATCACAGACTACTAATTGTCTGGCAACACCTATTTTCTTTAGAGTGTTGACACAGCCTGATGAGTCTGCCAAACTGTTTGAAAGTCCCTCATGCAGGGAATGAAAGCTATAATACAGTGCACAGAATCCCAGAAGGGTTACGCTAAGGCTGGTAAAAGCAAAATGAGAAAAAAGGAAGGTAAATGAGGAGGTGATGTTTTGTCTGTGTGGCTTTTCCTAGTCCTCGTGGAGAATGTACAACAAAGTTAGCAGTATGTGCTATTTCTAGCCTGTAGTTTATGAATAGGGCTTTCTTTCCCACTCCTAAGTGTCCTTCACTTTGCAGTCTGCGTGCTAAAGCATCAGCAACCTTGTTCACTTTCCACTCTGCGTGCAGACTAGAAGAAGGAGGTGCAGTACCAAGGCTGTCAAGCAAACACAAAATTCGCATGAATGATGCAAGTCACTGCTTCGGTGTCAGGCTGGTGCTTGTTCTTGCTGATGGCCAGGCTGGCTCTCAGCTTTGGTTGGCCTACCTTGCGTGTCCCATGCAGACTGTGTGGGAGGGGGTGCTTGTGTGCTGGCTGATTTCCACCTCATCCAGAAGGTTGGCACTGAATGCCTGAATATTCACACACATAAGTACGTGATTATAGAAATTTTGGATTGCGTGTGAGGGGAATTCTGTTAGGTTGTTTCTCAGAATTTATATTTTCCCTGTCTTTGTGTAAGATTTCAAAAGCGGTTTGGCTGAATACATGGGGGGTTTTGTGTTTTCTCATTGCGTGTATTTTCTTTTCCGAGAGTTATTTTTTCTTTCAATAAATAACAACAAAGGAGACAGACAAGGCCTACAATCTAGATGATCAGCAAGGATATTGTCATCCTGTGTCAGTCAGTTCCAAGCCTGGTGAAATAAAGAGTTCTTTTTGGAACGGCAATGCTTCATCAAGACCAATTAGCAGAGATGCTGCTGCTTATGTTTAAATGTTAACGACTGGGCAGGGCCGCTTTTTGGAGTGCCTGACACTGGTATGGAACAAGGCACCGACCTAATTACTTCTCTAGAAGAGCACAAAATGCCTCATGAATGCCTGCTTGGCAAGGATGTCTCATTAAGGGCGAAAAAACCCAACACAAGCACTCCTAGAAACAAAAATTAAAATGATAGGTAACCTGCGGCCATGAGACTTCTTTCATGGCTGTGGGAAATTAAGAGAAACTGTTATTAGGTGATGCAGGGCGTATTTATGCCTTATATCTATTTCCTAAATCCATTTATTTTTTTTTTGTCAGCAGGGAGTATGTGAGACAGAATGCAATCTTGCATTGTTGGAGAACAGTGAAATACATTGCCACCCATGGTAACGTTAAATAGTACTTCAAGGTCATTCCCATGCTGGTGTTCAACGGGAGTTATTTTGATAGTTTGTTCCTTCAGGATTTGCTAACCGGCCTAGGCAGATAAGTATTTGGTAGACCTGACTGAAGAGTTGGTAGCAAGGAGCTTACAATACGTAGCCTCTCTTTCTGCTTAAATATGATCAAGAAGCAGGCTGTGGTTTCCCAGTTCAGGAGTGTTGGTTAGAGCATTGTCAGTCATAATAGTTTTGTTAAAACCAGAAGAGTGAGGGGAAACAGCTACTTAGATGTTTCCTACCTCCTGAGCAGCTCTGTTTATTGCTGAGTTTTAGTTGGTTCTATCATTTTTACCTTTATTTTTCTTCTCTGAAGAGTGCTGACAAATATCAGAAATTCAAAGTGTGTTGCTTAATCGTGATTTACGAGATAAATAATATGTTATTATTCCTTTTCTTTGACTGGATAAGCACACACTCCTAAATACTGAGATCCATTATCCATCCAGGAAGTGGGTGCAGCACAGATACCTACATGTCAGGCTTTGCCCAAAATGCACATTTGGGGCAAGCTAGCTCTGAATAAGCGTTTGCTTGGTAGTGCAAGAACAGTTAAGCTTTCTAGGTAAAGGAGGATCTAGTGTTTGTGCAGATGTGCAGATGTTGTGTTTCTTGAGTTGTGCCCATTTTCGGTAGTTACTGACTTACCACAAAATGCTGAGTTGTCTAGCTAGCTTATAGATTGAACGCAGTCCTCAGTATGATTATGTGGCCACCAAATGATATTGATATGTGTACTTCTTTGCTCAGGTCCAGCCCTTTACCTATTTCAATCCTCCTTAACCTATCTTACTGCACCGAATGGCAGAGAGAAATGAGATATTCAACAACTGTACACAAGAGTACCTACTACCTGCTAAGGTGTAGGTGGCCTTTAGCAGCACTTCTTAAATGCTGCAACATGCTTAATGCTACTTCTTAAATGCTACAGCCTGAGTCTCTGAGCCTGCTGCTCTCCAGATAGATCCTTTCTTCTTAAAAACTGGGATATAGCTCTTTTCCTTCCTTGAGTTCAAGGGACAGCCACTTAGACAGCAGGTACTAAATGGAGCTATTTGAAAACTCATTTGCTTTCAAAGGCAGATAAGCAGAAGGCTTTACTTTTTTAAACTGTTTCCGGGTCTCTAGCAGATAGTACTGCTGCAGATGCAGGTTAGTGGGGAGGGGCCCCATAAGGGGCTGTGCTTTCCTGGGGCATCACTTGCTTCCCTTGCCTGTGATGTAGCTGCAGCTGCACATCCCCTGCTTCCAGGGGTGCAATCACCATGTGCTTGTCCTGGGGAGACTTGTGGTCTCAGGCAGTCAGTCTTTCTGTGTCTCTCTTTGCCAACCTCTGAGTGAACGGTGGCACAGTTGTGTCTCAATTTGCCCCATAGAAAATAGTCAAAATGATGTTTATATCATGTGTCAACATGCTGTGAGACCTTCTCAGGTAGCTGTGAAGTCTGGCAGCTTAAAGTCTTACAAACTTTGCTTTGTTAGCCTCTTGCTTCTATTGCTATCCTGATGAAACAATGCCAAGTCACAAATAACTGTAGATTTGTTCAAGGTAGTCATGTTCCTCAGGGAGACACGGAGAACCCAGTATATACAATGCACTTGTCTCTGGATCTGTGTGCAGCAGCAATCAAACCAGTTGAGTATTCAACTCTTAACTCAGCTTCTTACTGTATCTGACTCACCAGGATACCGTATAATGTAATGTAGAACAGAAGTGCACCAAAAATCAGTAATTTATTATTTTTTTTTTTGCACAGTTCTCATCCAGCGTTAAATTCTACTGACTTCGATTGGAGTGTAGCTTCAAAAGAAACAAATAAAATATGAAAGACTTCAGAATATGGCTCCGTATATTTCCTTCAAGGAAATACTTCTGAACATAATCAAATAGACAGGAGACAGAGAGAGATTAGAGTCAGAGAAATACAAAAGGATAATTGCATTGTTGTACTAGAACTTGATGGTAAAGCAGATACATAGGAATTGCTGTAGCAGAGCTCATTAAAAACTAATTGTCTTACATAATAATATTTTGTGATTCTATAGCAGTTATCAGCTAAGGATCTTGGAGCCCTCTGCAGGATCCACCTCATTCTGGCAGTCCCTTCCATGAGATGCTTATATTATTTTTTCTACAGGCAGGGAAATAGAAACGATCAAGCAAAACGACTTTTCCACAATTACTTGTTGAGTTTGATCTAGATCTGGGGTTAAAGCTGAGAATAGTTCGTTTTCATTTCATCCTAGTTCAACCATCATATTAACTTTGCCCTTTTCCTGCTGCTTTTTCCCCAATAGTCTTCTAGAGAAACATTGCAGGAAAAGGAAATGTGCCATTCAGTCACTGATGAAATGACTGCAAAGTGGTTAGAAAACCTTTTGGAAGCACAGTCTTGGATGGTCCACTGTCAAAACAGAGTGATATATTGAGTAGGCATCTGTAGAGATGTCTCTTGTGTTTGGCACTCTGAGCATTTTCATTCTTGGACTGCAGGATGGAAGAAAATATACTGCAAACCTCTCAAAATGGAGAAACATTGCATATGTTGTGAAAATCAGGAATACAATGCAGAATGATCTTGGAGAATTGGAAAAATGGCTTGAAATGTAGGTTGCAGTCAATGGGTCCAAGTGCAAAGCACCAAATTCAGGCTGGGCTGATGAATTCCCCAAATCCATGATGAGGAGCAAATAGAAAGAGAGAAAAAGGGACCTAGGCATTATAACTTCTCACTAGCTAACCCCTAGTCAACAGTCTACTATTTTTCCAAAACAGTAATGATGTTTCATAAAAAACAAACATCCGCTATGTATAAACATGGGCAGCCTGTGAGATACAAGAAGTAACTGTGTGATCATTCTGAGAATTAGTAAAAAATCTCTTGAAATTTTGAACACCGCTTTTCAAGGAAGATGTGAACCAAGTGGAGAGAACTCAGATGATGGCAGTGAAAAGAAATAATGTCTAGAAAATTTGGCTCATGGATAAAGGTCAGAAGAAATCTGAGGTAGTCTGTCTGAAAGAAGAGTCAGCAAATACATAAGGGTGGACAAGACAGATCTCAGATCAAATTTTACAGCAATAATGAAGTAGAATAGCTGTCAGTAATGGCACATTTCCCTGCATTGTGAGTGGAGATGGGCTAGATGAAATTTTTGAAGCTGCTGGTTTTGATTTGTTATATCCCCATGCTGGTGTCCATGGGGGTAAAGTGTGCTCTTTGAACTTTATTTATTTGAAGAGAGTAGTCGTAAGGATACTGGACAAGCAAGTCACACTAACTTGCTATGTTTTAATTTGTTCTGCTGTCAGGTCAAACTTGGAGGAGACGCCCCAAACTCCAGTGTAATCCACATAGCCAAGGACAGTGATGGCAACAGTAGCAGCTGGAACAGTGTCGGTGGGAAGTGTGGAACCAAATGTCACCTTCTGGATTTTGCCAACTCCGAGCGGCCACTGGTGGTCAACTTTGGTTCAGCTACCTGACCACCGTTCACAAGCCAGCTGTCGGCCTTCAGCAAGCTGGTGGAAGAGTTCTCCGGTGTGGCTGACTTTCTGTTGGTCTACATTGATGAGGCTCACCCATCAGATGGCTGGGCTGCCCCTGGAATCTCTCCCGCTTCATTTGAAGTCAAGAAACACAGGAACCAGGAAGACCGATGTGCAGCTGCTCACCAGCTCCTACAGCGCTTTTCCTTGCCACCTCAGTGCCATGTGGTGGCTGACTGCATGGACAACAATGCCAATGTGGCATACGGGGTTTCATTTGAGCGAGTATGCATTGTGCAGAGACAAAAAATCGCCTACCTGGGAGGCAAAGGCCCCTTTTCCTACAATCTACGAGAAGTTCGGCTTTGGCTGGAACAAAATTTCAGCAAAAGATGAAATCCATTCTCTACAGAAGTTGTGTCAACAGATGTGTCCCTTTAAGGTGATGTAAAAGGGAAAAATCATATGCTGGTTTGAATAAGACCTTTCAGATGACAGCAGGAGAACACATTTGATAACAAGGTCAAATGAATGTTAACTAGGAAAAGAAAACAAAACAAAAAACTAGCTCCACGAAAACATCATTGTAAGAAAAAAAATCCCACTCCTGTGCTCGCTGCGAGACAGAAGAAGTGAAGAGGCTTCTGTGAGAAGGTGCTGCTGGCAAGAAGGAAGAGTGATGAGATGAGACCTGTCTCCCAGGAACCTGTCTCATGAAGCTGTGGCCCTGTGGTGAGCCAGAAGCGTTGCTGCTTGGAAGGCAATCCATGCAAAGGCAATGTCGTGCATTTCACCAGAAATGCTTCTTTACCCTCCTGTGGTTGATGCAAGAGACCTGAGAGGAGCCAGGGGGCTTGCAATGAAGTGTGGCAACTGTTCTCTCTCCTAGAGATTTTATTGTTCAGAGACTACAGGAACCACCATGCAATGCAGTGTGGGCAGACTGGCTGCTCAAATCGAGATCAAACATTGTATGCTGGTATTTGTAGTCTCTATGGACACCTCTGCACAGCATATTACCTATGTAATTCTACCTATATGTTTGTATCCAGTATGCAGGCCTGTGCCTTGAGTTGCACCAGACACAGGTGATCAAATAAGTCCATTACAATTTGAAAACTACAAAACCTCGACTATTTGTAACAAAACAACGAGAGCCATCTAGAGCATGCATCACGAGACAAAACTCAGCTGATGCAAACCAACCCTCTGTTCTCAGAGCTGACAACACACATTTATCAATTTTCCCTGATTTTCTTCTCTGTTTCCATACTTCTCCTCAATCTCTTTCTGTCTAGCAATAGGCTTGAAGGTAATTTCATTTTTAGCTATTGAAAATATAACTTATTTCTCTCTTTTATTTTTATTTGAGGTAATGACATTACAGATATATTTGGGGGGTGGGGGAACTTATACACATATTTACCTCATTGAAATGGAAACCTACCCTGTCACTTACCCTGTTAAATGTAGTCATGCTGATTTTTGCTGTCTTAGATATCTGCAACTAGTTTATAGCTACATTATTTTGTCTGCAAGTTAAGTTGTTTGCAGCCTCACAGTTGATTAGCTGCAGTTCTGCTATCAGATGAGGTGACAGTCTATTCGTTTTACTTGTGTTCTCAGAAGCCTTCCCAGAGAAACAGGAAGGACACATAGTGTGAATTAATGTGAATAAGTGCAAAAGGTGGCAGAATTTTCATATAAATGGGTTTGAGGAACGATTAGTTATGTTTAAAGAGATACTGTCAGAGTGTACATTAAGTTTAGATATTTCTAAAGCTAAAATGATTTAATCAAACCTGATGAAAAGGCAAGTTTAGAATGAGCTAAGCCATTAGAGCCGACAAGTGAAAACCCATAAGTAGATGGACTATCCAAGTTTTCTCTCAGCTTTGGCAGAAACATGAAACCGATAAACAGGGTAAGTGGCAAAAATCAAGTTAGTTCTTTTTATTTCTCATCCTGCTGGTTGTCAGTAATAGGATGTATTGATACTAACACAGGAAAGAACAGAAAATACATACATAAATATTTTCAGTTTCATGATGTCCCTTTAATACTGTGTATTTATTCTCGCTTGGCTGTTGGTCAACTTAGCCACTGTACTAGGCATTTGAAAATGTGTTTTCAAGCACAGATCTGAAATAATGACAGGAACATGAGTGATTTCTCCCATATTCAGGTTCATGCTTCTCTTCCTTCTCACATTTTCCTCCACACACTGTTAAACATATACACACACATTTTTGCACAGTTTGGTAATGTGTATCAAAGAAGGGTGTAAGAAAGAACGGCCTTTGGACCTTCTGGTGAGCCCCACTGCTCAGGAGCCGTGTGTCTCCATGTGTGTGTATATATGTAAGTACGCATTTATGTATGCATATATATGTATATCATATATTTTATGTATATATATACATAAACATGCACACATAACCTGTGGCTAAGATTGACAATAATAATTATTCTGTCCTCCCATTAATTCATGTTACTGTAACTCATTGTTCAGTATGGAAGATTGTTATATGTTTCCATGACTAACTGGGATGTATAACTGAAATTTTTAAACCTAATATCATAGGAACAGTAACATAGCCAAACTACATGATGTGTTTAATCCAGTCTCCTACCTCTGGCTGTATCAGATGCTTCAGGGGAAGGTGCAATAATTTCTTCTGGAATTTTCATTAGCTTCAGCCCTTATTATTTTTGTCTTGTCCAGTGTGATTGCTAAAGTCTCGTCATCCCTGTGAGAGGCTTGTCCTGAGTTTTGAGATCTAAATATTCATTGAGTTGGGGAATACTAAAATTGAAACACACCATATTTAAGAACAAAGAAAAACAAATAAAAACCTTTATGTTTTTTTCAGATTTAAATTGGCTGCTTTTCAATGTTCTCCTCTCTTACTCTTGTATGCTAAAACATTTTAAAGAAGTCATCCAAATTTTTCATCTGTATGTCAGTGACTCTATACTTTATATAGAAATTTATATATCTTTTGTTTGTTTCTTAAGGCAAACAATAATTCATATTCTTACACAGGTTCATATTCTTTGCCTGTCTCTGAGTCTCTTCTGATTTTGCTACACTGTCCTTTTACCCAGGTGAATAAAGCTGTAGATGTTAAACCAAGTGAAAGTATGTATTGGCACACCCAGCACAACATCTTTCTCTTATTACATCTTATTCTTCAGTCGTCTGAAACTTTATTAATCCATACCAATTCTGTAGCCTTTGTAAAATTTAAACTAGTAAGCCTTTTCTTTCTCCTCTTCCCCATCATGCAGTTGAAGTCTGAACTGTTTATACAGGAAATGCTAGCCAAATGTTTAGCACAGCTGTTGAAACATACCTTTAGCTTGAAGGAGAGAGTCTGAGTTAGTAATTCAGTTAGTTAATACACTTTTGCATATCTAAAATTACAGTTATTTTTCAAGTTCATTTTCTCCTTCCTTTTAAATTTCCGTTATTTTGTCCTGTTTTTCATAGATGCCTATTCAGAACACAGTATAAAGGAATTATAAGACTGGCTCCTGTAAATGGGAAATCCACAATGATTTTCCACAAGAAAAAATACACAATAACTTCATTTCTTTCTTGGCAATATCAATTCAATACCCTGCCCAAAACTAAATGATAGTTCAACCTCACTGATTATCAAGACAGGAATACATTTTGCAAATCCTTAAAATTCCCCAGAAAATTTGTGGTCAGAAAGCAGGGGAAGTATTTCAAAGAGCAGAAAAAAAGTATCTTTTCGAAGCGGGCAGCAGAAATAAAAGCTTTTGTTGTTGTTGTTTTTTGGGGTTTTTTTTTTGACAGAATTGAAACCTCTTATAGAAACGTTTTTTAATTAAACTTCATGCATTGTCCTCAGTTAATGATAGAAGTGGCCATATATCAGATACTCAGAGTTATTGTAATAGTGGGTTGGTTTGCGTCCAGACAGACATTTTGCTACTTTGCTAGCGTCGTACTTCACAATTGACGTAGTCTGTTATGAGGCTGGATTTGCTTCTGTCTCCTATTCTCACTGTTTGTGGGCACTAAACCATATTACTTGAGGTGCTTCAGTGTAACATACATAGTGAGCAATATCTCACAAAATAGGTGCCTGAAAGTATTCTGGAAGGCTACTGTACATAATAGAGACCCTAATACTGTGTCTGAACAGTAGTATGGGAAACTTCCAGTACTTTTTCATTTTGAGCAAAGTAAAACGGTATTCTGGGCTATAATCCTACGTTGTTCTGTGCTTAGCATCATTATCTAGCACTGTATAAAATGAATGTAAAACATTTTGTACCGATGAAAAAGATAGCATTTTGCTCTTGCTTATATAGACAATGACAAATCTAAGGCAGCAGGAAACCATGCCCTATTAAAACAAAAGAAATGTATTGCAAGATGTATTGTTGAACAGTTCTCAGAAAAACAAAAGGCAACCATTTTTATGAAGGTGATCGTGGTGGGGAAACCCACAAAGCTTCTCAAAAAGGTATCAGTGCTATGCGTTCAGGTGTGTGTGGAGGGAGGTTATTTTTCTGTATGTGTAAAAGTGGCTTTTCTGTGATGTGGAGTGTAGGTTTAAGAGTTTTTAAGACTTTTATTCAGTACTATAACCAAAGCAATAAGAGGTATCAGGTAGGGAATACTGGCCAGTTTTGTTAAACTCTACACCATGTCACCATGTTCAGTGACCTTTGGGCTCAATTTGGAGGCTTCAGACAAGAGAGATTGGGGTGAGACAGCGAAGGCTTGTGTGCTTATGAAGATCGCTAACAAAAGAGTAATTAACTCAGTTGGCGTTTGGATGTCCTCACACTAGCATTCCTCTGTGCACCTTAGTGTTTCTGTATTTGAAAGAGAGGTCTCTTTGGGTCCATTAATAAGATCGCCAGGGTGTAGATGCCTGTGTGTACTGACTACATGTGTGTCATTGTTTAAATGTCAAAAATACACTTTGTAGGAGAGCCAGCAACATTTTGTTACAATATGGTGCTCCATGAAATGTGCTTTCTAGAATTGTTTTTCTTGTATTATAATAAACGATAAAGGAAAATACACATCTTCTGTGTCTTTTTATTCTAATATTAGTTATTAATGCACAGTGGAATCTTGACATTAGACCAAGGAAACCTAGAACTTTGTTTACTACAATAGTATATGCCACTTACTAGATCTGAAGCAATATTTAAAAAACCCTTTATAAATGGTGGGACTAATTTAATATCTGACTCTTCCTCAACTTTTAAGAAAGATAAGGGGGAGAGAAAGTAAGAGCTACAGGGACACCAGTTGAGTCTGCACAGAATTGCACTGTTCAAAAAAGGTATGTGTTTGAAAGCATGCTGAGATGTACGTAACATATGAAACCTGGATGAATTGGTTGTGAATGCATCAGTCACACATGCAGCTCCCATTTTAATGAACACATAAAAGGTGGAAAAAAAAAAAAGCATAGCTGAATAGCTATTAATGGGAAAAAAATTCAAATGGAAGAATGTCCAGCAACTTCCTAAAGAACCTCACTTTGTGATTTAGTTGTATTTTAGAAATTTCTTCCTCTCTGTCATCTTTTGTTACCGTAAGTTTTGTAGGACACTGCATCTGAAAACTGTTTCTGAATATAGGTGAGAAAGAAAAAAGCAAATAAGCAAAAGGAGAGACGTGTAATAGGTTACATCTAAGTGTCCCAAGGAGAAATGTTCATTACAGTATGCTGGACAGGCCCTACGAGCAACCAAACAACTCTCTCTAGATTATCTAGTTCACATTACAAAACTAACCCCCAAAAGTACTGAAAGGAGATTTTTGAGTTGTGTGAATATTCCTGTAATCTGGCTGTTAGTGACTATGACATTTATATCAGTTGTTACTATAAGGGGCCACTCAATGTTCTGGAAGAAATAAAAATACTTTGGGGACTTGCTTCTTAGTTCAGAGCTGTATAAATCAGATGAAGGCAGGTGTGACGAAATAACAATTTCATTGGAAAATAAGATAATTAATAAATAACTTGTTACCAAAAATTAGATTCTGACTATTCCCAAATACTTATTAGCAAGAGTATTTTTTTCTGGAATGGATGTTGTCCATGATAGAAGGAAACAAAATAGAAAATGGATTATTAGTAGAGTAGTATCTCAAGAGGATTGACTATATAATGAACATTTCCCATTGGCATAATAAACATTTCCCAAATATAAACGTTTAACAAAGGGCCTAAATTTTGGTTATAGACTTTGATAATAGACGAATCAACTTCAGTAGATGAATATCACTTCCATGGTTTGATGCATTCCTTGGCTCACTATGTATACCTATGTGCTTCTAAGGCTTATGTTAATATATCCACCAGGTATAAGACACATATATCCATGTGTCTTACAGAGCTGATTCGAAGTGGAAACACTTCGAGTGAGCATCCTGTTCAAAACCTGAAGGCCTCAAAGATTTATGAGCGTCACTCTGTCACTTGACTAGGGATGAAGCATCCATTTCATGTCATATGGATGAAACATATGAATACCTTAAGTGTCATAGTTCTCTCTCAGATATTGCCTATTATATAAAATTAAAGAAGAAGTAGCAATCAGGAAAAAATACTCTCTGTAAATCAGGTTTTCCCATATTTCCACATGTGTATTTGTTACCCATACAAAAGCTACCATGACTTAGCTATTGGTTAGGTGTGCAGGTAATAGGAAGGGAAATTTTCTCCAAGGACTTTTCTTTAGGAATTAATCAGCCTTTGATGTACTTTAATCTTGTTTTTTCCTCCTTATATCCTTCCTGCACCTGATTTCCTATCTCTTGCTCTTTCCAACCTGTAATACCCTTGGTGATGATTCCACAGTCTCAGCCTTTGGTTTTGTAGAGTTTTCTTAAGGATACAGATTAGCTGAGGACTTAATTTCAAGTATGAATGCTCTTAAAAGGATGTCAGTTGTCAGAGGTCAAGTGAGATATTGGAGAATACAGCATTTTGTTCTGTTTATCAGGCATCCTCAGTGCGGATCATCTGCATGCAGGTTTGTCCTAAAGCATCATTTTCCACATGCCACACTGCAGAGATAAACACTGGCTTTCTGGGCAGATTAAAACAGCACGAACAAGTATTTAGCTTCCTGCAGTCTGGAAGGGAGCAGACACACAGATTTTATTCTCAGCCCTGGCTACCACTTTGTATCTCCCTATGGCTGTCAGCAGTTTGTAAAAACTCATAAAGCCAACACCGCAGCCTCACATAAGGCGAAGGTCTGAGCACTGGTAATGCCATACACTAGACCTGGCCAGATGTCTTACGAGACAAATCTTTCTGAGGTTTGTTCAGAGACTCACAGGAAATTAGACCAGTCCTTCCAAACCAGAAATTGGTGGACCATGCTTGTAAATTAAAAGCATTTGCTTCGTAAGAAAAGGAAGTCTTGTAGCTGATGCTGCTATGGAAGGAGCACCAGATTTTTACTAGCTGCAGAAGTTCTCTCTAAGTGATCCTTGCAGACCTTTACAGACGGACAGAATGGCACTGCAGGGGGCTCAGGATTTCACAGCGCTAAAACTCCACAGCAGTTCTGCTAAACACCGAACGCACCTAATTGAAAAGAGCACAACTTTGCCACTTGTGCTTGAAAAACAGAAGTACATCTCTACTATAGATTAATATGACAACAGCAAGTCTGGATGCCTTGACCGAAAGTGCACGTAAACATCACAGTTATTTTCTCAGGGCATTTCTTCTGCCTGTCACCAACACCTGTGTACCTCAGTATGATATTCCTTCTCTGCTGTCCAATGCCATGGCAAACTGTCCAGCATCACACCTAGTTCTTCTCAAGCAAATTGCAATGACTTTTTAATTGATATTGTATGACACTGGTGGTGAGTTGATCTGAAGTTCAGTTCATCCTGTTTGTTATTGGGAGGGATTTTTCTGAGACAGTAGATCAACCAGTTTTTCCGGCACTGTTTTCAGCAGTGGAAGTATCACAGTATGTGAGGCTGGGAAAGAAAGTTCAACAGACCTTCTCTGTTTCAGTGGGACTTACTATATAATGTTAATTGCAAGAGTTTTCTCACTATGTGTTTAGGTATGTCTGAAAATCTCCATGAGGCTTCTATTTGTATTTACTTAGATTATCAAACTGTACCTTCAAGGGGGCTTTCAGTATATGAAATGGAGTTTTACAGAACACAAGTCTTTTTTTGGTTTTCAGAAACTGTACAACTGTGACTAAGTCAGGAGATACTTCTTGCTGGTTTATGATGGCAATTTGAAGTTGTTTCTGTGAGTTGTAGAAGGAAGCAGAAAAACAGTCATTGTAAGCCCTGTGTCATGATTCATGTTAATGTGAGGCAAAAGGAAGATCTTCAGGGCACGCCACTGTCATTCATGATTCCTAAAGCCTTCCTTACTCTTGTTGCCCCTGTTCTGGAAGCAGATCACTGCTCCTTGAGAAGAGGCATGCCAGAGTGGGCCAGTGGTGCTATGAGATCTTTTTTCTTTAAAGGACAGAATTTCCCCTGAACTGACCACGTCAGAGCAACAACAGGAAAAAAAAAAAAGAGCATGAGAACTAGGTAAGTTTCCATTCCCAAACTGTCTGCGGAGGAGGAAGATTTTCCTGTTGCATTTATGCCGTTTTAATCAATTTCATGTTTTCTCCCACTACAGAAATGAATGGGCTGCTTCAGTGATTTAAACATTTACAGTGCCAGAACAGCCTAGGCAACTCATTTTAGCTTTTTCCCCTGCTTTGTTTGAGGCCAGGTAAATAGATAATAAAATAAGTCACTAGTGAGATTGTTGCAGTCTGGATCAGTATCCAGAATACCATCTGCTGGTATTTTGTCAAGCTTTCTTCTATTAAAAAGCTGTTGGATTACGTCACAAGCTTGTGTATGGACAGCAGATAAATCAGTTCACTTGATGGATAAATAGAAGCCCAAGTAAAAATTTTTTAATTGTTTCTACTACCACACGTTGTAACTCATGACATATTTAATCTTTGATAATACTTCAATTAAATATATATTAAAACTGTTCGTCTTGTTAGTAGAAGAAAAAAACCAGATGGCATCACTTCATAGGGCTTTCAGTTTACTGTACGCTTATTTTTCCACTGACATGCAATAAATTATTTAATTTTAAAATATATACATGTTATTAAAATCTAGCATTCATGCAGGTTGCTTTCTGATATTTAGAGAATAAGAACTTTTGCATAAAGTTTGTGATACTTGAATTTGGAAGAGAAATAAGAAGTAATAATAATAACTTTGTTAATGAAAAGGGCTTTCGTATACTGTTTGGCAGGTTTTTGTGTACATTTGTCGGACTAACTATTTTGAACAACTTAAAGACTGCTTTAAATCACCCTCTTTTTAGTTTTCGTATCTTTGTGTGTTAAAAAATGCCATGGAGTGTCCTGAGGATAACTCTACTGGAAATGCAATTACAGTTCATACAAGATCATACTGCTTCGTTTGCCTTGGCAGTCCTGGCAGCCTGCACCAGTCATGCTCATGAGTCAACAGAGAATGCAACAATCAGTGTCTCCTTCAGTGCAGTATGTAAATTTACAAATAAGTCCACCATGTGATTAACATTTCTTAAGTATTTATGAGATTTAAAAAATTGAATGTGGTTAACCTAAATACAACTGATATAATAGAACTTCACAGTTCATGTTTTCCATTATTCATAAATTTATTTTGAAATACAATCTTCTGTGATTTTTTTTTTTAAAACAGGAACATTCCAGGCATGAACTCATCCCAAAGCTGTTGTGTTTTCTGTTATTGTTTTTCTTTTTTTGGTGGAAAATATCAAGCCATTTTATATTACTATTTCAGAATGTGGTAAAGAATAAAGACACATCTACACAGAGACACACATATACATACTTTTCCCATTGAAAAATAATGACACGATCACACTTAAACGAAAGGATATGGCCATACCAAGCATAACTGATATTTTTCACCTGATCTGTTGCACATAAAAACTCTTAAGTAAGAATCTTCAGGAAAAGTAATAGTCATGTAAGCTGTTGAAAACTTGCAGATGAGCATTCTTCTGAGGAAGGTAACCACATAATAAAAACTGTGATAGTACTTGCCATAGGCTAGGTCTTTTTCAGTTTTCTAATCGTAAAGAGGAAGGCTTGGATGAACATGGAGGATGACTTCTCTAAAGCAAGTTTTCCAAAAGAAGCCAGAGCATGTTAGAAGAATCCTACTGGAAAATATGTACCATCCAGTGTGTCTGTATTTTCAGCAGATTTTTATTTCTATGGGTAAAATCAGTCCCTTGGCCAGCCAGGCTCTCATTATGACTGTCTAGCTATTTCTGTAGAGCCTTGCTTTTTTTTTTCTTTATTCTGTGGTCTTCCTGCATCTCTAAGTAGGCAAATGTAATTGCATTGCTCTGAAAAAACACCTTTCATGAGCCTTTGGAGACACAGATACTTCCTTTCCCATCCATGTTATTCTGCATGTCTGCCTTACAGGTATTCTGTCTAGTGCAAAAGTCTGTGCATATGGATTTGGGGACACACTGACAGTGTGCACAGGGTCTGCATACTCTGAAGAGCATGTTCTGGCTGTGCTGCTAGTTGTACTTGTTGGGGCACATACAGAAAACAGACAGATCTGGGCCACAGTGTGGATGTGGTCTTTCCTGTCCAGCATGCCACACGTAAATACTTCTTGCAGAAATACATGGTAACTTGCTTAATTTTCTTTTTTCTTCCACATCAGAGTCAAGATGTCATGTCCTAGCTGTTCCTCTGTTGCCATTAGCCATACCAAACTGGGTACTAATAAGGCATAGCATACATACAGATCAAAGATCCAGAGACAGCAAAGAACACATTTCTTAGTCACGTAAAATCTTCCTCCTTATCCAGTGGATTGGATGGGAAGAAAGACAGGTCTCAAACACCAGAGGATTCCAGGGCTATTGAACAAAGGGACAGATGAGCACTCAGGACCACTCCACCCCCCAATCCCCCCAATTCATGCACATGTATATGAGGACAAGAGCTGCTCAACGCATCTCTTTTCATCTGGTGATATTTCTTATGCATTGGAAAATTACAACTCACATAGCTTTAGAAAACAATGTCAAATAAACGGAAATGTTGCCAGGATATGAAGGAATAAGCCAGAGAAAAGAAAAATCCCACAACTGAGGGTCCCCTTCAAGGAACTGAGAAGGAGTCTAAGTGGGAATCCATGAGCACTGCCTGCAGCAGTGTACAGTAATGCTATGGCTTACCAAAGCTGTTACCCAAAGTGAACATACTTTGAGACGTGTTTTTTTACACTCTGCATACTCAAAGTATAACATTTAAGGAGGACATTGAACATTTTAATCAAGAAAAAATTCAGAAATTTGTATCAGAAAGTTAAGACAAGTAACACGTAAAAGATAAAATTTTCTGAAGAAACTAATCTGACATTGCCTTCTCATAAGGACAATGATATCTCAAAAGAAAGTCTCAAGTTTAAGAAATAATACTTAAGCAACAATATTTTAGTGATTGATCAACAATATTCACAAGTCTGATTAGTAAGCTGGCAGTAAACTGTTGAATTTGAGCGTGATGTAAACAACTCAATTATTTTTATCGGTAAGGTTTGCTGAAAAAACATATAGCTGAACTTTTACATTTAATTTAAAGGCTTGAATTCACCGTATGAAAATGCCTGAAACTTAGGCATTAGGTGAATCAGATTTAAGATAAGAACCTGGCACCATTTTGATTCCAGAGCTAGCACGCTCACCTCTAAAACCAAATCCTGCCTCTATAGTCTGCATCATGAGGGATCCAAAATTACAGGCTGTTTGGCAACTGAATTTCTCAGTGCTGTAGTGCTAGCATAGTTTCTGCAGATGTCAAGTAGACCAAATAATATTTTCCATAAATTGAAATTGTGTTATTTGCCTTCATAGTTCTCAGCTAAAGAGGCCTTGCTGTGATGTAAAATCACGATTATTGACTAAAACAAAAGTTTCTCAAGGAAGGAACAGTAACTTCTATCAGCAGGCCTGGCTAGCTGGGGAGGTCCCAGCTGGCTGGAGGTTAGCAAATGCGATGCCCATCTACAAGAATGGCTGGAAGGAGGATCTGGGGAGCTACAGGCCTGTCCGTCTGACCTTGGTACTGGGGAAGGTTATGGAGCAGATCATCTTGAGTGCCACCACATGGCATATACAGGACTACTAAGTGATCAGGCCCAGTGAAAGGTAGGTCCTTCTTGACTAATCTGATTTCCTATGAAAACGTGACCCACTTAGTGGTGTTTCCAAGGGCTTGGTACTGGGGCCAGTTCTGTTTAATACCGTTATTGATGATCTGGATGAGGGGATCAAGTGCACCCTCAGTAAGTTTGCTGATGACACCAAGTTGGGTGGGAGTGTTGATCTGCTTGAGGGTAGAAAGGCCATACAGAGAGATCTGGACTGGCTGGATTGATGTGCAGGGGTCAATGGCATGAGGTTCAACAAGGTCAAGGGCTGGGTCCTGCGCTTGGGTCACAACAATGCCACGCAACACTACAGGCTTGGGGAAGAGTGGCTGGAAAACTGTCTGGCAGAAAATGATCTGGGGGTGTTATCGAGAGTCAGCTGCATATGAGCCAGCAGTGTGCCCAGGTGGCTGAGAAGGCCACCAGCATCTTGGTTTGTATCAGAAACAGTGTGACCAGCAGGACTAGGGAGTGATCATCCACCTGTACTCAGCACTGGTGAGGCTGCACCTCGAATACTGTGTTCAGTTTTGGGCCCCTTACTATAGAAAAGACACTGAGCTGCTGGGGAGAGTTCAGAAGAGGGCGACAAAGCTGATGAGGGGTCTGGAGCACAAGTCTGATGAGGGGCAGGTGAGGGATCTGAGGTTGTTTAGCTTGGAGGAAAGGGGGCTGAGGGGAGGCCTTATAGCTCTCCAGAACTACCTAAAAGGAGGTTATGGTATGGAGGGTGTTGGTCTCTTCTTCCAAGTAACAAGTGATAGGACAAGAGGAAACGGCCTCAAGTTGTGCCAGGGGAGGTTTGGATTGGATATTAGGGAAAATTTCTTCACAGAGGGGTTGTCAGGCATTGGAACAGGCTGCCCAGGGAAGTGATTGAGTTACCACTCCTGGAGGTGTTTAAAAGATGCATAGATGAGGTTCTTAGGGACATGGTTTAGAGTTGGACTTAGCAGTGTTAGGTTTGCAGTTGGACTCAATGATCTTAAATGTCTTTTCCAACCTGAATGATTCTATGATTTTTGAGGTCCTTCTTCCTAATGCTGTATGAGAAGTAAAACCAGATAAGTATCTTGTAAGCCAGTCTTAAGGAAAATATGACATATAACTTCTACATGCTTGATTATGCAAACTGACAAAATTTCAGTTTTGTTTTTAGTTTTAACTGGGAAGTTATTATGAAAATGTAAACACAGGACTCATATTCAGAGGAAAGGTTAGAAAAAAGCAGAAAACAGATGTGCTTCCCCTGCAGCACCTGTCACAAAGTCAGAGCTTCACTTGCCTTGTTCTTGTCAGAGCCCCTTGGAGCTTGTGTTTATCTACAGTTTAGGAGGGGCATGAGCATCAAAGAAGATCGAAGAAGAGATAAAGCGTCAGAATCAGCAGTGGAACAGTAGAATACCTACTAAATTAGCCCTTTCTTCACCTCAAATAATTGGATGTCTTATTCCTGCAGACTTGTTTGTCAGAGCTGTATTCAGTCTTTGGAGTGTCTCCTTTAAAAAAAAAAAAAAAAAAAAAATCATTGCCTTTAATTAACCTCTTGAACAGCTCTCCAAGCTCTGTTCAAAAGATCAGATCTTTGCACTTACACACACACAAAACAATATCTGAACTTGCCCTAAGTAGAATAACATTTACCAGACATACTAGACCTCATGTGCCTTTAGGCCCTATCTCACATGGAAGAGCAGGTTTGGGAATGGTTTCGACTATTTCCATAATATGTTCAAGGGATTTTGTTCAGCTTTTTCTGAATCATTGATTGGTATCAATGAGAGGACAGGAATACTCAGCTGATCACTGGTTAGAGTTCTTGTCCATGGTGTCCCAAAACTTGTGCAGTCACAGGTGTAAAAAAAGCCCAAACCTTCTAGATGTTCTGTGGCAAACAGGCACAGGATTGTCCCCTACGGTAAATTATGAAGGGCTTTCTCCATTCCAATTTTAAGTGATAAGACACTTAACTACATTCCATTACTATTTACAAGTTCAGTTATCTTCGTATGAAGGTGTTTTGTTTTGTTATTTCCTAACTGGCAGAGTAATGCTTTATTTTCGTTTTCTGAATTTTTTGAGACAACTGATCTCCCTTGTTATTAACTGAAAATCATACAAACAAACCACATACATTTATCCAGGCTGTCATCCAACCCAGTTCTCCCAAGTTTCCTGTTTCTCAGCCCTTTGCTTTAAACCATAGACCACACTGCCTAGTCCAAAATCTATTTTAAAAATCACGTATGTATAAAGAAGGCTTAGAGTAGGCATGGGATTTTGAAAATCCCAGGTATAAAAACCAATAGCCAACATTCTGTCTTGGTCTTTTGTAAATCTAGGTGTCGTTTGCAAGTATAATCCCAGGTTTTGCTCATCCACATTTTGCTTGGGATACATACGAACAGGTACTTTGTGCTAGCCCATCCTCTGTTTAAAGGAAGAAAGATGTGTAAAAGTTGCCAGTGTAGGTTTTTGGAGGAAACTGACAGTTCAGACAGAATATTGTATAGTAAATACTCGCTGAATATCTTCTTGTGCTCTGGAAGTTACTTGTAGGGTGTTGGTTGATATTGGTAGCATTTACAATAAGAATTCAGTTTTTCTGCCTTATTTCTGTAAAAGATGGGAATCTGTCCTTTCTACCACCACTTTAATATTACTCAGGGAAGCAAGAAAAACACATCTGCCCCTTCGAATGACTTTGTTATTTAAAAATAAATCTTTGTTTTTTGCAACACTAGATAATTTCAGTTTCAGTACTAATTCTTCCAGGTCTGCCATTACTCCTGGAGAATTTATTATGCATTTATGTCATGAGGGACCTCCACTTTTCATGCAAGAGGCATGTGTTTAAGCAGCATTCGGACCTGTGGGCATTTTTCTAGGAGTTGTTTTGTTTTGCTTTTTTCTGAAAAACTGGGCAGCTGCAGGAAGCCACGGTCATTGGCCCGACAGTTACAGCAGCACTCTCTGAATTGGTATTGCACTAGAGATCCTCTAATACAAGTCTGGAGGCTCCTGCCAGGCAGGCCTTGATGACCCTGGGCACTACCGAATTTCTGTTAAGCTTGCACAAGAGTAGTGGTATTTCCCCACTCTCTTTCAAAATATTAGTTTGCGCAAGTCCGTTTTCCTTCCTTGCATTTGGCCAGCTCTCAGCAGGCAGGGGATTCAGTCCTGGTTATTCCAAGTTCAGTCCTGGCACTCTGGGCTTTCACGTGAAGCTGGGGCATGGGCCAGGTCTGCACTTCAGTAGCAGGTGGTTAGAGGACAAATGCTGATAAGCTGGTGCTCTGGGCTGGTTTGATGCTGCTGTGCTGAGCACTGCCGGGGTGTCCCGCTCACTGCTGAGCTGTATGTGGAAGAAAGGTCAGAGCAAGTGCAATTGGCATAACCCTGACCCAAGCTTGGGTAAATAGTGCATCAAAAATGTTGCCAACCTGGAGGAGACCTACCAAGTCTGTAATGCATGGCATAAAACCAAAGAGTAGCATCAGGGCCTGTGATCACATATACTGACTGAAGTACTGCTGTTTGTCTTGTGGGCCCTCTATTTGTAAGGACTACAGATTTTGTTATTTTTAACTGACTATTGTGAAACTGCATGACAATGCTTTTTTTTTAACTTTAATTTTTTTTTAAAATTTTTTTTTTAATTATTTCTAGGCACAACATTTTCAAATGTTACATTCCTTTACTCCTTACCCTCAAACATGTGCACATTCACACATCAAAATATGTTTCATAGCCCTCATATGTTAGTGGGCTGTTTTTCTACAGTTTTTCTGTACAGGTAACTTCATAAATGACCAGATTCCCAGAAGAGCCTGACTGTTTGTGAACTGGAGGTAAATGGGACTAAGATTCTGCCATTAGAGTTTTGGGGGCTTTCTGAGTATGCAAAATCAGAGACCTTTGCTTACTGCTCCATCAAACAGACACTGAGCCACAATCAAAAATATTTGGAAATCATGTAAGAAGAACCTAGGTTTCAGGTGACAGGCATTAAAGAAAACTCCTGAGAGTTACTCTTGTCTTCCTTAACACAGGCTAATGCTGCTTGCTTGTCTTGGAACAGCAACAGGCTCTGGACTTGTACTTTTTGTAGCTTATGAACTGCCAGGCCTATCTTGAGTTTTTCCTAATCTGTGGCCCAGAACATGTGCAAATCTCACCAGACGTTAAATCCTTATCTTCCCTTGGGGTTGTTATTCAGTGAATGAATGCTCCTCCCTTTGACATCCCTCTATGACAATTGGATAATTGGAAGCTTTTTTTTTTTTTTTTTTTTTTTTTTTTTTTTTTTTTTTTTTTTTTTTTTTTTTTTTTTTTTTTTATTTTTTTTTTTTTTTTTTATTTTTGTTTTTTTTTTTTTTTTTTTTTTTTTTTTTTTTTTTTACTGAAGAAATAAGGTGAAGCTCACACCTCACCAACAAGAAGTACTTGCTTGTGCTAACCAGGACTTGATCTGTCTTCTGCTGGCTTTGGTGAGTAAAAAGACGTATACGCTTTACTTTGAACAAATGAAACATCCTCGGGTACTAGTTCTATAGAGTTATTTTTGTTAGACTGGGCAGAGCTGTGCAGTTCACCATGAAGGAACACATAATTGTTGCTAGCCAGTTTGTATTTAAGCAGGAAAATACCTGATCACTGAATGTTGCTGGTTGCTGGGTCAATTATGGTTTTTTAAGACACAAGTTTGAAAGAATGTGGATTTGCACTGAAAAAATATCAGCAACAACATTAGTAACATTGAAAATGGAACACACTAAGACATCTTTGTAAATCAAACCCCAAAACTCTACAAACCTACCCTATATTGTTTGGTACTCTGTGAGGGCAGAAATAGCATGCTCAGTTAATCCAGAGTTCAGTTTTTCTCTTGTATAATAATAGTTTTATTTGAAAGCAAACTCTCCTGCCTTCTCTAATTTACCAAATAATTACTAATTGCTAAATTAAACTTGTGGCATATGTAAATTTACACTGTCCCTGACATAGCAGGCATAAAAGGGCACTGACTCCTACGCTAGTGCTTCCAGTAGAGTATAGCTGAGTGTTTGGCTGTGGAGCTGCCTCTGCAGACGCATATACAATGGTGTTTTATTTTTTAATATCTTCTTACATAAAGGTTCTGGATACTGTGGAAGGTATGCAGCAAAGACTTAGGCTATCTTTTAGGAGGAAGGGGTAACTAGTGAATGAATATCTTTTACGCTTATGGTTTCTTCCAAAATCAGAAAGAACATATTGCTTATACCAGGTCAATTCCAAGACCAATATATTTGAAGAGCGTATGAGCTTTTACCTTTCTTTGTATGCATGTCCCCTAGCATATTTCTACTGTGTACTGTAGCAGAAGCACTTTTTTTGCTTCTGGCTCAAGGATGTTGGTACTTTCAGTGTTGATGAACCCTTCTGCACTGTAAAGGAAGCTAAAATAACAGTCTTCAAACATTTGGCATTCAACATAAAGAGACTCAAATACCACACAACAAAGATGATAGTCACTTATCATCTGTGTGCTCAATACTGACTGCCCTCAAAATTCTTCAGCTGAAAGCTGTGATGGTCAGGGCCTGGGATGGATCACAGACTTCCTGGCTTTATTCTCAGGGTTATTGCAACATTTGTGTTGTGCTGTGCAGGGACAATGAGATGGTGGGAACGGGCTCTCAGATCTGGGGTATGACTTCTTTGCAACTGATACTTAAGCTTGGAAATGGTGTCACGTGAGGACACTCAGTAATGTGGCTGCATTTAAAGGACTGCTTTACCTCTTACACTGTAAGTTGTAAGTGGGGTGTTCTGACAGTCTGGTTGTTGGCTTTAGAGTGATCCTGAAAGGCCTTCAGAAATCTAGGTGACTCTTGCTTTGCTTTAGCTAATATTCCTCATATGTGCACAGGAAAACCTGAGCACAGAAGAAATCACTGGGGACTTTGAGAAGGCTAAACAGTGAATTAGTTGTAGTGATTAATTATGTCTTATCTATTAGTTCCTGTGCAATTAAAGAATCATACTGCCTTGCAAAATTATTCCCATGCCTTCCCTTTATTCCTCCACACTATTTTCCCACAGGCCTCCTTGAAAGCTCAAGGGTGGACATGTTTTCCAGCCTGGAGTCAAGACCTGTAAAGAGACAGCTGTGTATTTGATTTCTGTAGTTGCTCTCAGACAGTTAGTGTTGTTCAGCCTGGAGAGCCAAATAGCTCTGGGGCAAAGTAATTGTTTGCCATGCATGGTTTGCAACTAATTGTAGTACAGAAGAAGCCTGGAGCACTGGATATCTCTTTTCAATACTGTGATACTCAGACAATAAGTATATATTTGAGACATGCCATCTTCTTAACCCCAAAACTCTACATGATAAATATGCTCTAGCAGGTTAGAACATGCTAAGAGGTCTCCTGCCTTTCCTTTGTGTCATAATGTTTTCACACTTACAGGTGAGCAAATTTGTATAGTATCACACATCTGTAATAGAGAAGGGATTTTTATTCCCTTTGTTGTCCAAAAACAGTAAAAGAAGTCAGAGGGTAAAAACATTTTCAGATTTGTGTGTTCAAATTGAGGCTTCTGCATTTTCTTTAGCTGGCTAAGCTCTGTGATCTACTTTTTTGAGATTCTCAGCGTTGGTTTATTAAGTATGTTTTCATGAAGGAAAAAGGCAGGAAATGCGCAGCTGAGATTGTTTGTCACAGTTGTTCCACCTAATGTGAAAAGTCCTAGGCTGTGTGTTTTACTGCTCAATTCCAGCTTTGTGAGAGGACCCACCTTTAAGAGATGTGTTACTTTTCTTGTGTCGGGTTCCATTTAAGAGAGAAGATTCTAAATCTGGTTTAATTTAGGCATGCTGAAACAGAAAGATACAAGAGTCTGAAAAACTGTGAGATATAAATACCAGGGAGAGAGGGAGCAGGGGAAAGGAAATATTTAGGATGGTAGGCAGGATAAATATAAGCAAAGGAAAATTGAGATGGAACATCATAAGAAAAATCCTGGAATTGAAATGTGTTCAGCTGAATTGCAAGTGTAGTTACGGAATCCTAGCTCTTTAGGATACTACTCAACATTACAATCAAAATACACCAGAAATGTAACTATATATCTATAGGATCTACCTGTAGAATCCGCCTGAAGAATTGGCTGACATTTTCTTTGTCCCCTCTTTTTCTGTTGCCTTTTAAAGTACTTCTCACTGCAATAGCAGAAAGGAGTTTGGGGAAAAACCTGCTGAGGCAGGGAAGTGGTCTGCATGGCCTGTGTACCTGATCTGAACACAACCCCAGGAGGCCAGTCTTCTTTCTTTAGCAGATCCCTGTGAGCACATTCCCATGTAAATAGGTAGCATTTCCTAGGAACAAATCCATGTAAAACCTCTCTTTCACCCCTTCTGCTAAAATAATGTTCCCACATAACCTTACAGCTATCTGAACTTAAACTAGGTTTTCAGATCCCCAAACCTAGCTGAACCTTAAAAGTGGCATCACTTCTCCCTCTGCCATGCAGGAAGTGCCCCTAGGTCATTATATTACACAGCTAAACATCCCACATAGCTTTCCCTATGTGTCTACTAAACAGATTTATCTTTTTATAGTGGTGGGGGTTTGGCTATTCTGTGTTGTATCTAGTGGGGTCAATAGAAATTAAGTTCTCTCCAATACCAGTATGCTGTCTATTCTGTTTTTATTATTTCAGTTGTCTTCAAATAGTGGCTTTAAACACAGGGCAGAAAGTAAATTTGGGTCCTTCCCAGATTTGGGTTGCCTGCGGATTTGCTGGACTTGAGTAATTTTTTATTTATTTATTTTTAAAGTTCTTAAACCTGTCAGGCAGGATTCAGCCATTACCAGGATTTCATATAATGCTTCTACTCCCTTACACATTGCCAGCTGCTAACAGCACATGGAGTGAATGCTAGGTGGCCCAGCTTCTGGAAGCTGCAGGCTAAACTAGTTGAAAAGGACTTGAGGCACATTGCCCAAATGTGGGGCTGTTTTTAGCTGGTAAGTCATCCTGCAGCTTAAAACTAGAAATGGATTCAGACAAACATCCCTGAAGTTGAGACGAAATATAGATACAAACTTTGAAACTAATATTTTTCTCTACTGGAAAAGAACCCTCTAATTTTCTATTTATCCCATTTCTCCTTTTCCTAACAAAGCAGTATTTTTCTGATCATGTGAATTTTATTTACTGACTACCAAGTAATTATATGGTGAGTAATTGGATGGCTTTGCAGGACTGGAAATGGAATATTGACTTCTTAACCTGTAGGTATTTCAGCTCTGCACTACCCCAGCAGTGAGTGCAGATCAGTCTCTAATGTCTGCTCCACGCTGTGTGGTGGGATTCAGTGTGGTGGAGTCAGGTGTGTGCACCCAAGTAACCACTGGCTCTATTGACAGCCTTGGGAAAGGAGCAGAGACAAAATGGGTCTTAGGAAGAATGTCCCTCTCGCTTTTGTCATTGTCTGGATGGACTGTATCTATGACTATCTGGAGAACACAAAAGCACTTCTTGTAATCCAAATCTCAATTTGCTCATGCTGAGTACCTGCCGAGCTCTGTTATCTTTCACTGACATTAGATGAAAATTAAATATTTGATTTAGCTGCAGGATTTTAAGCAACTGCCTAAATCACTGCTGGAAAAGTAAATATGATTTTAAAAGAAAACCTTGTAGTACAGAAACCGCCAGAAGGAATCAGCACATGGCACCACTTTAGCTGAGAGAGAGGAACAATTCCTGACATTTCACAGCAGTAGATCTTTTCTTTCTGACCCAGCAGCAGTTGATAACTTACCCTGAGCTGTTGTGATCCGCACTGGGTCCCACTAATATGCCTGTTTTTTTGCTTGAGAAGGAATGGTGAAAAAATGCAGCCCAGCTGTTAGAATATAGAAACTTACAACATGAGCAAAGCTTGTGAAGACGCCCAGCACAGAGACTGCTTTTATTCATATGGATAAAGGGTTTTTTAAATTTTCTTTCTTTCTTTCTTTTTTTTTTTAATCCCATGGAATTTTTTCCTCCTATAGCTTTTGTAAATCTTCTTCCCCTTGTTGCTGGGAGATTTAAAACAAACAGCCAAACAACTGAGCGTATTTAATGAACTCTGAATTAACTGAGAGAATTTCTAGGTTTCCCACTTCCCCAATTGGCCTAAAATCACAAAAATAACCTCATCTTGTTATAATCCTATTTCACAACTCGTTTTCCCTGCTCAATTCCACCCTAGGCTGGATTTTCTTTCTTCTTAGCTCTCATTTTTCCCCTACCACACGTGTATCCACTCTTCCTCTCTCTCACAAACAAGCTTGCTCACACACCCCCACACATCCACACTCATAGATCAGGAGTGGTTTAGAACTCAATTTTAAAGATGTTTCTTAACAACAAAAGAAGTTTTCATTGTTTCTGATGTGGAGAACAACTAACAAAACAAAGGAAACCAGAGTGGGCAGTAAAACCCTTGTGGTCTGCAAGCTCAGTTGTGGGAAATGTGGTGTTAATTTTCCTTATTTTAAAATCCACTAATGCCTCTCACAGAACTTGAAAGAACATTTTGTTTACTTAAATAAAAAAAATAATCTGATGACTTCGTTGTATGGGATTTATTTAGGTTCTTTCTTTTTCTTAACTAGGAAACTTTGTAGGAAAACAGGATATTTGTCTCTGAAGAGATTGTCTGCTACTTATTTCCCACATAAACTTCCTGCTGTTGCTACTTCAGAAACTACTGTCTAATCTGCTTGCGTCCCAGGCCTTTAACTCTATCACTGTGCACCTGGTCCCCAAAACGTGGGCTTTCAAAATGAGCTTGCCCTCTCATAACACCCCTGCCTCTAATTTCTTTAGAATCCACTGACAGGAGCACCTGTCAAGTTTGCGCTCACTCATTTTTCCCTTTAGTAATCAGTTTGTTCCCCTCTGCCCCTCAAATTTGCCTTTCGTTGTAACATATGGGAAGCAGCTCCTTCATTTTGTGGATGCTTCAAGACTGTCTCACTGCATACAGAAAACACCCACAGCTTTGCAAATCTCCCTGGAAATTTGATTTCCTGTTTTGCTTTGACTTCATATTCACTCCTTTCATCCTCACATTAGCACACTTGTTATGACCTTCCTTTCTTTAGTTTAACTATTCTCTATGGAGTGTGATAATACCATGCCAAAAGCATTTTTAAAAAATGTAATATAATGCTGTTTTCTTCAATCAGAGCAGATTACACAGTCAGATGTGTGTTAAAAGGTCAATGTACAAAAACCTTATAAAAGTATTGATCAGCCTGTAAGCCAGTGATATTTTTGTACTATTCTGGTGGCACAATGATTAAACTGATTAAGCCATAAACGATGAGGACATCCACTTCAGTCAGTTCAGCTCCTGGAACAGCCCCCCAGCACCCGGTCTCCCAGTGTTCTGGATAAATGTGTTCACCATAAAACCTTGGGTCAATGTACTGCCGAGTACTCAAACAAAGCAAAATGTTCTGCCCACGTGCAAAGCCAGCCCTCCCGCCTGTGCTGGCACAGGTCAACTCCCGGCAGGGAAGTGTGAGCGCGTGGCAGACCTACAGCAGATGCCACCTTACGGCTCCGTGATGAAGGTGAGCTGTTCCTCCTCACTGGTGACGTGCTTTCCTCTCCTGCCTGGCAATTTGACTGGCTGCTCTGCAATATTCAGATAGTCTCAGACCCGAGACTAGTTTGATTTAGAAGAAGTTTCCAGCTAATTCTTGCTAGAAAATAATCACAGTGCAACAGCTTCAAAGAGAAAGCCTGAATGTGTCCAGCACTAACTACTGGGACTCCACAATGTGCTCTAGCAAATTAACCTAAACCTTGAACCTTGAGACCATTTGGAGAATGGAAAGGGGGGGGGGCAGTGGTGGCTGCTTGCGTGGCACACCAGGAACACTGCACACCAGCTTTCTGTGATCTCTGTGGCATGCCAGGACTCAGGGCCAAAAACTTAGTCCTAACTGCTTAAGGCCCTGATTACCTGGGAGATGCTCCTTGTTTGCACTGTCGCATACCCAGAGCTGGTGACGAGGGAGACAGAGTGGGAATGCGTCAGGATGATGTCTGTGGCAGCACACTCTGTATTGCAGCCTGCGTTGGCTCACTTGCTAGGCAACCTCTGAATGCAGGCTCTCTCAAGTGGTTGGGAGGAGGTGAGCTGATCTCCTTTAGAGCAGGGCTAGAACAGAGCAGCTCTGACCCTGAATCATTATTCTGCTGCTGATTAGCTAACAGTGGGAACAGTTTATTAATTAGTTGAACTTGTCTCTCTTTGCTTTAATTTGGGAAAAGCAATTAACCACTAAGGTTGATGAACCAGAGGGTAAATACACAAACATCTAGCCCCAAAGCCCTCTGTTTTCCTTTATATAAGAAAGACATTACCACACCTGTAATGTAAACTTTTTGCAAGTCTCCTGCTAGAGCTTGTAGGGATGAAACTATGTGGAGTGAGCAGTGTGGGTGCAGTGTTGGCACCCACACACTACAGAAGCTGGCCGCTGGGCCACAATCAGCATGCAGATGTGGCTGGTGCATCAGGCCCTGCATGCATCAACAGTTGCTATGCATCTTTGCACTTAGCAATGGTGCACAACAACCTTGTGTGGAAGGGATGTCCTTCTCATCCCTTACCTTTACAGAAGCCTTCTTTTGAGTTGCAGCTACTCGTACTTGCAGTAGCAGAGAGGTTTTGTTGCTATCTAGATAAGGACCACCAGATCCATCACTGACATACATCTGCCTTCTGGATGGAAGGCAGGAGCCTTTATTAGCGTTTCCTGTGTGCTTTACAGCATTGTGGTCCCCTGACCCTCTCCAATTCCTAGCCCTCAGTACGGATGAGAAAAATGCTTCCAGGTGGTATCCTGCCCAGGCAGATTGAAGTTGCACAATTGAAATCTGTAATGATTTCCATCCTTCTGGGGATCAGCTGGCCAGCTACAGGCAAAAAGTGATTCTAGGTTTGAAAGATCCTGGCAGCTGAAGGGATAAACTGTTGAACGGTCATTAACTGATGCAGGCAGACAGTTGACTCTTAGAAACTTTAAAGCAAAAGGAGAAGCAACTCAGAGGGGAGTGAGATATGTGTTTTTCTTTGAATTTATTCTTCAGCTGTTGTTTCTTATCATGGCCCACTGATTCTGTACTTAATTTTGTAGCAGAGATTTTGTAGTTAATTTGCAAAACTCAGGTCTCATTTTTCCAGGGGTGAGTTCAATTATTTAGTTTGTCTCGGACTCTCATGTGACAGATTAGGCACCTGCATTGTAATTATGTACAGACATTTTCTTTTCCCAAAGACTTTTCTTGGCTCTTTCTCATTGGTTCCAGGCAGTTTAGTAACAGCCAAGGGGAGCTAATGACTTAACTACTAACTTACTTCCTTCTTCAGTACTTGGTGAGATGAGCTTGTGAAACTGCAAACTCGTTTCACTGTTATGTATTAATAGTCAGAGTGTGGTAGCACCTAGAAGAGATGATGAGAATACAAGCTAGGCTTCCATCTGTCAAATGCCCTCCTTCCTTCCTGGGCAAACTATGTGTGACAAAAGGAAAGAAGTAAAGCAGAAAGAGATGGAGGCAAAGGGGGAGACAGCAACAAAAATAGGGATAGATATTAAATAAACAGGTCTTCCAGTCTCATCTGTGAGCCTGCTCTTTCTCTTTAGCCCTTTTATAGAAGATCTTGCTTGCAATCAAATCAGAAATGGAGGTTGAAGCCTGAGCATGAAGTGGGACAAAATGTCAGCTTGAAACCTCAAGACACTCCTGCAGAGAGGAATTTTCACAGGAGAACTGACAGGAGGATGGATATGGACTTGCCTCAGAGAGCCTGTGCAGAAGGTAGCACATAATGAAGGATCTGAATTTTGGTGACACTTCTGTCACTGATATGGCTCAGAGAAAGACAGAGCATTTAATTACAGTGGGTTTCAATTACACGAGTTGCTGGCACAGTGTGTAGTCAAAAGCCTGTATGGAATAGGTCCTCCAGGTGGCTGAGCATACTTTCAAGACAAGATATTAAGGATAGATGAGACATGAATCAAAACTGGTTTTGGTGAAGATGCACTACAGAGCATCTTGCTGAGAAGAAGCTGAAGTTTGTAAATGAGCAAAGGGAGCATTGACTTGTCTCCCTCTGAGACCTCTGCCACAAATTAGTTTGATTTGTTAATGCCACAAGCTGAAGTAATAAAATAAACCCAACCCTACATGCAGCCTGTGAATGCCTCTCTTCTGCAAGACAAAATACTTTCAGGTGTCTCTGCTGAGGAAGTTTATTATTGAAGAGTCTTTTCATTTTTATTTTTTTTTCTTTTAAAGCTGATGACATACCCTTTGTATAAGTGAATAAAATATTCCTCTTCTTGGATTTTATGACTCCTCTTCCCATCCTCTCTGGTGTTTGTCCAGCAGACAGCAGCAGAGCTGCCTGCTCACTCCTACCCTGTACGCCCACTGAGTGGAATAAGTAAAAGGAACATGTAAAGGGAAACTTGAGGTGTAACTGGGCAGTTGGACTTCAGGAAAGTAAAGAATAAATATTTGTCATAGTGCCTGTATGTTAGTGACCAGCCAGGGTTCAGAAAATATCAAGCTCAACAGTCTGATCAAACAAGACAAACTTCTCTTTAAGAAGCGAATTCAAGGCCTTACTTCCTCAGGACCAGATCCAGACTGGGATTTAAGCATCATGACATTCAGTCTAGCAACTCCTCCTTCCATCTCGCCTCAATTCAAAAGCTTGGTTACAGCACAGGAATGCACAAGGCTGACTTCCGATCATTATGTAATAAATTTAGGTGCCTAAGAATAGCAGTCACACCGAATGGAGGGGATGAGAGAAAGTCTAATCCAGCCAACTGGCTCTTAGGCTCTCTATATTGCCTAGATTTAGAAAATGATCTCAGAGGTGATGTTTCTGAAGTGGAGATTCAGCTTCTGAAACTGTTTCTGGCAGTGCCTGGCCTGTGTTTTTTGGGTAAACACCAGTATTTTCTCATAAAACCTGTCTGAAGGAGAAGCAACCACCTTTGTTTCATGGCTAGATTACTCATTCAGGAAGCATTAAGGGTGAGTACAGACCTTCTGCCTGCAATGATGCCACAAATAACTCTCATATGGGAAGACATTCAGCATTTCTCGAGGCTGGGTCAATGTGCACAGATTCACGGGAAAACAACCAGGGATACAGTATGATTAAATACTATTAGTGACTGAACCTTGAAACACTAGATTGTTTGTGGTTTTCAATGATTTACTTGCTCCATTCATTTTGAAGGCAGTGGCTATACCTTTGTACAATTCATTAAAAATATGGATGGTAAGTCATCAGATTCTGGCATGCCAATAGCTAACAAGTTCAAGATGACTTCTTCAATGGCAGGTTCCCGCTTTGAGTGTTAGCGTGAAGGATAGAACCACTAGTTTGTCGACTTCTATATCACTAATAGGACCCCCCTGATGGCTTTAGGGGCCTAAAGTAGGCCAGATTAAGGAACAGATAACATACAACATAAAATGGCATAGCAATGTCTGCTCTTCTGAGCAGCAATATGACAAAGGAGAATTCAACAGAGGAGCAGTAGGCTGGCATACAGCTCTGTTGCAACAGTCAAATAGACTGAAAACCATCACACCCTCAAGAGCTGTCATTTTGTTCTAAGTATGTTGCAGGCCTTTTTCTGTGCCCAGAAGCAGGGTTTGCAAAGGCATATTAGATTTATTTTCCATGCTTTTCCCTCTTCTCACTTTCACCTGAGGACTGATGCAGACACTTGATCATTATGATTTCCAATGACTCATGCTCAGCAACACAAAGCTAAATTGATTACCAAACCATTCTCCAGGAAATACTGGTGGGTATCCTCAGGAATTTAGGTTAGGTTCAGGTAAACATCTCTCACACTGGTTCTTCTGATGACGGGAGCAATTTGGTCTTTCCTGCTTTCTGTTTCTAACAACAAAGGTCCTTTCTCAGCTAAATTAAAAAAGTATACTTGGTAATAAAAAATAACAAAACAACAAAAAAATGACAAAACTCTCCACCAGAAAATATAATGATACACCAGAAAAACCATTTGTGCATTAAAAGCTCTTCTCAATTTTCAAGAAGGCATCCGAAGCTCATTAAAAGAGGCTTTATTTTAGTGTGGATGTGGTTTTCATTTTCTCTCTTCTTAAAACAGCTTCTGTCACAGACAAATCACTTTCTCTGGCATTTTCAAGCACATATTTCCTAGCAGTCATGCTAATACCATCACAGGAGGCAAGGATTTAACTATTGCTGTTCCACCTCTGCCTTAGCAGTGAACAATTCTGTTTTGCAACTGCCATTGGTTCTAACTTCTGCTGTAGGGAAATGTAGCCACAATACAGTCCTTCACTTAAAAAACAAAGCCAATGAACTTACCCAATGACTAAACCTATTGTTCTGCTTGGTTAAATCGGTGGAATACGAAGATACCTCCAAATCCAGTCCTAACAATGTACCCAAGGTGCAGCACACAAACTTGAGATTCTGTTGCAGGCTATATTAAAGATCAGACAGGAATAAGGGGCAGAACTATTCCTCTGTGATGGTGTGTTTAGACCAAGTTGGTTCATTTTATCTGCAATCTGCCTCCACTGTCTCGGTGCCAATCTGTGGTGACCTTATCCACAATGTTTGCTATGTAACCATCTTATCCAAAATGTTTTCAAGTCAATGCAAAACTTCTCGTTGCTTCTAATAGGTTTTGTGTAAGGCTTTAATTCGAACACACATGGGAAGCCTCAATTATAGCCTTCATCTCCATGCTTTGAAACTGTGGCCTTGGCCACCCAGCATGAAGAAAGCTTCCTTAGTGCCAACAGCTGTATTTTTTTATTGTTGTATTCCTTACAGGCAGTGTCACTCAGTGAAGTCTGATTTAGCAAGGTACTTAAAACACATTCTTAATTTTGTCAGCTTATGGGCCTGTGTAAACCAGAGAGACTACTGAGGTGCTTAAAATCAGATAGGTTCTCACCCGAGTCCTAAAAAATGCACAGAGCCAGAATAGTCATACCCACATCTAGCAACTGTCCTTGTTACTGCCACTACGAACTAATACTGCATTACTGGGGAATGAAGATAGGGCACTTTTTTCTCTGAGGCATACTGTTGAAGTAGCTGAAACAAAGCACACACTCACTGGGCAGAGGAAGGGAAGAACGAGATGGCCTTGAAGTAGGGAATAGCTGATAGGATTGATGTAGAGATAGTCAGTGGTAGGAATAAACTCATTGAAGAAGAGTCAAGTAGTTGAAGAGGACCGGGAGACCCAGGACTAAATACTAGAACGCAAAACTCTGCCTGAGTTGTTGCTATGGATGCAGAAAGTTGATAGGATACTGTAGCTGAATTCCTTCCTGCTGATAGCACTTCTGACCCGCCACCTGTGGTGCTTTCTTCGTGGGTCTCCTGAGCTGAGAAGGTATAGCAGCATTGTCAGTAGAGTCTACCTGGTTTGTATGGACTTAGTGTGCTTTCTAGGCACACCAGCGTGTGGTTTTGTAGAACACTGAGGCTGGTCTGCTCTCTTATCCCTTTTTACAAGAGGTGAACTTGGTATTTTATTAGCTTTATTATTACCTCATTTAGCAAGTTGAGTCAGCTCACAAATTGGACAAGCATCAAGATGGGTACAAAGCAAAGAGCAGCAGCTGCCCACAGCTGTGGCAGGGGGAGGAACTCTTCTTCGGCAATTAGACAAGTGCAACCACTTCTTGCAAGGTCGCCGTTTTTCATACCTCTTGCCCCAGTAGCACCACCTGTATTTTCAGAGATCAATGATCTACCCTGGTTCATGTCATCCCTCTCTGCGTAGGGTAGTGCAGCAGAACAACTGAGACACTGCAAATGAAGAAAGGTGGTAAGTGTGACACTTGAGATGGATCTCCAGAGGAGGCCACAGAAATGATCGGAGGGTTGGAACAACTCTCCTATGAGGTTGAGAGAGTTGGGGTTGCTCAGCCTGGAGAAGAGAAGGCTCCAGGGAGACCTTACTGTAGCCTTGCAGTCCTTAAAAGTGGCCTATAAGAAAGATGGGGACAGAGTTTTCAGCAGGGCCTGTTGCAATAGAACAAGAGGTAATGGTTTTAAACTAAAGGAGAGGAGATTCAGGCCAGACATGAGGAAGACATTTTTTGCAATGAGGGTGGTAAAATAGAGGCACAGGTTGCTCAGAGAGGTGGTAGATGCCCCATCCCTGGGAGCATTCAAGGCTCGGCTGGACAGGGCTCTGAGCAACCTGATCTAGTTGAAGATCTCTCTGCTCATTGCAGGGGGTTGGACAAGATGACCTTTGAGGGTCCTTTCTAACCCAAACTATTCTATGATTCTATGATCCTGAGTAGAAGTTGAGGAACAAGGAATTCCTCATTTAGTCTGCCTTCTTATAGAGCCCATGTCAAGTCGTTTTGCCTTCAAGAGACCATAGTTTTCCCATTTTACAGGAAAA
Organism: Pampusana beccarii; assembly: GCA_013399365.1. Taxonomy (NCBI): domain Eukaryota; kingdom Metazoa; phylum Chordata; class Aves; order Columbiformes; family Columbidae; genus Pampusana; species Pampusana beccarii. Next base: position 239,241 of record VWYH01003702.1, on the reverse strand, counting down.
CAATATCCTTCTTCCTTCTAAAGGTATAGCAAGGCTAAATTATTTATTTTCAAGAAAAAGTAGTTGGTTTCAGTTTCAGACCTATCAGTCCTTCTCATGGTTGTTGTGCATACCCTTACTTTTTAAAAAAAGTATGGAGACGAGAAGACTGAAGGGTAGTGCTCCAAAACAAATTTTAGTGGCTATTACTGTAGCAAATAGTTGGATTTGGTAAACATACGAACAGGAGTTTTTTCTTCTCAGCACTTTTTTTTTTCCCCCACAGAAGAATGTAAGCCACTCTTTATTAGGTGTAAATTGTGTATTACTGCATCAGGAGAATGATGTTGATTTACTTGGGATCATGGCTTGGCTCACTCCAGCTCTGCTCCACTTTGCTGGACTACTTTGCAACTGTAAAGTGGCATCCTACTGATTTCTTCTGCAACCCTATTCCTCACATCTCCCAGGCTATGGTGTCCATGTTTCCTGATTTTAAAGCACGATGTCTTAATTGTGGTCAGAGAAAAAACATAAGGAAAGGGAATGTCCTCATTTGTCTTTAACTGCAGTTCTTACTGGTATTTATTTCGAAGTGTAATTACAGGAATGGAAATGACTACGCAAAAACGGACTTTTCCTACTAACAATCTCCGCTGCTTGCGCACATTTGAGTCAAATCTGCAGACCTTTGTTGACACAAGTTTTATTGCAAGCCATTTTTATTTTCCAGTCTCTATTACAAAATAGCCTTGCAGCAAGGGCTGTCTTGGAAGAGGAGAAAGGAAAAGAACCAGAGGGACCAGCAGTGCAAAAGTCACTTCTGCCGGCTGTTTCTCTTGTCACAGGCAGCCTTTGCTGCGGAAACTGTTAGCTTCTCCTGCCCCCTTGTGCGGGCATGTGAGCACTGCCACCAATTTTCTCTTGCAAAAATTTGCTCAGAGAAACAACAAAATGGAATAAATGGACGAAAGAGCTTTGAGAAGTAGTGGCTATGTCGAATAGTGTTTTGTAAACTAATCTCTTTGATAGCCGTGGGAAGACATCTATCTAGTCCTGTACTGGAGAATCTCCCAAGTCAGTAGTAGAAAAGGGAAGTTACTTCTCGAAAACTTGGTTCTCCAGGCTGTAGAATGCAGAAGCTTTACAGTATGGTAGGTCCGGTGAAAATTTCAGCTTACGTGTCACATTGAGATTTGAAGATAACTGTGTCCAAAAGTTTAATCTGAAGAACGGTATCTTCAGGAATTAAGTGTGGAAAAATCAGTCGAGCCCTCCTGCTTTACTGCTTCTCTCTGCAGGAACAGGTCTCCCACTCCTGTTCAGCTTCTGTCCGCTGGCATGGCTCTGGGGCCTGCTGCCACCTGGTGCTCCTTGTCCAATTATCTTGTATCTAGATGTCTCAGCCTAGACATCTGTACTCCTGACCTATGTCTCTCACTGCACTGAGCTTTGAAATATTTTTTGAGTGCCTTTAATTGAAAAAAAAATTATCAGGACAAATATCAGACAGTTCTTCAGAAACAGTATGGGTGTCAAAGGGTGAGAGGCAATGCAATACCTAGGTTTTGCACTCATATTTTGATTCACAGTTTCATGTATCTGCACCAATGCTGGACCATGTTTAGTAGACTGTTTGTTTTGTTTTTCTAAGTGGTAGCTCAGGCAAAATTTCACAAGGTTAATGGGAGTTATCTGAGCAGAGAATTAATGCAACCAGAATCAAGCCTGAAATTTTTGGTGCTTTTTTGTTTTCCTAATACAGTCAGAGTCAGACTGGATTGATTTTTGTGCTGAAAACATACTAGCAGAAGATATTGAATAAGAGCAGCAGCTTTCTCACCTTATTTTAGAGGGCTAAACAGTTCTAGGATGCAGACCAAGTTAGATAACTAACGCTTTTGAGCAAACTCATACCAACATTTGCTGTGGTCTTACATATATTTTGGGTGCAGCTGAACTGCCTTATAAAACAGGACAAGCAGTAATACAGGACTGATCAAGAACAGAGAGAGAGATTAAGAGGAGTTCAGGAGTACAAATCCTATAATTCTTTTCCTATGCATGAGTCTTGTAGGATTTGGGCCTTTTTCATCTTGTTTTGCATAAAATAACTCCTAAGAACATCAATTCAAAAAAATTAAAGGTGAAATTGTTGCTATGGTTACCGTGAACAGACACTTAAGAGCAGATTTGTAGGGTCTTCTGTTCTCTAAACTGTCTTTGCTTACTGGAAAACCTTCCTGCAAGCAGCAAGGCACCATCATGTTGTACAATGCAGGGGGTAATCGAATAGACAAAGTCACAGAAGAAAAATCCACTAACAGCTGTTAAATACAAGGACACAATCGCTGTGCCAGCAAGTCTTTAAACTATGGGTTGCTGAAGCCCATAGCTTTCCCAGGGGAAGTATAACAGTAAGCTTGCTATGCTGCTCCTCTACTTACCTACTTAGAGCCACTGACAGAGAAAAGATAATCATCTAGATGGATCTTCAATCTGATCTTGCAGTTCTGTCCTTATGTGGTCTCTTAATCTGAAACCTGATGAGAGCAAATAAGTTATGATCTACAGAGAAAGAAATTAAGTAGAAAGTAATTTACACACTCTTTCCAGCACCAGGCAGATCTGGCTGCAAATGTACAAGTAGCTATGAACAGAGAGAGTTTAAGAAAAAAAAAAAAAGAAAAAAGAAGAGCCATGAATGGGTTCATCAGATCCAAATTTTAAATAATTCAACCTAGAATGATAGAGTGTTGTTGTTATTGCAACTTTTTTTAAGGCCTCAATTAAGACTTGAGAAAGGGAGCCAATGCACCTTTAAAACTTTCTGCTTAATCAACTATAGCAAATGCTCATTTAATGATTGTCTTTTTGTACCAACAAGAAGTAACAACGCTTTTAGCAAAAGAAATGGAATGAGAGAGAAATTGCCTAATCAGCCCTACTCATGCAGTGCTTTGTGAGAGAGATTATTGAATTTTCAGTCTCTGCAGAATTTTAATGAAGCTCCGTCTTGCTGGAAAATCCAGTCCTTTGTCAATAAAGTTCAATAACTCGACCACCCATGTAATAAGATGTACTGCCTGAAATCTTTCCCTTGCCAAAGCCAGAACCCTGCTGGAATCTCCCTGCAAGTTAGAAGTACTCATTTGTGTTGTGTATTTTCCTACAGTCTGCTTGTAGTTGAATCTGTATTTACTGTAGTGAAAGTTTGTTTACAGTGAGGTAGAGAAAAAATTCAAATTTGTCTCAGTGTGCTGGTTGCTATTCTAATAGGAATATTGTTCTGCTGAAAGGCACAACAATCAACCTGTGTTTAGGACTGCACCTGTCACACAAAAAGAACAGTGAAATGCTTCACTGAGTTAAGAAATAAGTAACAAGGTACTGAGAAAGACAGAACTATAAGCAAGGAAGGTGAAAGACATCTCAGTAAGATTTGAGCTGAGGTGAAAAATGAATGGGCAGATAAATTCAGAAAGTCACTTAGTAGAACACCCTCGCATCACTGCTGATGGTTGGTATCTGAGGAAAAGGGAGACCACTGATCTGCTAAATTGCATAGAGCAAATTCAAAGGCATGTTCATACACACAAAAAAGAAAAAACTGATAATTTGACTGGATGGGTGTGGAGTGTCTCTTATATATACACCAAAATTTAAGGTTTTTTAAAAAGTCAGAAAGTGCAGGGCTTTTAACAGGTTTCTTTTATTGAATAACTGGACACACTAGGGTCCTCTGTTCAGCTAGTTTCACATAGAAGTTCCTTTCTGGATCTACAAGACCTTTTCTTGATGGAAGTTTCATAGTGGCACTAACTTATTACAGGGAGAAGCTGGATTTATTAGTTGACTTTTCCAACAGAAAAAACTTTTGCTGTAACAATTTCTAAGCTGATTCCCCTTTAACTCTGGACAAGATTCCAAGATGAGCAAGAAAGGAATTAAAACTTATGAAGACGAATTTGTGTAAAGGAAAATCCATACACAGCAGTGGGGAGCTGGGCTTTGATGAAGCCAGGAGAAAAGGCTCAGTAGTTCAGATGAGAGGACACAAAGTTATCAAAAAGTATGTTATCAGAAACCAATGGGGTGATATTCAGAGAATATCATAATGGCAGATTTGCAGTGGCAAGAAAAAACTTCAGAATGAACCCTGACATCAAGGTTGTGATGTAAGTGAAGAAATCTGTAGAATATATGTCATGCAGAGCAATAGGGAGTGTAAAGATCTTCTTGTCCAGATGCCCATAAATGTCTTCCAGACAACTGTTTAAATAAAATGAAACTAATACCACAAAGTTAGATAGACAGAATAGACAGGAAAGTAATTAGAGATACCCAGAGGGTGGAGAACAGGCAAAGAATAGTAACTCAATGAATAATGCCTGTTTTATACAGACAGTAGAGATCAGGAAAGTTTAATGAAAATCCTTATAAGCTATGGAAATCTGTCAATTAAAACAGTGTGAGTAGCTGGAAATGTCACAAGCTGCTTTGGTGAAGAATGTTTGTCTACTACTTAATGCAAAGCCTCGTGGAGAAGTGCAAAAAATGCATTAAAAAAATTTCACAGTGATTGCCCTGGAGGTACAAGATCTACAGACTGGTGAAAACTAGTTTTGGGTAGCAGTACAAAGACAATGGTTTTAAGTCGGGTAGATGTCTGAAGTTCTTGCTACCCTGGCCAATAGGACTCACCAGATCATCCAGATAAAAGGAGATGTGGGTAATAAAGGACCCATGTTCCAAAATTTGTGATGGGCAGCATTATAGATCCTCTGGGAATTTTATGACATTGAATGGTAAAAATGGAAAGAAACAAGAAAGAGAACAGGTAGGTGATTTGATAATAATTATTAAGAAACACTGCTAAGACTATGGGGACTTGGAAAGAGCAAGGGAAAGAGAAATTATTCTGGAAGTAAGCAGAAATGATGGCACTGCTGAAGAGCGATTTAATAGAATGGAACTGCCCATCATGTTGAAAGCTAATCTAAGTAGAAAGACAGATTATTAAATACTTGCAGAAGAACTGTTTTCACGTCTGTCCAGAATGAAACCCAGAGAGGGATAAGAAGAACATGATATGAATTTTTAAAAGCAAAGAGACTTCTTTCTTGAGTGCTTGCTGGGAAAGAGCTTGGAGTTTGAGTAGCAAATAATGTATTGGAGAAAGGAAATTTATAAATCAGGTGTTGCAGAGAGTAGATTTTTGAGACCTCAGGAATAGGCTGGTAGTGTGAAGGAAGCATTTATTTTAAAGGATGTGGGTACCAGGAAAGATGTAAGTGAACAAAGCCTGGAAATGGAAAAGGGAGAAAACACCAGAGGAAGAAACACATGAAAATGAATGTTTGAGGCATAAGATGTGTCCTAATAGCAACAAAGAGAGGCAAAAGGATTGCCAGCAGGACTAGAAATCAGAGAGAGTTTGGAGGACAATGAACTTGCATATGCCAGTGTTTGTTTGCTGGAGTCAGATAATTGCCAGAGCATTTGCGTTTTATGCCTTAGAACAAAAGTCTGGGAAGTTTCCAGACTGTCTTGCTGAGTGTACAAACCAAATGAGATTAGTTGGTTGTTAATGAACATAAGGTAAGAACCTCTTCCACTGTACCTGCCAAGTTATATTCTCCCAAAGGTGGGTGTATGTTAGCCAAACCTTTTAAAAGTGATTCATTCTCAGTCTCTTAAACTTATTCAGAGATGAGAAAATGTGCCATTGAATGATACATCCTGGGTCAATCACAAGATATGTTGCTCCATGCAGGATTTAGTGGGCAAGATTCTGACCTTTATGTGGAAAGGAGTCGAAAAGTCTATCTTAACAGTCCCTTTTAGTTTTACACTTCATTAGCACGAAACATGACATCTCATCTTCTTCATACAGAGACATCGTTATTTATAGAACCACAGCCTGTTGTGTTCTCTATGTTCAGAGTATGTAGTATTTTCTTGCAACAAAGATTCCTTACTGCATCTTTTATTTTATAGTGAATCCTTAATGGAAAGATACAGTAAGCATTACATTACATTAAGCAGGTGAATGATTCATCCCTAGGTGGTATAAAATGGTGGTGTCTCAGCAAAATATCTTAAGGGAACTGAGTACCAAGCAGAGAGGATGTATGTTGGTGCCCAGACCTCCCTTCAAAACCATCTTATTAATTCCTTTAATGCGCAGTAATTCCATACCATGAATAGCAATACAGAGGCAAAGTGGAAGCCAGTTACATGTGAAATGCATGGGTTTCTATGGAGGAGCAATGACCAGTATGGGATGCCAATACTTGCAAGAGTGGGATTGGGTCACAGTCTTGTTGATGATGTAGGTCATTGTGGCTAATTATACATCCAAGATGTTATTTTCTTTCCCGGAAAGGTGTAAATAAGGTGTGAATAGCTGGACACCTTGCTGAGTTGAAATTGCGGGCGATAACAAGATTTAATTACACTAAATGTAAGTTATTGCAACCATGTTAACAGCCTAAGAAATATTAGTTTCATTCCTAGCTTTGCTGCAGCATTTCCTTCATTATGAGCGATTGTCAAATTTACTCTTTCTGACTAATACTGTACTTAAGGTGCTTTTCACAGTGAGGCACTACTCTATGAATTAAATGCTTAGTTCTTTTCCTGTATGCCTCATTTAGTACCTGTAAGATGTGGTTTATGTCCTTAATATAAGATACTAAACAAACACAAAGATTAGTAATACAATAAAAAATTATGCCAATGAGTATGCAAAAGTCAATCCTGCTCTGAAAAGAAACATTTTTGATAATCTATACCTATGTGAAGCTATAAAAACGTATCTTCAGTATGAAACTGGACAAAGCAGCATCTGCGGCAAATATAATACACACCAGGACAGTGCAGGAAGATGAGACTTGCACAAATATAATTTCTTCAATGCAGCAGTACCAATGGAAAAATCAACACTGCAAACAAGAGCCCAGAAGTATAGTTGACTTTTATGAACTGGTATTTTTTTGCCTTGGGTTCATTTTGTTTCAGGTTTAAAATAAAAGTTTTTCAGTTTAATGCAGTTTAAGTTTTACAACTAGAAAATGCTGATGATTGTGTTACCCTTCTTAGTTCTTGCCATTTTAATTTTCTTTATCTACCATGAAAGGCTATTTTGTGTATTTATGGGAAGAACACTGAGAGATACTTCTACCCAACTGCTCTCATGGCATCCTCTTATTCTCCCTAAAAGGGGACGTTTCAACATGCTAACTAGCTCTCTGTCTGTGTGCAGTACAAGAGCCAAATGAGTAAAGGAGATTGAAAGAAACCTTGTTTTTGAAGTTGGTAGGAGTGGTTTCAAGTACCAGCTAAGGGCTTGGATTATATAATAACTACTGGCATGCTTCATCACAGGTATTTCATATTTTTCATTTCCTTCAGTTCTGTGAGTGTGAGAGATTTCAGAGTATACAAAGTGATAGAAGCTCCATTATGTTGACAAAAGTCCGAATTGCAAACCTCATTCTTTCTTTCTGAATGCCCATCCCCATCTTCACCACATTATGTAAGGATTTTAGTTTTCAAGACACACAATAAAAGAGTGCTTTAAAAAGTTAGATACTATAACAATGACAAAAATCCTACTTGTGAATCTAGTTCTTTAAAGTTTACTCTCTCTTTTATATTTAGCATATACATATCTCCAGTGTTGTTTAATGTCTGCCTGTATGATTAACCTTCCTGAAGAAAGTGTGGGAGTGTTAGCTGCCTGGCGAAAGCGGATGTCAAAGGAACTCAGGGTAGAATCCTGTTATCTTTTTTTGTATTATACCCTAACTTTTCTTGACTAATCCTGTGCAATAGCTAGAGGAGGATCTTTTATTTGCTTGGCCTGACTTCCTCATCCTAAAAGGCACTTTGATTTGCATGGAAGGAATTGCATTGGAAAGATTACACAGAAAGGGGCTTATATAAGCAAAAGCTGATTGAGAAAGCTCTTTTAAAAAGTCCGGTCCTCTTCATTTTATATCGTACATTAAATTAGTTCTTTACCCTTTTCTGTTACGCTTCTGTGCCTTTGGTACGAAAAACCAAAACCAAACCAAAACAAAGCATTTTAATATACCATAAACAAACACATCTCCTCCAAGAACCTGCAGTTTTGAAGCTGATGACAGATCCAAGGAGGAGTCAGGTGTCTCCAGTCATGTTGAGAGCTGGGGAAGGGTTAGCAAACCTGACTTCATTTCTGCTTCCTTTTTGGGGGTTAGCAGGGGACAGCAAAGTGTGCAGTGCACAGAGCAGGTGCTCTCAGCCTGATTGTTGTTGCTTTAGAAGGGAGGTTTTGATGGGGGTTGGTCCTGAACGATTCCCAGGGCAACAACATGTATTAGTAGCAGTAGATAGACACAATTTTTACAAAAAAGCAATGATAGACACTAATGGTGAAATGAGCTAAATCACCCTCAGATGGAAGCATTAAAGATCATTTGTGATTTAGTACTCAGAGGAGCTTTGGAAAGGCAATTCTAACCTCTTCATTAATCATTAAAAGTCCTGTGTTAGATAGCTTCTTTATCTGCAAAAATTGGAAGATGCAGATTTTTTTCTGTTTTCCCTTCTTGCAGTATTTAATGTTGTATTTTTTATGTGTAATGCCCAGAGGCATAGCTTGTCCTTCTACTAATTCTTTCTCCGAAGTCTCCTATTACTGATGCTGTTGTAGAATTATACTCTTGTCCTCTCCAACCTTTTATTGTATAAATGGCAAAGAGAAAAGAAAAGAAAAGGTGCGAAAAGGAAAAGGAAGCATTTTGTGTCACAGGTTTGCAGAGCACTGAATCTCAGATGTTGTTTTGAGTCTAGCAGCATGTCTTGCTGCTGATAAAAAGCCACTTCCACAGGAGACAGACATTTCCAGTGCTTCAGTGGGCCAGTGGCCTACCTCCAAGTTCATACACTTGATGAGGACCTCTTCCAGCCTGTCCCTAGCTGGGTAGCGTATATTTTCCTCCAAGAGTAATGTATATAACATACATATTTGCGCACTGATATTTTTACCGTCCTGCTTGAGAAATGTGTTACTCATACTTGTCCCACTAATCTGAATTTCTGCTTAATGTTGGATACAATTCAAAGGTACAGTAAAAAACCAAGCCAAGCCAAACCACCCCAACGACATAAACTGTCTATTCTAACAAAATGTAAAGAAAATAAGTTAGCTGCTAGATGTGAAAATATGAAAGAGGATATGAATTTCATAATTATGTGAGACTTAAGCTGAGGTTTTGTTCTTCTCTGTTAAGTTCATTTGGCAGAGAGAAAAGTGGAATTTTCACAACTTGTGAGAACAGGGGCCAATTTCTTTCCAAAATTGAACTTCTGTCTAGAGTTCAGTGCTTCCTTGGGTAACCCTTTTCTCAGTGGTGGTAAATATGCTCCCAAATACTTCCTAGGACTTCCAACTTTGATGAACAGTTCAGTCAAGATACTCAGTTACAACACGACTTCTAATGAATTAGAGCATATTTTCACATACAATTGGGAGGTGTCTCATTCTATAAACTGGTTAGAGAGAACAAGCATTTCTGAATTTTCACAACAATTTAATCTAAGTCTGTAAGCTGTTATAGCCTACAATTTGAGAACAATTTAATTATGCGAACGTTGTGATGGTAATAAGGAAGACTGCTTATTGCTAGCTCACAGCAGAGATTATACATGATAGGTAATGAGATAAAGCTGGCAGACAGTAGTAAGCTTGGTCTCAACAGTTCCCCACTCTGAATCTGCTGGATTTGGAGAAGCATGGGCATGTAACTGTTTTCATGGCCCTGCGACTGCTTGTAGATGGAAGTGGTTCTGAGGGGTGCCAAATGGTGCCATGAAGTCAATGGATATAAAGTATGTTTTGTGCCTCTTTGAGGCAAGACCCAAAAGACATAACCTCTTAAACTAGTATTTTCATAGAAGGGTGTTTGACTTAGCCATGATATCCGTATATACAGTCTTAAAGTGATGTAGTGTTAAACAAGAATCAGCAGAAGCACTCACAAATGGCAATAGAATTGTATAGCCTTTCAGCAGAACCACATTCGGGTCATAATGTGCCTTTCTGTCTTATTTCCTTTTTTTCTCATGCAAGGCCTTCCTCTGCAATGAGAAATAAGTGACTCAACATTCCTGCTGATTTCCAAGTGGGGAGGATTAGCGTTTAACACCCCCATCCCTCCACAACAAAAGGTGAATAAAGGGTATTGCTGAGAAGCTGAAGGGATGCTGATCTCAGGCTCCATGTTGCCCTCTGATTTGATTTGTTATTCACATCCGTGCAATTCAGGATCATGAAGAGATTGATTTTATCTTACGTAAAAAATGACTGATGCAGCACATGTGTCATAAGGCTCAGTAGCGAGCCTTTTATTTACATTTTTTTTCCCAGCTGCTGGTTCTGTACTCCAGGGTGGACTGCCAGTACACAGCCATTTGACTACATATTTCATAGCTGTTTTTTCAGCAATTGTGTCTCAAAGTGGTCCTTTCTGGCTCTGGTGCTGTCAAATACCCCATGAGCCTTGCACTGCTGGCCTGTGACATTGCCAGTCCTATCATAAAATAACAGCTGTGCTCCAGTGTCTGCTGGCCTCTTGTACAATTTCTGTATCAGTAGATGGCTCGGCTTTAGAAGCATGTGTGAGAAATGGGTCTGACTGCCCTTATTTCATTCTGTCGTTGCCTATTGCACTTTGGAAGGTATACAGGCTATGAAACTATGTGGCTAGCATGCCCCTGTGCCTCCAGTTTCCATTTTTGTACTGTCTCATGTCACCTCTTCATCAGTTGTTTTGGAGAAAAGTATGTGCAATGAAAGAAGACTGTTTGCAATGCGATATTCTTGTTCAGAACCCATCTGAGTGCTGTGCCTGTCACACCAGCTTACATGCAAAATGGAAGAGAATACACTTTTTTCACATCTTCACATTTTCTTTCCATCTTCTTTTTTTTTTTTTTTTCTGATCTTTTGATGATTCTCAGATTAGGGCATACTGTAAGTTAGCATTGAAATCCACTGTGACATGACGACCACCATCCAAGCAGAGTAATTTTAGGTCCTGGCACTCTGACTTAGTTTAAGCAGGTGGGTACAGCTGCTGTCCACAGAAATGGTAAGCATCTTGAGAAATAGTGCACAAAGCCAAGTAAGAAGGCAGTGCAATGTTTTATTCTTGGAAATGCCCAAATTCAGCAGAATAAGTGGTTGTGAAAATATGCAGCATACTGATTGAATTTGCCTGAGTATGTGCAATAGCACCCTTTGCTCATTCAGACATAATAATGACAGGTGGTCCTTTTTTCTTTCCCTTCTTACCTCCCTCTCTTTGCAGTGTGACTTTTTTTGTACCTTCGTTTTTGTGACCACTTTGCAATTGGTCTTTGCCAAATGAAAGTGCCACCTAGAATGGTTTCGCTCACAAGTAACACTGCAGGCTGTAATAGTGTTCTATGCAGAAGTAAGCTAATTGTTTTGGAAAACGTGTATTGCGTACAAGGCTGGGTAATGAGTCAGAGCTCTTTGCCTCTTCAGATGTGGAACTCTGCTTCTGTGTCATCTCCACAATGGTGAAGCAGCAATGTGTCGCCACTGTGTTATCAAATTCCCTATGTATCTTTCATTGCAATCTTTTGATTTTTTTTTTGTAAAAAGGCTTCTTCTTCCTGTTTATGTCAAACAAAAATATCCAGATTTGTAGAATGATTGCACCTGTGTTGCTGTTTTAGGGGAGGAGTTTTTTTTTCTGTCTTTGACTCTGCCTCTAGGTTTTAAATTTCTGACAGTGCTCCCTTACTGATTTGAATAATCTCTGAATTTTATAGATGTATCATCAAGGCTTACTTGTTTAGATAGCCTTCTGGTCGGACAGAACGTCTAACAGAAACCATCAACTATATTGCTCAAATCTTGTTTGCTCAGAAAGCTCATCCACATAACTATCTGTATCGAAGAATTAATTAGCCTGAACGGTGTCACATTTGGCAAAATGTGCCAGACAATGGAAATACCATCCAAATCGAGCTTTCGTAAGTACAGTTTATACAAACTATGTCTCTGGGATCCTTTCCCCACCAAGTCACTGAGTTTGTCAGCCATTCTTCATAATTTTGTGCTATTCACAGTGTTATTTGCTCTGATGGCAGTTCTCAGTCACTGCTCAAAATGCAAGATGGGATCATGCAAGTCCTTTATTCATCTGTCTGTTCTTTATTTGATGGTTATCAGGGCTATCTCAAGGCTGTCACGGTCCATTCGGTGATGGACTCGTGATGGTTCGTTTTACCTTGATCTCGAGGCGCAAAATTAAGGCAACCAAACTGCCAATGGGTTATAATTCAATCAAACAGTATTACTTTATTAATTTGCCCGTAAAGCAGCACGCAGAAAAGAGAAAGTGGAGGAAGAAGGGAAAGGTAAAAGAAAAGGGGGAAAGAGGGTTGGTTACCACCGAACGAGTCTCAAAGGCGTTCCTCTGGTCTCCGGACCTGGGTGAAGAGTCCTGCCGGTCCTCTATCGTGGTCCAGGATCCTTCAGTGGGGAGATCTTCATGATGTCCAGTTAGGGGTTGTCTTTTATGCTTCTTTACCCCCCCCCCTCCCATAGATCAAGGCCAATCTCCGCCTATGTTGTGCAATCCAGGCTTAACTGCGCAGGCCCAAAAAGTCCTTGCTTCGCTTGCCAGAACCCGTCTGTGCCTGCACCTCCACTTTTCAGGGGTCTCTTACCGGTCCATTGGGTGACCTCAAGACCCTTGGTGAGCCTCTGCGCATGCTCTTCTTCGTAGGCTTTTGTTGTAGGGAGGAGGTTGGGGGGCAATCTGGTTCAGGCAACAGGAGAAAATCCACCTTCTGGACAGCAGTTATTGTCCCCAGGTTGGAGAGGTCTTCATAGCACAATTACTTTTAGGGTGTATGGTACAAATTTGGCTGAGGCAGTAGTGAAATCCACTTGCAGCTGTTGTTTCTCGCAGCCCCCGGATCAGAAAGTCCTGTGCAACGCAATTACTTTCTTCAGGCCTCTCCCCAAGCCATTGTCCATTTCTTTCTACCAGAGCATTTTGTTCTTTAAGTCCCTGATAACGGGTGTTCAGGCAAATACTGTTCTTCGGACCGACTCTTACAAAGGCTCAAGTGAAGCAGGTTATTGCCTAGGGCTGAGGAACCAGTATACACCCATTGTCTCCTTTTCTGTACGAAATTTAACAAGAGTTGGTTAATACTTGATTAACGCTTTCAGAAACAGTGCTAATTATAACCTCAATTCACCCCTTCCCTCTTGTGACAGCACCATGGAGTGTAATCAGTAACGATCAATCACCTGGAATTAAATAAACAAGCTTTAAAAGGTAAAATGTCACTATAGTGGATGCTAGAGGCTAAAAACATTATGAAGAGATGGAAGTAAGATAGTTTTGGTGGGTTCTTTTGATGATGCTAGTGGAAAAATCATGCACTACATGAATGTAAATGGTAAATACAGCCGTAGGAAAAATAATTCAGGAAAAAAGTTCACAAATATATATCTCCCATGGTCCTAAGAAGATAACAGTACACGAGCAATGATGTAGGAAGGAACTGATAAGGGGAATGTTACTCTCAGAGTCAGGGCTGCTTCTGGAGGTGCAAACAGTACATTGTTAGTCAAGGACTGTTAACCTATTTTTAACTTCAGGATGAATATTGCTTCTGACTGACAATTTACTTTTCACTTTGATAAATACCATCTAAATCTGTGATGAAGAAGTCACAATTGAAGGTCCCACAAAAAGAATCTCAGTTCTTTTAAATCTGTCTTAGTGTGTATGCCCATGTACACGTATGACTGTAAACACTTGTCTCTGAAATGAATTTGGTGTAAATAGCATGCTTATGGGAAGCCAGCAGACATTTGCTTATACCAGGAGATATGTGACAAGAAAATACTTCCGATTTGATGAAAAGAATGTGAAATCCATTTGTCAACTATTCAGTAAGGTGAGTGCTGGAGATACTTAACAATTTGCTTTGATGGCGTTGTGCATTTTCTAATTTATTGGATGCTTGCTTCTTTCATAAAGTAAATTATGTATCATCCATCTTGCTGGGAGGCTGGTGTCTTCAACTGAATTTAGTGATTATTTTCGGAGATAATCTAACTGCTAGAAAAGTAAGATGTGATCAATATAGGAAAGTAATCTAGCTATCAATGGTTTGTGTACATACATGTACAATATACACCCCACTACACTTGACCTCTCCTCTCAAAGGCATTCAAATTTGCTTTTGAGAGTAAAATATTTCATTTCACATATTTTGGCACTAGATGTTGATTCCAGCTAAGATTTATAATGGCAAAGGGAGTACGTTGATTGATTCTCACACTCATCTACCTAAACATTTCTAAGATGTGGGAAATTAGCACTGATTTTTCAATAAGCTCCATTAAGCCAAAGCCATGAATCAGTGTGCACTGCAAGATCAGGGCCGTAACCAGTACTGGAAGGACCAATTGATTCTTGATTCGAGAAAGCAATTAAGTGTATGTTTAACTTCAAACACGCCTTATGGCTGTAGTAATCAGCTGCCACAAAACCCATATACCTTTATGGCAGCACACTGGAACCCTGAGAGGACAGTCCAGAGCCTGTCCTACTGCTCTGTAAATCACATAAGGTTGCTACAAGAAAGACTGCAATGGGTGGAAGGTCATGGGTCAAGCGGGGAAAGCTGGTGCCTGTTTACCTGATAGGTATCTGTGTTCACACATGCTCCTGCAGTCCATGAAAGCCCTGGGGCTCAAGACTACTGGGTGCAGTGCTTCAGCGTGACTGGCCAGTGAATTTGTTCTCATCCACAGCCTTGAGGCCACTCCTGCAAACATTACAGTATCAGGTATTACAGTCTAAGGATACAGCAAAGATGAGATTCAGTGCTTTCTTGAAGGTAGAGGCCGTTGAATCAGATCCTTATCAGATGACCCTCAGCTTCAGGTGTTCATAATATTATTTCCTTCCAGCTTGGTTGCATTTCTAACCTGATATTCTTTTTACAGTAATAGAAGGGGGAGAAGGATATATTTGAGTTTGGTGGAAACTGTAGATTAATGATAAAGTAAATGGTTTGTAGAAAGTATTGTTCTGCCTGTGTCTTCTCTGCAGCTGTGAGGTTTTGAAAAAAGCTGGATAAATAAATGTATCTCTGATAAAGTCCATTTTCACTGCCATCTGTGAATTTGCTGCTTCCAATTGGAGCTGAAAATAAAATTAGTAATACTTTCCAGTTGCAGATATTTTGATCGTGTTTTTAAACCAAAGTGATGTTTCTGTTGAAAGGAGATTTGTCTCTCGCCTGTTCTCAGGAGATTTGCTGCCTGATGAGACAGATAAACCACCTGTGTAATGCTACTGAAAATGTAAGACCAATCCCTGATCTCTGTTACCCTCATTTATACCATGTAAATGACAATGGAGCATGCTCAGTTTTCTTGTTCCATGGAAGAGTATAGTCCAAAAGTTTAGAGAAATAACTGAACTTTGGATTGTCCATCTGGAGTTTATTTTTGAGCTTTTAAGGTTTACTTATCACAGAAGCTAATGTGTTCTAGAAAAAGCTGCCTCCCTTTGTGACCTTCTAATGCCTAACTATTCTTGCTCTATTCCATTTTTTATTTCACACCTTTCTCCTTCGCATTTGGATGCCACTGGGATGAACACCTTGAAAAGTGATTGAATTCAAACTTTCTCCTAACTTTAGTTTTATAGAAACCTACTTTTTGCTCCAGCTAGCTGGCTTCTTGGAGATTGCTTTCTGACACTAACCTGGAAACACTGCAGCCTATTATCCTACAGGATCAAAGGACTTTTTTTTTTTTTTGGTGGTGGAATATTTTCTAATCATGTATCAAACATGGTAGCAGAGAATCTGCATGCACAAAGCTGAGCTGAATTCGTTAGGGCTTTACGGTGCAAAGGGTTATTTCATTATTTTCTCTACCTTAGAAGATGTATCTTGAAAGATGGCTTGTGTTATTTCACGAGACATAACAGGGCATAAAAACTTGTACATGACTTCAAGATATATAGACAACAGATTTTATATGGCCTTCTGCTGCCTATTGTAAGAGGCACAGAGTAAGGTCTTAGATTCAAAAAAAATGGCTGACTTACCTGGGTGCTCACAGGATCAACTAGTGCTCACTTATATCCAAATCCACCTGGATCCTCACAATTCCTTTCCACTTGCTTTATGTGCTTAAATTTTCCTTAAGGAAGTTTTCCGGGAAACTAACGTCTCCTGTTGGTCATGCCTAGCAGTGTGTTGAACAGAGGGTCACCAGCACTTGAATCTAAAATACATCTATTCCTTCAGCTATCTGCTCTGTAACATCTAACACGAGACATGTTCCTGGAACACAGCGAGCGCGTGGATCCCAGCCCCAAAGTGGATGTTTTACCCTACATCCTTTTATTCCATGACTTAGTCATAGGAGCTGTCACTTTGGAGATGGGATACTGAGATTAATTTTCTCTCTGTCTGAAAAGATTTGAAGCTACATCACCCACACTAATAGTCTCAATATCAGTCAATCAGTTATCACAGGATGAATAATCTCTTCTCCCTCTTGAAACTGTACCAGTTCATATAGAAAAACTGTTGACTGTGAAAACTGTATAGGGAGAAGAGGAGGACATTACTGCCTCACAATTACAGAGCTACAGGGGAAATGGGAGAAATATTTTGCTTCAGTTAACTTTATGTGAATATTCACTGGAACTCAGGTGTCCCCTTTGCCAAAGGGGTGGCACAACCATCTGTGTTTCTGTGGATTTCCTATGACAGTAAAGGCCCTAAAATATTGGTGTTATACCACGCTTGACTCTGGTTGCAGGGGACAACTCCCTTTGAGAATCTAGCACTGACTTTTTGCAATAGCTGGATGTTTTACAGTTAGTAATTATGGAAATTATCTATTATAATTTGCATTTTGATATACTCCATTCTGTTAGGTGAGTAATGATAGCTCAGGATTTAATTATCACAAATGCATAGCCTTCTTGCCTCTAATTTTAGTCTGTTCTGCTACACCTGTCTCTCATCAACTACGCTTATCTCAGTCGCAATATGAATGGAATGTATTTGTTCTGTACCTTTCCATTCCTAAGATTTCTGCCCTCCATGTCAGTGGCTATTTTATTCTCTGAGATGTTTCAGTTGCAGTACTCTGTGAACCTTCTTGGAAGCCGGAAGCTTTTTCTGCTTCTTGTTGTTTTCCCCTGATTTAATATGTTTTAAAAAATATAAATAAACCCACATGTTAGCTCTAATCATTTTAAGCAATATCTCTTCCCTTTTGAGATCCTTATTTTTATTAGACTTTTCTGAACGCAAAGCAAATGGAAAAGTCACCCTAAAGGAGAAGCTGCCAACAATGCAGAAGAGAAATTTTGAACTTTTTCACTTGCAACTAGACCAAACCTGTGCCTGAAAAAAACATGCTGAAAAATTTTCTAGTGACAGGCTAGTCATTAAAATTCTTGTCTCCTTCATTTTCTTATCAACATGGCAGTCCTACAAAGCCAGTGTTTTGATTCTCTCTTGCTTGATTCTCTTGTGCTTTGCTTAATAGTTTAAAAGGTGTTTAGAGGAGTTTCTTAGGGACATGGTTTAGTGCTAGAGTTAGGTTGTGGTTGGACCGGATGATCCTGAGGGTCTCTTCCAACCAAAATGGTTCTATGATTCTGCGATTCTAACAGTGCTGATTGATGCACAGCTTACGAAACTTTTTTTATTTTAAGCAGAGGTATCTCCCCCTCAAAATAGCTGAGTATTTCCAGCTCTTCAAAACATTTTGCTGTGTTTTAGGTTTTTGCTGAATGTCAATAGAATAATCTGCCTCTGGGACTATGTTACAGTGGTGAAAGTAGCATTCCTGAGATCTGAAGATAAACAACTGGTTGCAGCCGTTGAGCAATGTGTGCAGCTCTTAAAATGTGGCACAAAGAAGACAGCAACAAGAGTCATATTATGTACTTCTCTTTATATTCCCTTCCTAAAGCAGAATATACACAGGAAGCTTTTTTGGTAAGTGGTGTCCTCAGCAGCTGCCAAAGAATAAAATTATGAAGCTAAACCTCTTTGCTGAACGGATGGCCAAGACTAATTTATCTGTCACATGGCATCCTACATCTGGACACGCAACAGCTGTTTATAGGAGATCCCCCATGGGTAGGACCACTGTAAGTGATTGGTGTATAAAGAAAATCCTGGCATACTAAAGTCAGAAAATACAATCTCTGTGTAGAAGTTCTTGCTGGGAGGCATATGTCTCATTCAAACTTGCTAGGCTACATATTGTTAAATCTGGAAAGAAACAGGAGTATGATTATGAAAACGAAGATAGATACCTAGTAACAAACAAGAAGCAATTTTCCTGGGATATGGCACTGTAAGTGCAGAGCATGCAATGCCAGTCAGGTGGAAGGTTGTTGTAGGTGTTTAAAATCAACTGGGTTTAATCAGTCAAGCAGCACGTTTGTGAGAAACGTGATTTTCTTCTCAAACTAGGCTAGGCAGCAGGTTCCTCTGTAATGAATTCCACATCATTGCCAGCCTCCAGCCATTAATGCTGGGCTGATGGATTTACCCTGCATAACCATGGTGAGCCTGAGGTTTGGATTCCAGCCTTCTGTATTTGTTATGAATAATACTTAAAGATTTCAGAGTTTGGGAAAATCTGGAGCTGCTGGGTGTGGGGGTACTGGTAATTTAAGCTCATGTATGGGCCCAAGCTATAATATGTCTGCATAGCAGACAAGGAGTGGAGGAATTAAAAATTTATTGGGGTGGAGCTGTAGCATTGGAATCTTCCTCCACTCCTCTGCCTCTGTGAGACATTAATCTTGATAAACATTAATAAAATACCCTAAAAGTCTTTTAAAACTTCAGGATTAGGGTAGACAAAGGCTTCTTTCCTCTGCTGCAGATACTTTTTCCACAATAAGAGTGGAACTTGCCTGTATTGAAAGTAGAGCTGTTGCTGGGCCAGACTGTGGTCATGGTGGACCTCAAAACCAGCTCAAACATCACTACAATTCATAATGGCTTGCTGCTTGACTGCCTGTGGTAAGACAGCTGAAATACAGAAAATATACAATAAGTAACTGAAAAATAAAACAACATGAAAAGCTCATCTTCTCTGAGTAGTAAAGCAAGAAGCAGAGAATTTTATGACTGGTATCAGTCACGTTACTTTAGATACTTCTAGAACATGTGGCAAAGCTACATTAGAAGAGGAAATTTAAGAATCTGAACAATATAATCTGCCATGTTTTTCCTCTATTTCCCTTTTCAGTTTTTAGAATTAAAGTGTGTTCTGAAAAGTTTTTGAGCAACAGCACTTTCTCACTTTCCTAAAATACGGTATCCTTTTCTAGGATAAGTTTTATTACGTCTCCAGTATTGTCTGGATTATTTACTATAATTACAGCTGGTACCAGGTCTTTGCAGCAAGTAACACAATAAACAGTTCATGACTCCCGGTTCAGAAAATCCTGTTTTCTAAACTAGACATGGTGTAGGGAAAAAAATCATTGAAGAAAGCAGAATTCAAGAACCTTAGACTCCAAAATATTTGCATTCAAAGAATGAAGAAGGCATCTCTTCCCACAGCCTCAGACTTGGAAACACGGCCAATGTGGTCTGACACAGCAAGAGCCTGAGCTGCTGCACAGCAAAGAGCGTAGCACATGCAGAGCCTAGGAAAGCCGTAGGAAAATGGTAACCCAAGTGAATGCATCCCAGGATATAAGAATGAACCTATGCCAGTTTATTTTCAGCTTGTAATAGAGATACATAATCAAATATTTTCAGGAGATCTGTAATCCTGGAAGATCAGGGCTAGGTTAGACAAGATCCAAGCACAAAGGAGACTGAATTATAAGGAAGTTGGAAAGAGAATTGAAGAAGCTGAAGCTCAAGCCAAAGCCTCAGCAGAAACCACTTTTGTTCTCGTAGCCTGGGGGCAGAGTCAATGCTCTTTCCTGATAATAAAAAGTAAACAAAATAAAATGTGACAAGACATTCCTCTTGACATGGTTGAAATTTTAATACATCCTACTGATGTTGCCATTTAAAGGGGCTAGAAGTTGTTTTCCTCTTTCAACCACCAAGTCAGTGTGAACTCTTAAGCATATGTATTTTCAATTTTCAGTTTCTCCACCTGTAAAACTGGGAGAATTGAATTATATCTTTTTACACTGCTTTTTTTTTTTTTTTTTCAGCAGCTAAAGTTAAGTGAAGGCTTCTGTGGATCTTGTGAAACGGAGCAAATTGAATGTAAATGCTTTTCGTGTTATTGGAGGCCTCACAAGATGGATGGGATATAGGTAAGTAACATGGTTATATTGCTTGTAAATGGCGACACACAGCTACTGCGTGACTTTGCTCTGGTACATGAACTGAGGAAGTCCCTCTCCTAGGCAACATTCACACTGTCTCCAAATGCTCTGCAACATGAGAGAGCTGCCTGACAAATGGCCTCACACGTTCTGGATCTGTCTAATTTTTATGTGTTAAATTTTTTTCAGCATGTCTACCCCATCCGAAGAGAACTTTGTAGCTAGAGACAGGAACACTGAGCCAAATTTCAAGCTAGGCAAGCAGAGGGGAAGATACAGAAACAAACCTCGATATATCTTATGTCTAGTTAATCACACAGCCACAGAAAAGAAACCCATGCCTCTGCAGTCTCCTTAGACTGCTCCTCAGGTAGCACAAGGTTCCTCTAATTTTGCTGTTTTCTTCACACTGGAGCTAGTATTGTTCAGCTTAGGCTGAGCTCACAGGCAAGCTTCCAAACTTTCAAAATAATACTCGCAGCAACTGCAGAAATACATTTAGTAACACCTGTTTCTGTAGTTACATTAAATTTTTGGTATCTCATACTAGCTTTAGAATAACAAAACTCTGCCAGTCATCTAGGACATTTTCTTCTTAAATCATGTTCAGCTATCAGCTGAATTAGAACACTTCCCTGAAAAATTTTGAAGAGCTTTGTCTCCATGAAAAATGAGAGATCGCATTCAATCCATTAGACTTTTAGCTTTTTCTTATGTGTTCAAATGTGACTGATATCTGAATCACAAAACAGATACACAGTTTGTTTTTGCTGTCCTCAATTTTCCCTGACACATCAAGAATAGGATTTCACTGATATGCTGCTAATACAATTTCTGCCAGTCAATGAAATATGTGCTCTTCTATATCAATTGGTGGTGAAAGAAACAAGTAGTCTTTATTTTTTTCAGGGCAAATAATATAATACGAATCTACTTATCTCTATCTTTTCCAAAGCTGCATCCATTTGTTTCACTCTGCCATTGGCAAATTTCACTCCAGAATATCAAGGTATTGATTCAGTTTCTATTAGCAGCATGCGAGTCTAGTTGGCATAATAGGTGCTTAGATCCGTTGCAGAGTAAGAGGAGTTGATACACTCTGGCCAGTGCAACCTTGGAGAAGCATGGATGGATAGAATAGATTTGAACCTTTTGCACCACAGCAGTTGCCTCTGCACATGAAAAGCTGCAGCAGTTTCATGTTGGTAGTGCACATAGTCAGCACGATACCATGGGGAATATTACTTTTCCCTCAGAATCCCACTATGTAGCTTGCAGTGCATCCTCTCTTACACAGCTGCTGCATTTCAGCTTACTTGTCTCTCTAGCACTCCGCTCTTCCCAAACTGAGAAAATCCAAATTCCTTCTGATCTTACTGACAGGTGGGGCATTCTGTTTTCTAGTATTATCAAACATACCATCTCAGTGGCAAAATTTCTTATTATTGACTTAAATACACTAACTAATCCTTCTGGTGGAATGCAATTTTTGTTTTCTGAATTCCAGTTGTCCAGTTATAGATGGGAAATATTCCCCAAAAGATTTTTGTAACTGATCATGAAAGTGATGAGGTAAGGGTTGAGGTTCTGTAGTAAAGCTTACCAAAGTGGAAAAAAAAAATTTAAAAAATATAGAAAAGAAGAGAAAGGAAAAGGGAAGGGAAGGGAAGGAAAGGGAAGGGAAGGGAAGGGAAGGGAAGGGAAGGGAAGGGAAGGGAAGGGAGAGGAGTCAAGTCGAGTCCCATGGGCTTTTAGACAGTTCTAGAGCTGACGTGTTAAAAGCAGACCAGAAAGGTATGTCTCTTTGTTTCAGTGACACAATGAAATTGTTTGTATTTGAGGTCAGAAATCTCAGCTGGGCTAAACAAAGGTCATCAGTCAAACCTTTGTAGTTCATATCCTCATTCTGAAGGACCCATACGGATTTGCAAAAGAAATGCTAAGGTTCCGATGCATGAAGACTGACTTAAAATGCTTAAGTATGAAAATACAACAGGAAGCAATAGAATTGAAAGAATGACGTGAACTGTTAACCAAGGAAATAACTCTTTTTAAATAAAATAATACCTCTAAAGCATTAGAAATATATTCTTTACATCAAGACCAGAAGCTTGTTGCTCTGATAAGGCCACAGCATAGAAGACTTCCGAGCAGAAGGCTGGTGCTCTGATAGCAGAAGAAAGGCAACAAGCTATGACTCAATGTGTGTCTCTTCTCTCTCTCTCTGATATCCCAACAGGAACTTTGTCTAAGATTCGTGGAGGGTGAAGCAAAAAAATATCCTGACATAAAACAGCAGGATAGCTGGTACTGCTCCAGTTGAGTCTGAAGTTACCCTGAGTGATGAGGCTTCTATATTTATTCCTTGGGGAAATCAGCTGATATTTAATAGTCTGTCTTTATCACATTTTTTTCGTACTTGCTAGCCTGTACATTCCTGAAATGAAATATAGTGTTCATATCACCATACTTAAAAATCAGGAAGACTTTCACTGAGGCAAAAAGCTTCATAGAAACCCTTTGCCTTGAGAACAGTAAAAAACAGGGTCAGATCAAAATGAATTCTCATAGGTAAGACTCTCTTGATTTTACATGGGGCTGAAATTTAGACCAGAATTTTGTAGCTCAAATAATTTTTTGCTGAGGGTTCTTTAGAACTGTTTGCTCTCTTCATCTCCCATGGACATGACTGCCAACACAGTCACTGTATTATGAGTGGGTTACCTGCAGAGAAAAATATTTCATGGGCATTTTGCAGGAAAAAGTGTTCTATTTGCTCTTCCTGAGGTGATACCTCTGTCTGCAAGACCGAATGCTTATTTACACCAGACACTACTTTAAGGTATAAGTGGCCCTTCAGTTGAGTGTCTTTTATGTTGTTAACCAACTAAAGTGAAAGGGAGTCTGACAAAAACAGCTAACCCTTTCAAAAGCCACCCATTGTTGTCAGAATCTGTCAAAATACTGCCTCCTACATGCTCACTGAGACCCTGCAGCCTGACATGTCTTCTTCCCTTAAAGATCCATTTCTCTGGGTCTTTCTAACTTGGTTTATTTTGTCATCATGTAATGTCATGGCTGTGACAATCCTGTTTCCAAAGTCTTCGGCACTCACCCTGACTTCAGATTTTCTCAGAAGAAAACATTACCTCCCCTTCATCTATGGACTATAGCTAGTGTCTACAAAAGCTCATATACCATAGCGTTAAATTTTTGTGGCCATGCTATTAAGCCCACAAGCCCCATGACAAAGAATCTTGTTCTGGGAATGATTTTCTGATAGAAAATTCAGCTTCTGCATAATCCAAAAGCTGATTAAAGCATTTTTTTTCTGGATTTCCTCATCTCCAAACATATTAATTACTGTAATGTATAAGTAAATTACGTTATTTGTGTAATGTATAATGTGTTTTATATGCATGAAGTATATTTAACTTTATTCAGCAGGCCTAAATTGAATAATTTCAATAGTACTTTACACTGCACTTTTAATTGCCTTTTGACTGTTATGTCTTGTGTTGGACCCGTTAGTGCTGGAAATAATACGTGACATATAAAGGACCCTCTAAATGAGCTTGATACGTTTCTTTTCATATACCTGGGTGCAGCTGAGTAATTGGCACTAAACTCTGCACTTCACACCCTGCTCCTCTGCTTTGGGGGGGTAGATGTAACTGTCTAAGAGATTCTGCTGGTCAAGCTAGGACTATGTAACAAGCCTCTAGAGAGAGGTTTTCTACATTGTGTTTTTGGATGTAAGTGCACAAAATCTGCCTAAGCTCCCTGCTGCAGTACTGGTGTCTTGGCAACCACTTGTATATTGCAAATTTGCTTACAGCCTAGCTACTTAAAATGGTGTATTATGTAAATGCTGTTGGTTGCTATCAATATGTTTGGACGGGTAAGTAAAATGCAGACAGCTGTGTATTAAAAAGGCTCTGTTATGAGCTAGTTGGAACCAAGTGCAGTTTTGCAGAAGTGAATATTTTGCTGTACAAAACTGAGAGGGAAACTAGACATTGGTAAAAGGAGACCTGCTAGACTTCTTGGCTTTTATGATTACTGGACAATGTACACAAATCAAAACATCCCAGGCAGAAACAAGGGACGGTATTCATAAATTCAAGTATCTACAGCATGGCCTTCTGTACCTTAGCTAGTTGTAGAAACTTTTATAAACATGGAAATCTGGTCTTTTTGTGGAAATTAGATTTTAGTGTTAGACTGAAGGCTGTTGGCAAACAGTTTGATCAGATAAGTCAGGTGTAAAATCCATTGACTATATATTGACAAGGTTTCCTGTGGTTATTAGTGGTTTCAGACAACAAACTTAGAGGTACCAATATGTGGTCAATTAAGACATTTTGCTTCTAAGCAACTATATGTTGCACACTCCAGATCATAAAATCCAGTACTGCATACACACTTCAAATTTTTCTTGAAGGTTACTGTTCATGTTCAGCAGAGGATTTCAAAGAACTTTACAGGCACATGTTATGGCTAAAAGTATTACCAACGCCATATGACTGAGGCAGTGACTGTAATATCTCCAAGAGGTTAACATAACTATTTATGTTGATGCAGTTGTTGGAAATGAACATACAAATGGTTGTAATTTTAAATATAAAGCAAAATATTTAGAACAGCCCAGATAACCGCATGGAACTCAGAGCCTGCATCAGTGAAAACTGAGCACTGTGGCTGTTACGTGGCCTATGCTTGGCAGCTGGAATGAGACATTATATGAGGGGCACAAGGCTAAAAATTCCTAGCGTCAAATTCAATATAGACCGCTTTAACCAACCCTTTCAATAGTTTTTTTTCTATTCATTGGTTTTGAAAGCACATGAGCAGATGTGCAGTTTTTTGGAGTCTCATAGCTGCTCAAGGCAGTGCACGTATCTTGCACTTGGTCTTTCTTGCACATAAGTTTATTTGCCGTTTGCATGCTGCACTGTGTCAGCTTTTCTTTCCTTGGTATACACTATGCAAAAAATCCTCAGCTCTCAAAGGTCAAAGAAGATAAACGATTTACTCAAAGGCACAAAAAGAAACGGTCACAAAGCTGAAAAAAGGTCTGGGTACCCAGGCCCTCGGACCCCTTTGCAATAACTGATTCATAGCATTCCTTTTCAGGAACAGCTCCAGCACCATATTCTCTAGTGTTTTTAGGAGAGGACATGTCTGCAGACTGAAAGAAGTTCAGTTAAAAAATAACGACAATCAGGTCTTCACGATTTTTTGCAGGAAAGCTAACAACATATCTCAAATTTTCATACTTGTGTAGCTGAAACTGGTTAATTTTGTTCCATACAAAACAAGAAATCAATAGCTTGACAGTAATGAAACATTCATTTTATTTATCTTTTTACAAGGCAGACAATTAGTCATGTTACGGTTGAAAAAGCTCATTTTTAAGCCTTGCATGAGGATGTTATAGCTAGACCTAGTTTGATGTCACGTTTATTAAAAGAATGAGTGTAACTTGTTCTGAATCCATTCCCTTCTGAAAAGGGAAAAATCCGTCAAAACAAGCAAACTTGGAAACTTGTTTCAGAAGATTTATGTCTTGTGAACTTACTTTTTATGTTTGTCACCACAGCTAAAGCGAAAAGGAAAAGGACCTGCATACTCTTACGCTGGCTTGTCTCTGGAACTCTTGTATGTCTTTTCCTCCTTGAATCGACAATCTCCTTTCTTAGCCATTCTCTCCAGGAGTAGCTCTTCCAGCACCACGTTGCACGTGAAGTTCATCACTTCTGGTTTAAGTAGACTTGTTTGCAAAGGATACCCAACTATTATACAGAAATACAGAAATGACTGTTCAGTTGAAGCCCTTTTTTCCCTGAATACAACTTATGAGTTCTTACGTCTTGTTTCACATCCAGAAAAGTGCTACATTCAATCTCTGTGAGTCTCTATTGAAAAGGCTTAAATAATTTTTGCTTGGGACCCTCTTCTCTAAAATTCTCCCCCTAAAACCTGAGAAACTACATCCTTCAAGATTTCATAATAAGCCTTAATTTTATCCTCTTTCTGTTTCAACGTGAAGAAATATAAGCCCAAGGTGATGCAACATAAATCTTTATCAGAGGGGCAAAAATGAAATAATTATGGTAGAAAAATACTAATAATATGAGTAAATTGCTACCACAGCATCCTAAACTACAAAGAGCTGATGAGGTATCTAGCTATTACTTTTCTCCGTTTATGAGTCAGGTTTAAGAGTTGATGGTTTCAGCTTGGAGAACACCAGCCTCTGAGCAAATCTTAACGCACTTGCCATACCCAGACCCTTTTGATATTTGAACAGTGGGCTGCTCAGGGAAATCCAAGGTTTTTCAGAGGTGCTTGTTTTGTCTCCCAGCAGATGGTTGTGGTCTCCTTCCTAAACGGAACTAGCTCTCAAGGTTTTTCAAAAAGACAAATATTTATTGAAATTACATTTGCAAACTAGATATAACTTAATAGCTTTGCAGATTTTGTTGACCTGTGCAGTGTGGTTCCTCTTGTCAGAAAAAGGAAGGTTTGCTGGTATGCGTATAGTCTGAAAAGCTGTCAGATCTGGCTATGTTCGAAATGGCAGATCAGTCACATCCATAGACGTTTTCTGTGACTCTATATAAATGAAAGCAAATCTCGCTCCTGGAGATTAAACGAAAAACTCTTTATTCTCAAAGTAGTGTTTGAATGTGTAAACTGAAGGAGATTGACCCTTAACTGCTCTCAGCAAGTAATTTAAAGGCTAAATTTTGATCCCAATTACACCTGTACATCCTTTAGCAGAATTACCCCATGAAAAAATCTCTTCCTCATTCTTCATTTTGACATGGTGCCTGGCCCTGAACTCGCTGACATCGAGAGATGTTTGAAGATTGTGCTTTTAAATTTGTCTCCTCTGTGGTGTGCCTGCTCATAGGCACCAACCTGACAGATGTTGTTGCAGCAGGCTGTAAAGCACAAGCAGCAATGAGATAGGTAGTTGCCTTATTTTTATTACGGTACTGAACTACTCACTGCTGCTAATTTAAACTTGGAGGTTATGTACTTGAAACTTTGTAGAGCTGGGCTTCATGGAGCTGTAATGACCAATGCTGCAAAGCCCAAAACGAGTGAAATACTATTTGTGGCCAACAACTCCTAATGCAACTGTGCAGCTCTATCACAAACCACAGCACACTGAGCTTGGCCAGGCAGTTTCTAGTTCACAAGGATCATTTCTATGAAGACCTCCATTAAACTGATTCATAGAATGTTTCATCTTTTCACAGCTTGGACATATCTTATAAATTACGGGAGTCAGGACCTGTTATATCATCATAACAGCTTCCCTGCAGAAGGGGGTTTGAAACAAATCTCTTCAATGCAATGGAGAACATTTTATGATCAAGACCATCAGCATGTAGTAGACCTCTTAAAATAACATGATGACTTTCAAGATTTTTCCTTTGTTGTTGCCTTGTAGTATTTTCCCAGGGTTGTTTGCCCAATGCTGACCTGCTCTGCTTTAAAAGGGCCTCATGCTGCCCCCTGAGAGATGGAGTATAGTCCTCCTGCTGTATATGCAACTAACCTGTGTTGAGAAAGCTGTGGTTTGGCGTTTAAAAGAACACCTACTCACTCTATGAACAACTAAAAATAAAAATCTCTCTCCCTCTTGCATTACTCCTCAGAGGATGAAAATGCTTCAAAGTTTTTGCACGCAAAACTGCCTATCATTGAGTTGGTCCAAAACGGTTAGATATTAGATTTTTTTTTCCTGAGAAACTGTATCATGAGAAAAAAAATATAACCATGGCAAAGAATACCAAGATCTGGCAACACAGGCATTTGCAAGTCATTGTATCCACACTGAATGGATGAGGATTTTAGTTTTTAGTTTAATGCAGTGTTGGGCAAGCCCATATAGGATGTATAGAACTCTGTAATTTTCTGAAATAAGTTATCCATTTTAAACAAAACTTGCCATTATATCCATTATATCCGATAAGATATCTATTTTAAACAAAACTTTGATGGCATAAAATGTCATCAAAAGTTTAAGAACCAGCAGCATCACTGCACATACGTGAAAAATGGAAACTAAAGCTGACTGGAAATTTGGGATGTTGACTGAGCAACATTCATTTTTATGCTGAGGAATAAAAAACTGTGATGGGATAAGAGAAGAAATGGAAATTAGTTTGAAAAATGTGCCTGTTACCTTTTGTGTTTCTAGACTGTCATCCACCATGACATTCAGGTGCTCTATCAATCGTATGATGAACATGAATTATTGTCATTTTGGCAAAGATTGGTATTTTTAAGTATCTGAAACCATTTTTAGTCTGTCACACTGATGTACATCTGGAATAGCCACGCTGATTTTTCTGAATTTGCTTCAAACTCACACCTGCATTTCCCTATGAGCAGGTGTGAATGCTTGTTTTGAAGAGAGCTGCTTTAAAGTCCAGTCTTTGGCTGCACCTTGTGCAAAGCAGCTCTAGTGAGAAGGCATGTAGCACATAAATGAAAAAGCTGAAGCTTTGTTGTATGGCCTAGTGCGTGCAGAAGCTTCCTGCTCTCAGAATAACAGCCTGTGAGCCTGTGGCACTCTCGTTAAGTGACTACGAGTGCCAAGGATCGTGACGGGTCTCTGGAGTGCAAACTAATTATCTCCAACAATTGTGCCTGCTTATTTCTCGCATGAATGGATAACATTTTCAGTGGAGCTGGTCACATATCACCGCTCAGGTTTAAGGGCTCTTGATTGGACAGTGGATGTTTTGTGGTTATTCATAAAGAGGAAGAGTGAAAATATGGCCAGTTTCACATTTTATAACTGCATCTGCAGTTCCAGGATAATTACCTACTAAATACACTCTGAAATCTCTTCTAGATGCAGCAGGTGAAAAGTGCAAAGTGTGGGGGATACAGAATAAAGAAATATCTTGATGTTTATAGATGATTTAGGGACCTCTTCCCATAATTAAAGCAGCTCTCTGTCAGGCACTATAAGGGTCTAGTCATACAAAATGCTGAGTAACTCCTACAGTTAATTTTGCATCCTCCATTTCCAGACAGCTCAATGGAGCCTGAGTCTGCAAGGTACTGACCTACTTCAGGACAAGCTGACTCCACACAAACTCCAAGGAGCCTTCTAGAAATAAGTTTGTGAAGTTTCTGGGCAGTGAGCATGGTCCAGATCTCCAGACGCATATAGGCACACACTGAGCATGGGAGCACAAGCAGGAACAGAAGCAGCACTTTTTTCTTCCTTCAAAAGGGAAGATTTGATATAGGACTAGACATGAATCAGTTACCCTGTGTCTAAAAGAAAAAAGGTAGCTGGTATCTGGGAGACACTAAGGACAGGAAAGAGGCATAATTAAATAGTTACCTTTGTGGCAAGAGAGGGAAACTCTGCAGTCCAGGAGCTAAGAGGCTTTGCGCATGTATATCCACATATATTTATCTGCTTACTGCTGCACTCCCTTTTGAGTAAAGGCTAGAACTGAGAAACAGAGTGACTGGGGTGAAAAAAGCACTGGTGTTAATGAGGTATTACATCTAAAAAGCCAAAACAAAGCAGAAGGATGGTAGGCTTTTCTATCTGGTATAAACTCCTGCTGGTAAAATATGGACTAATTATTTGACTTTTGGTTTTGTTTTTAAATATGTACATCTGAGAGCTATCTCTTGGCTTTCCAGGATGTATTAACAAAGTCACTGTCTCTAAGATCATCAAAACTTGGCCCAGAAGGCTGGTGATAGTAGAAAATAATTGATGTGAGTAGCAGGTTATTTGAGAAAAAGGAGGAAAGAAAAAGAAAATCTTCTGTCACTATTTGCTTCATTTTAAAAGAGTAAAGGACTTCAATGAGCATTTCAACACCGTAAACCTCCCTGTTTCAAACACCCATTTGTCTCATCTCTCCCTCACATCTGTGTTTTTGCATGACAGCTCCCAAGGGCATTGCCTCTGCACTAAATCATATGGAGGACATTTCTCAAAGTGTCTGCCTGTCTTTCCTTCTTTCATAGTAAAGTCATTCTTCTTTGAAGCTGCTGCTCTCCTGGAAGGAGAATCCAGATTGTTTGAACTAAGAAATCCTGATTGTACTGGAGCCTGGGGTCCTCTGTGAACAGCAAGATGCTCCAAACTAGACAAACATCTGGATGCTGGGGCACAGTCTGAGTTTGTCCAGTCTTGACTGCCAGCTGCTTTGGAGTCCCCCTGCTCTTTTCATGCATTCTTTCTCCCTCTTCTCTTGCCTGTCTGGAAAAGTAGTTAGACATTTTCTGAGCATAAACTGTTGTGTTCTCCTTGCACAGGTCTCTGTTGTTGATTCAGCAAGTGGCATTGATGTACAGGGCTGCCTGCTCTCCTAGCTGGAGGAGTCTCAATGATGACATGCTATGAGGGAAGGGGAGCGGTGCAAGCCCCAAAGCATTGGAGGTCAGTGAAAAAAATAAAAAGAGCAGAGAGGAAAGGCATCAGAGTTTTTCTCTCTCCTGCAGAACAAGCTGCTTATCAGAGCACCATTATTTTTCAGGACTCTTCCTTCTGACTCGCCCAGCTTCAGCTCTGAAAATGATCTCTCTGATTCAGGCTCAGAGCAAATGACTCATCTGTATCTGAAGCTGCTCTTTAGGTCAGACCTTTGGACACAGAAGAGAGGCAATGTGGAGAGGCAGACATTTCCCTGGAGGAACTTTTGAGACTTCCTGCTGCTTTGATGTAGTTTGATAAACGGCCTTGTGCAGGTGTCAATGCTTTCTCTTCCTCCCTCCTTCACCTGTGGCTTTATAGTGCTGCCTCTCACCTTGGAGCTGATGGCCAATGGCAATGTAATAAATGGGTTTTGTGCTGTGCATGATCCCTTCTGCATAGGGAAAAGGAGGCTGACTAAAAAAAAAGTTGCTATTCAAATACAGCAGTGACCTTGCCTCACAGGGCAGGCACTCAAATCCAAGGGAGCCTGAAAAAGAGAAAACTAGTAAGAGGTTCGTCTGAAAAGAATATGACTTCTTTGAAATTCTCTTTGTATTAAAAACCACCAAGAGCAACATCGTGAAGTACCTAAAATAATGCCAAATTGTGGGTTGAACTGAAAGAAATATGAAGATGACGCTAAATGGTTAGTACAATTTGTAAATACGCAATAGTTCAAGTATATTGTAAACACAAAATAAATATGCAATATAAATACACAAATGTATATGGGTGCCCAAGCTGCCTCTTTCAGAACATTATAAATGACAGCTGTGACAGTGTTGTTACTGATGAGAAGCTGCAGGAATTCTTCATGCTAACGTTTACACCCGTGTCAAAGGTTGTATTGCTTCAATGACCAGTGACCATATGCTCCTTATTCACAGAGTAGTGTGATTCATGGGCTTAATGATGCCAAAAAGGTATAGTCATTTTAGGAGCTCAAAATTTCTAATTTTTCATCAGGAAAGCAGTTAATTATTGGACAATATCAAAGAAATAGTCTGGGTCAAGGCTGGCAGCTCAGGCTTTTGGCATTTTGCACAGTGTTTGTCAGGAGAATATAAATTTTACAAGGATTAATTTGAAATTTTCCAGATTGGAACTTATTTCTCTCTCGAAATGTTCTCTTCTGTGACTTGTGGCAAACCAGCCACTGTGCTTCAGTTATCCCATCTATATGGTGACCAAATAATACAGAACTTGATCTTAGGCACAAGAAATTATCTTGACTCTGGTCTCTTATTTGGACTCCTAATTTTCCACTGAAATCAATTTGGCGCATCCCAACAAGTCTCATATTCAGAAGGAGCTGCCCTCCTGTCTTCTATAATAATTACTGAGGGTTTCTTTTAAAGATAAGTCAAACTGGATATTTAATTCCGCTAATTCTGCAAACTATGGTGACTATTTTCATTGTAAAAATGACAAACTGAAGCAGAGTGGCTGGCTGACTTGTCAAAGGTAACACACAAAGTAAGCAGCAAAGTCAGAAGTCTGATCTTGAGTCCCTGGTTGAAAACACAAGATAAAAATACTTCTCAGGTATGATTTAACAATGGCTTGGAAAAAGACTTTTACTTGGGAAAAAAAAAAAAAAAAGTACAATAATGGCACATACACTTGAGATCCAAGGTCTTCTAAATACCCTACTGAGTGAGAACACAAGGGTGAAATGTGAAAGGTATTTATGTAGCTTGATAAGGCTACAGGAAAGAAAAAAAAAGAGGAAAAAAGATTGATCAGGTAAATCTGTGAGCTTGACATAAGGGTTAGGACTTGTGAAATGGATTAAAGATTAGCCTGGAGAGTGATAGGACACAGAGGATGTCAGTGAAAGATAACAGTTAAGAGTTAGGAAAAGGCAGCAAGCTGAGGACCACACTCATCTTCACCTTGGGTATAAGTGATCCAAAGCAGCATGCCATTTCAAACTGCTGAAATTCACAGATGACTGGCAAGTATGAGGACAATGAAGGAAACTTGAGAAACACAGGAAAGAATGCAGGTCCAGACTACTAATTCTTCAGACTGTTTCGGTTTAATGTAGCACACAAAAATTCAGTATCACCTGAGATATGCGCCTGTGTTCAAGAGTGTTTTGAAACAAAAAACACAGAAAAATTGCGCGTTGGTAGCAGTTCTGTAATGTTAAAAGCACTTCTGCATTATTATAACATTTCTCATGTAAATAAACAAAATAATGTTCTTAAGTTTTTTCTAAACTGCATTATTTCTCTCCAGGGTGATGTACAGTGGCTGTCTGCAACACAGAGCAGGCAGGTGTTTGGAAAGATTGTCTGCATCTGGCCACAAATGAGAATTTAGGTCTTGTACCTGCACACATTGGAAGTGTGATACTAGAAATGACGTATTTTATGGAAAGCACCTCAGGTCAACTAGTGAAAACAAGAGAGATCCTTTCTCAATGTATTCTTCTTAGGGTAGTAGTAACACAGCTAACGTCAGTAGTTCACAAGTAGGGCTGCATCGAGACCAGACTGTCTAGGAAGGGGGTTTGTGATGTCTAGTATTACAGTGAGAAACTGGGCTGGGGTTGAATGAAAAGGGCAAACTATGCAAAGAAGTTTTCCCTGGTTTGTCTTCAATCGTATACCCAGCCCAACAGGGTTGCACCTCTGCCCTTTGCTGAAAGCACAAATCGACAGCGTAGCTCTGTCCAAGTGTATGATGTAATTTTGCAAGCACTCTCTTAATGTGTTTGTTCTCACTAGTGTTGCTCTTTCATCCAATGCCACCACTGTCTTGGTATTCTGTGCACATTCAAAAGCTAGTCCAATTTAAATGTACCCCTGTTGTGATACCTTTATTTCTTGCATTCATCTTGAGTGTGTGGGAAGGAATCATTGCAGCTTTTTGTTTTTAAATGGAATCTGATCTCTGTCAAGATCTCTGCTCAGCGCTTTCCATTAACAGCTTTGAGTTTACTAATCGCTTCTTCTCTTGAGCATCAGGCGTTAACCATTTATGTAATCAACCATAATACCTGGATAGGGTCTTTCACAAGTTAGATTGCTATTGTTTGCTAAGAGTAAAAAAATTGAGCTTGTTTAAGTGGATGTCTTATGAGAGGATAATTGTTAGCAAAGGAAGTAAAAACAGCCATGCTGTAACATAACCACAGCCCATTTAGACTTTGACAGCAGCCAGAGCTGAATGCTTCATCAGAAGGTGTAAAATTTCCCTAGTATAAGCAATTGTATCTCTTTATGCCCAAAGATTTCTTCCTTATCCAAACTTATGCTCATTTTATGCCAGGAAGCTTGAATACTAATAAACTTAATGTTATTTGCAGTAGCATTAATTAGGCTAACATTTTCCCTCTACAAAATAAAAAACAACACAGTATAGAACTTTCCAATTTTAATAAGAAAACCATGCAGCCAGTAGGGCACTGAGTCTCACCCCAATGCAAAACCCAGTTGGCAGGATTTTTATGATTAGCAGATAGCCAGCTCTCAGTGAGCTGTTTTAATTTATTGGATGGTGGTGGAGTAACAACTTCCGCAGCAACATCCACGCTGCTCCTTTGCCCAGCCGGCTTGTGGCTGCCGTGGATTATGAGGTCAGAGTATATGAACTTTGCTGGTCATGTAGTTTTCCTATTGAACCAACATGTGTGCCTCTATACTAACTATTGCACTCTGAAGCTTGGGTGTAGACACACCAAAATGGCTGTTCATGGAGACAGCTTGCTTCCAACAATAATCCCTTCCCGTGCTAGTTTTCTTTGATCTCATTGCCACAGTGTGGTGTTCTGAGATGTCTCTGCAGCTTGCTTCTCCTTGATAGTCTGAGAACACTTAACCATCTCAGGAACTGTCCATAGATAACTGGCAGATGTTAGACCTGAGCTCAGACACGCGCCTGCACTACAGACACCACTGTGCTTAGGGCCAATGCTGAGGCATTACTGACACATCTTTCTGGACTCACACAACTTCCTCAGTGTGGAAGCCGGTATTTCTGCATTTTGCCCTCAGACACGTCCTGTAGAAATGGGATTTTCCCTTTGCTCGGAAAAATGGAACGCCACAGAGCCATATGGGATACTTTACAGGTAGGGAAAAGGAGAGAGGCTAGAAGTTACCATTAAGACTTCAACAGTTATCTGCAAGTCTTCAGGTCTTCCTCTTCTCCTTGTACTTGCTGTCCCTAAGATCCCTCTGTGCAGTATTTCAGCCTCCTGTATTGGCTTCTAAGAGAGACAGAGGACTGTTCAGTACTCCTCAGCTATCGGGTGCCTAACATCTCGGAGTGCCTAACATATTTTGGTGCCTCCATTTTGAGCACAGTATACTCTAGGTATTTAAAAAAAAGTTCAGAATGCTGTTTTTACATCAGGTTTACAAGAAACTGGACAAATAGACTCCTGGCTTCTGTCTAAGCTTCACTGAAACTTGAAGAGGGAGAAACATCTAAATGCGGGCTTGGATGCTTTCAGATGTTTTCTGATGTGGCTGAAACACTCAGGCATCATACAGAAGAAAGATATTGTATGGGAACAGTGGAAGAATGTTGAGGAGGAGAACTGTAAATATGTTCAAGCAACTGCATCTGGGGTGTAGAAAAAACACATACATCACACTAAATGTTTTACTGACCCTGTGTGCTTGACAAGTAGAACCTCTGTGTTAGATAACATAGGCTTGCGAGAAACTCTAAGGCACCTTATCACTATGCCTGAGATTCCTGCTTTGTTGTGAGAAAGAGCAGAGGACAGTGGAAGACTGCACCTGTTTGAAGCCTTGAAATACAGGTGAACACAATGGGCCCAGTGATCTTCTACCAGGGCTGAATTCTGCAGCACCTGTGTCTCTGCTTATGTCACCTCTGCCTGGGAGCCTAGGGGCTGTTTCAGAAGTGAGGTAACAAAAGTAAATTTGCTCTCTGTAATTGCATTTGAGGCCTCTGGTTGTTCTTGCGACCTGCCTGTGTTGGCTCACACAGATATTTACCGTTATTTTAACACAGACCACTAGGTGAAAAAATCTTTTGGAAATGTGAAAAAGGATGGCAGCAATTGCAATGCATCATACCTTATACAGGCTAGAATGCCTCAACATGTCTAGGCTGACCCAGTGAAAAAAATCCTAAGACTGGAATTTTAGTATGGGATAAACTTTCAACATATACATTTCTTAATTAAAGGCTGTAATGTAGTACATGCTTATATGTAGAGGGTGTTTTTTTCGGCCTGGGGCCTAATTTTTAGCGATTCCTGATATCTAGCTCCTCAGTACAAGATCGCTAGAAGCTACTGATGGTTGGCACCTCTAGCAGATAAAGCCATGTAATGTAACATGGCTTTAATTCTCCACTCTTCGAAATTAGAAATAAAACTTCTGTTAGCATCATGAACTGATAATCAAGAGGAGGTATCGTGTTTTATTAGTTGGTAACTGAGACATAAAGAGACTAAGAGTAAGATTTTTGAAGTGACGAGAGCTCACTCAACTTTTCTCCTTATGAGATGTCTGAAAATTTTACTGCTGCATTCGTCAGTGCCAAAATACTTCTGAAAAATCCCTGCATTGGCTTAAATGCACTCAGTAGGCATAGAGCACCACGAAGTATTCTGGTTGTGTCCTCTGCTTGACCTGTGCATGTTCTCTGCCTCTCAGAGTGTGCACTCCCTTGGGTCATGTGATGTCAAATACATTCCAAATATAGATAATAAAACAGTCTCTTCAACATGGATTAAACCCCTTTTACTTCCCTCTTTCACCCCAACTAAATTTTAGACTGGGAAACAGCAATCAGAAAGTATCCAGACATACTTTAAGGGGGATTCTTTTAATGTGTGCAAAATAGGGCAAAGTAGATATTGGATGTGATTCTTGAATAGAGGTCACTGAAAAATGGTGGCAGTGAACTGAGAAATGAGATTATTAATTAAATGAGAAATATAAAGGGAGAAAGAGGAAAGAATTGTTTAATAGAGCATGTATGTGCTGATGCTGTGCTTTATCCAGTAGAAATTAATAAATCCTTTGGAACCATGAAAATCCATTGCAGACAAATAGATGCTTCAGCAATTTAAAAATTTATTATTATTTACCTAGAGCAGTAACAAAGACTAAAGGCTATGGAACCATGTAGTATGTGTGCTTGGGTTTGTGTGAGTGCATCAAAAGCAAACTCGTGCACCAGTATACTCAGTCTGCAAAGCTAAAGACACAGTTTTCTTGTGAAATAAGATTGCTGCTGGCACTGCCTCAGGACTTTTGCATTTCTTCACATATTCCTAGCCAAACAAGGCAAGATTTCATCAATACTTAGGTGAACTGAGATGGAAAAGAGGGGTCTAACAAAACACGTTCCGTCTCAACCGTTCTGGTGGAGCAGAGCTACTTCCTAGAAACTGCTCAGCATCGGTAGCCTTTTCCAGCTTTAGTTGCTCCACATTTATGTAGGGAATTCAGTTCATATCAGGGGCACCTGAGCTAGCCTGAACTATAGAGCAGTGTTGCTTGAAGCCAGGCATGATCCTGAATCAATGTACAACTCAAAGCCTTGCTGCTTCATGAGCAGGAAAGCTTATATTGTTCCACAGGAAGTTTGCTTCTGTTCTGAATTGAGACTTTGCAAATCACTTCACTGAAAAGCATCTTCACAGCCAGCGGTTGGTAATATCTACTGGATCCAGCCCTTTTATGCGTAGCACTAGGCTGAATGTTACATGTCTTTGGGCCTCAGTTGCAGAAAAGTTTGGTGCTTGCCCTGTCCTGCCAGCTCTTGCGGGAAGGGACACCGTGCCTTCTCTGACCGTGCACAGAACAGTTGCTCCCAAAGTGCATTTTGGGAAGGGAGGTGGAAGAGGCAAGAGTGGGGAAGGAGGAAATATCCAGACATTTAATAATAACCAAAGGCATTTCCAGCACATCAATGACTGAGATATTACTGAGAGGACCAGGGGGCAGAGGCGTAGCCAACCACAGCTCAAGGCCTTGTTGGCTTGGGGTCCTGCCTGTGCCATAGTCCTTGACTGTGAAGGATTTGTAAAGAAAAGCACCTGAACTAAACCATTGTCAGGTTGTACAACAGCTCATCACCTCTCTGTGGCCATCTGGCTTTCAAACTTAGTAAGAAGTACTGCAGAGCAGACCCAGTGATCCAGCCAAGACAGAAACATTCATTTCCTTGGTCACTTGACCAAGCATATTGAAATTATTGCCATTAAGCAGCGTGACCAAACCCTGACAACACAGATTTCAAGGTGGCAGAAGTGTGGGAGCCCTTTGGGGTGCCATGTTCTTCCACTGCAGAGCTGGGAGGTGAGTGCCTGTTCCTACTAGACTGGTAAGGTAACTGAAGGGTTTTATCTCGTAGCACTTTGGAAAACAAAATGTGTTAATGCCTTGTGACTATCGAATCTGTGCTATCAGTCAACGAAACTTTGAACAACTCATGGTCTTAGTGATAGCAAAAGGAGGAACAAGGAAATGTGATTCTACATTTTTGTCATCCTTGTTGAATTTGCTGCTATAACTCTCTTGCCCTAACAAAGCTTTAAACCACACCACAGATTTTCATTCTAATTTGTCACATCCTTTTTTTGCAGAGTTTGTTCAATTATTTTCCCTATCAATTAAGAAGATTTATGAATATGTTTTCTATTATGTGATCATGTTTGTCAAGTGAATTATTCATTACTTTTCTCTCAGCCAGCAAATTATTTGTGAAACATCATTTTCCCTTTTGTTTTTCAACCTGCATAGACTTCTAAAACGATGACAGAGTTTATATGTTTGATGAACGTGGATTGTTCTTCCTCATAACTCTGTAAAATCCCCAAATACGCTTTTTATAGGCTATAGGATTTATATTATAGTTAAGTCTAGCTGAGCTTAGTAAAGGACCCATGTAAGACCCCAGTTTTAGTACACCCTATGTTCTGCAAAGATGAAGTATACTTCAATGTTAGGTGGTGTGTGATAGTTCATGAGTGGTAGTCTAGTCTTAGACATAAAGAATTTAAATATCATTGGAGAAGGAGTGGACCTTAACTCTCAAAGTTACATGGTGATTGCCTGAACACCAGGCCACCAGCCGAATTCTTATTTGATAGCTCCCTTCCACGGAATCTTAGAGCATGGAATAACAGATACTGAAAGATGTGTAGATCTGCAATAGTGTGGTAGTTAAGGTGATCTTGATGATTTTCAGCGTCCTGATTTAAGTTGCTGTCTCTTTCTTTTAGAGGACTATCTACAGGATACATCAGTATCTACAAGATACAGCTGCAGGATGAATGTCATTGAATTGTTGACAGCAATGAACCAAAATGTCTGTCCCTAGGAGGCCTTTAATACAATTGTTGATCTATTTTGCACAAGTCAGCAGTGGAAGATAAGAGGGGCAATCACTTGGTCAATAATACAGCCAGGGTTTTGGCGAGGCATCCACGAACCGAAAATAATAGGTGTTGGCATTTTTCTGAAATCTCCCACGTGACATTAGATATCGGCCTCCTGTCAGGTCCTAGGGGACGAGTGCTTGGCTTGCAAAGAATATGACTGTCATGAGTGCTTAATTTTTGGTGGGCTAAATGGAAAGGCCACATGGAGTAATGATAGTAAGTCTGATTTACCCTTGACATTAATGTAAACTGTGCTGAGCCCTCAGGTGGTGATAGGGTGCTAACTTGCTCACAACAGGGAGAAAAAGTGGCCTGGTACAAATAAATCAGAAGTGAAGCAAAAGGAAAATGTCTGGATTCAGTCATGTCTATTCTGCATTTGATCTATGCATAAAGCAAGTCTCAAGCCCAAACATTTTCAATAATTTAGCTGTTTCTATTGTTCTTGCTATGGCTGTTGTTCTTCTGTTCCTTCATGATGATGTTTTACACTGGGCTGAGTCTGTTTTTAACCTTTGCTGCTACAGAGTTTATCTCCAGTGCTCACATGAGAATGTCAAAAGAGTATGACATGGGTGTGCATGTGCAAATGATCTATAATCTCTAGCCTGCAATAGCAGAACTCTCTTATCTCAGTACAAGGGAGAAGGGAATGAAATTGGATTTCTTTCTCCTCATGACAGTTTCTTTAGCTGCACTGTGGTAGCCTCATTGGGTACAACACAGCACAGCTAACATAAGCTGCTTTTCTAATTGGGGGCAGCTGCCAGTTTCTCTTCAAAACTGAGTGAAGTGGAAACATCATGTATAAAATCTGCACTTTCCTTTCGGTTTGTTGTTTTCTGGATCACTTTATGTAAAGTTTTCTCAGTATTTGTGGCTCAAAAGAACAAGCTCCAAGCAACTAAGAAAACAAAACCTGCAGTTCTTTGCAGGAACAATATGAAGAGGTTTACTGCAATTGTGACCTTAGATTTTGGCTGAAAAGATAGGCCAAGAGCAGGTGATATATTTGAAAGCGACTGATAGTGAATTAACCATGTACAGTGTGTCTTGGAAGTGTTGTAATGCATAACAGAGACGGTGTTAACCCAAACTCTGAATAACACAGTCCCTTGGCATAACAGGAGCAACCAGATGTTTGTAGAGGTCGAGCAAGAGACAGAGAAGCTGCAGCCTGTAAACCTGTTTGTTGGAGGCAGCCCTCAGCCTGGTGCAATCATAGGGGTTATTTTCCTTTCTGTTTCTTGGAGTAGTGTCTTTTGGGACTTGTAACTGTGAGGAGAAAATGCAGCTAAGTCTGGATACATGTCCTAAACTAACCTATTCCCTCCTTTCTTGCCTTCTTCTCAAGTCACCCCTTCTTTCACTTGTGTGGGGTGACAGTGAATCCTTGGTTTATCCCTTCAGTCTGTGGTATTTATTGAGACTGAGAACTTTTCACCTTTTTTACTGCTCTTTTGTGTTTCTATAGCAATGGTGAAGCCCATCCTCGTTGTCTGGTTAAATGTACTTTTAATTGCTTCCATTTGAGCTCTCAGTCTCCTTGAGAGCTTCAAATATATAGTGAATGTTAATGCTATAGTTATGTTACATCATATATAACAAGGGAGATAAAAATAAATGTTAGTGAAATCTGATCTTCAACTGTTTTTAAAGGTGGTGATTTAGCTTTCAGCACTACACCTTTTGGGCTGTGACAGGGCTAATTGCTTGGGCTAAACATTTGTGTTCAGCTGAAACCATTGGTAAACAGGCACACGGGACTGAAAAGTTCTGCCTGTACCATTGAATTCAGTGTCTTATTGATCACAGGTGACTGTACAATAGACATTTAACCCAGAGTGATGCACAGAGCATCTGAATCACACAAAGTTTTAGAAAAACACAGAACATACTCCAAAATCCTCTAACAAAGTTAAAACCTTCATGTGCAGAGTGCCATTAGTAAGAGACCAAGAGACAGGGATATTGTTAATGTTCTATATTTCCATTATTATCCTGCCCTACAGAGTACAGGGAAAGCATATGACATGGCAATGAAATGTATTGTTAAAGGCCTCTGGGAGAACATTTTAGTAGTAACTGCTTTTGTTATTTTCACATATGAAGAGTGAAATACGAGTTGAAATAGTGGGGGTAGTTTCATCTTCTGACAAGACTCTGAAGAGACTTATAGGGGACCTGTACACTCAGCCTGATATCCAATATTTTTTCATGACCCTGAATTGTGAAAAGGAACAGAAGAGAGTTGCAAAACTGGTTTGGTAATAGGAGAAAACATCCTGCAGTGAAAAAGCTACAGAGTCAGCATGTCTGGATTATTAAAAAAGCTTTAGAGAAAGCTTGGAAAGAGTGAATAAATATCTTCCTAAGGAGAAAATATCAGATGCCAAAAGGGCCTTTTATTTAAAGGAGAAAGGACTTAACACCAGGCACATTGAAATTTGAAATAAAGCAGATTATTAAGCTTGAAGACAGACTATTTAAACATAAAGAGAGTCTACATCGAGTCTTGAGAGGACTGGCACATTTCTAGAGAAGTTGTTCTAGTCTTGCACAAGCTGGTGGGCAAAAAGTGGCAGTAGAAGGGGAAATTTTCCAACATTTTATATACAGATATACCCACACTGTGTTTATATGCTCACATAAGCACATACACACACACATACCTGTAAGACAGAAGTTATGACTTATTTGGTGTGTCTGGCTTTAGACTCTACGAACTCAAGGCAGTGGTTTATGTGGCAGTATTGAGGTTATTGTTGTTTCTGAAATTCTTACAGAAGACTTCTTAAAATAACAAGGGTAGAAACCAATTATACTTTTTGGTACTAAAGCTCTCTTAGGTTCTAGAACAATTATAAAAGAATTTCAATCTTGAACCTAAGTGTATAGTGGTTTCCTTTATTATTTGATGGAAACATTGTTTCCAGTAGTGGTGCAATGGAGATAATTAAATCTTGCAGTGCACAAAATGTTTGTAAACTTTTGACCCACTCGGTGGATGAGGGAAAGGCTGTGGATGTTGTTTAGCTGGACTTCAGTAATGCTTTCGACACCATTTCCCACATCATTCTTCTGGAAAAACTGGCTCCTCATGGCTTGGACAGGTGAACTCTTTGAGAGGTAAAAAACTGGCTGGGTGTCTGTGCCCAAGGAATTGCGGTGAATGTAGTAAAATCCAGCTGGTGGCCAGTCATGAGTGGTGTTCCTCAGGGCTCAGTATTGGGGCCAGCTCTGTTTCATACCTTTATTAATGATCTGGATGAGGGGATTGAGTGCACCCTCAGTAAGTTTGCAGACAAGGCCAAGTTGGGCAGGACTGTTGATTTGCTTGATGGTAGGCAAGCTCTACAGAGGGATCTGGACAGGCTGGATTGATGGGCTGAGGCCAATTGTACAAGGTTCAATAAGTTCAAGTGCTGGGTTCTACATTTGGGTTAGAACAAGCTCATTCAATGCTACAGGCTTGGGGAAGAGTGGCTGGAAAGCTGCCTGGCAGAAAAGGAACGGGGAATGTTGTTTGACAGCAGCTGAACATGAGCCAGTAGTGTGCCCAGGTGGACAAGGCAGCCACCAGCATCCTGGTTTGTATCAGACATCGTGTGACCAGCAGGACTAAGGAAGTGATCGTCCCACTGTACTCAGCACTGGTGACGCCCAACCTCAAATAATGTGTTCAGTTTTGGAACAAGCTTCTGAGGGAAGCGTTTGAGTCACCATCCCTGGAGGTATTTAGAAGATCTGTGGATGTGACACTTAAGGATGTGGTTTAGTGGTAGATTGGGCAGTGGTAGGCTTACAGATGGAGTTGATGCACTTAATGATCTTTTCCAACCTAAAGGACACTATGAACGAGATAAATGATGTGTTTTGATTGCAAGGGTCTTTATATGCCATAAGCGACATCTGCTTGAATTTTGAAAAGTTTACATAACCACTTCTTCTTGGAGGACATATGAAATACAATTTGTAGCCAATAGATTAAAGCATATTAAGTAGAAAAAATAACTAAACAGTAGATATAGTGTACAAATGTGTACGTAAATTCTCATATTCTGGAGATGAAGTGTTCAGAAAAATGTTTTAGACAGAAAAGAAACTTCACATCTCTTCATCTTGTTGCTAGTACCTATAGCTAAAAGTATAAGAATTACACAAGGTTTGGCTTTGTGAGAAGTTTTATTTGATTTATTATTTGTTATAAATAAAACACATTTTTAAAAGTTATACATTTCACCACTGCAATGTGTTATTTCTCTGGCTTGTCCATGTCCAAGTTTATTAACTGAAGTGAAATAAAAATGTTAAACTTATTTTATTCTGCAGAACTACAGTGTTTCCTATGATAATTTAATCATTTTTGTGCTTTCCAAGGCTTTAGCAGTGTTAATCTTGAATAATTCTTAGGCTCTGGTGATATTGTAATGTAAAAGCAATGTTAACCAGTCTAAAAAGGTTTAATGTAAAAGTATACAGCATCTGTTAAAATAATTTAATATCTTTTATGTTACCAGTTAAAGGAAGGGACCTAATTGACAAGGCGTTCTAGGACACTTGCCAGCT
The DNA here is from genome assembly GCA_013399365.1 of Pampusana beccarii. NCBI lineage: Eukaryota > Metazoa > Chordata > Aves > Columbiformes > Columbidae > Pampusana > Pampusana beccarii. The sequence continues at coordinate 195,434 of VWYH01003702.1, read as the reverse complement.
CACAGTCTGATTCTGCTTTCCCCTGGTGCTGGCTGCAGCCTTGGCAGCAGCGCAGAGGGTGGTGCAGCTCTGTGCTCTGCCCCTGGCAGTGCTGCACCCCCAGGTAAGGGCTGGGACTGCTAAAGAGGGAGAGTCACTTGTGACTCCTCAGGGTGCCCAGCACAAAAAAGACATATGAAGATGCAGAGTGTACCTGTAATGTTGAAATGAGCTATCGTGATGGCTGCAAGTAACTTATGTTGTACTGAACAGTGATGATCTGATGAGTGTGACATGAGCTATTTAATTTGCATTGAATCATTGCCTTGCAGCTGCATCCTAACTCCTAAAAGCAATGGACATGTAATAAATCACAGGAACCAAAATGGCAGGTAAATCTGGTGGCTACCTTAGAATTTGCAGTACACCCCAATCCTAGAAAAATAACTCTGGAGGAGGCTGAATAATTAACAGTGAACAATTCTGAGATATGTTTTATCTGTCTTTCAGTTCATAAACAGTGTATTAAAAGCTTGGGAGCTTTATAGACCTGTCTTTAACTACGAATTATTTATTGAATTATTTCTCTTAGTAATTCTTGATCTGTCATCCTTTGATGATCAGTTCAGGAGTAATAAAAGTATATGTGTATTAAAGTAAAGTATACCTTTAATGGTGAACAGCTCTGCCTGGTTACGTCTCTGCCCTCCTCTGAATTATGTTATTCTACTTTGTATTAATTTTTGGAATAACTGCATCTGCTTAACAAAAGTTAAAAAACCCACATGGCATATTTATCTAGGAGTACAGCACATGGACAAAATCTGTGGATCACAGATTTGGTTCTAGACCTCTTTCTGGTGCCATCTATCTGCAAGAATGCATGAAGCCCCATTTTTTTAATGCCACTGCTTTCTCATCTGTCAGATGAGAACAGTGATAGTACTGGCTTCTTCTCAAACACTTTGAAATTTTTAAGTGGATTACATCCTTAGTGATTTATCCCTTAGATGCTGCTCCACATCATAATGTCTAGGACTGAACTATATGGAATTGATCCATTCTTTTTTGATGGCAGACCTCCATTGCTACTGTTTGTTATCGTTTCTTGGTATGGTTGAAATTCGGAGCCTGATACCAAGCTTGTCTGTCAAACAGATTTCTGTTTTGTGGGTTTCATGGAAAAGTGAAGGACTGACTTTGATAGAAAAAAAATATACTTTGTGTACATCAGTGTGTATAAGTTTTGGGAGGGTTTGCAATCTTTTGATTACAAGTGCACCAAGAGGATAATGACAGCGAAATTACACTTCTGACAAAATTATTGTTCAGCAAAATGGGCTTTTGGCTGAGGTTTGAGATGTCTACCTTGGAAGTTGAAAATGACTTAAGCACCTGGGTCCAGTTTCCTCGAAAGGAGTTGCTAGATGTAATCAGATCAGACAAGCTGATGTGCTGTTGCTTGGAAATACATTTACAGAGCTGTTATCTTACTGAAAAATATTTATTCATCAAAATATTCTGTAAGAAAAGACTGACAAAGTCAAAGCTAAATCAAGAGGGCTAAGAAAATCTTCAGAAGCCCATTAGCTATGTGGGAAATGTGACTCGGTGAAACAGCTCATTTGCAGTGGATACTGCCTGTGTCACAAACACAATGCTTGCAAACATTTGTTGACTGCTTGACTCATAGTCTCATCGTAGCTGATGAGGATCCTCTGGGCTGTGGAAATTGAAGCTCCTGCTCCTCTTTCTGCCATCCCCAGGGATGGGGCTGGGGGTGAGGGAAGAGGAGGCCTGGAACCAACACAGCGCATGCTGTTGTGCTCGTATTAAGAGTAAACAGAAGATTTGGGTTTCCGGGGTTATTACTCTGACATTGAATTCACTTAAATAAGAGAGAAAAAAAGAAGAAACTTAAATTATATTAATCCTTTGCCACCTTAGTGTAATTTCTCCTGACCATTGTCATGTATTTTAATATAGTTCTGCTACATGTACTCTTCTGTTTTTTCAGTATAAATAGTCACAGTTCAGCAATGATCTCATACTCAGCCCTTTTCACCTCTCCCTCACCAAACATTCCCCTTGGAAAACAAGCATCTCATCTTTCCTGTTTTCTCTTGCTACCCCATTTTAATAAATAAACCAGCAGATAAAATGTTGTTCTTAATTGGACTGGACATTAACATCTTCTGATGCAAATTAGCACTACTGAATATCTCAGTGCAAGTCACTCCAGCCCAGCATCAAATCGGGCTGCAGAGACTCCTGTTGCTAAGCAGTGCTGTTGCTGGGCACTACACAGGGAGAGGTGAGACAGTTCTGTATGTCCATGTGTCTGTGTACCTGTCTGTCTGCTTATGTGCGTGTACATGTGTATCTGTGCACTCATGGCCATGCACGTGAGACCATGCGCCTGGGTGTCTCTGCACATCTGCAGCTCAGCTGCATGGCCAACTTTTGGGTCCTAGCTCACTCTCTATGTTGCGTAAGAGAAACGCGTTATTTAAATGAGGTGAATACTAACAATCTGGCAAACAGGGCAACCCTGAAACAGGGACCTGTGGTTGCACTTGATCATAAAAATTTTGTCCCATCTAGTCTTGATGCCCTTTATCCTTTCACTGGTCCAGAGAAATCTAGTGTTAGACAGTGTCATGTGCTGATACTAGCTGCAGTTTCTATACCTGAAAGCAAACAAAAGCCCAGACAACCCTGCCAAACACCTCTCTATTACATTGCTAAAGTGTGTTATTGTTGGCCGAACTGTGAGACCTGAGCTGCAAAAAACCACATCTATTAAAATTCTGTAGGCACGTTCGTTAACTTCAGAACTATTTAACTCAGTACCTTGACTAAATTCCATGTATACAAATCACATTGTTTCCCTAATCACCTCACTTGGAAGACCTAGTTTTCTGCAACAAACCGTTAGGTATTACTTACAAAAACTTCACACCAAACTTGCTTTCCTTACCAAGATCTTCAGAGTAAGAGTCCTCTATTCAAACCAGCTCCTGTGAGCCCAACTGTGGTACCAGGACCCTTGTTTCTTTCTTAGATCGTATTTTATATGATGGAAAAGCTTTGAGAGTAGCTTGTGTTTTTCTAGCAGCCGAAGCACATTCAGGCTGCATTTAGTCATTAACCCACATCCAGACTTGCCTATATCAAATATGGATGTGCAAATGGCCAGCTCATTCCAGCGTTCACAGGGCTGGTACGTTAAACAAGTGCTGAGGTGCTGGAGCGGGGGTTTTGAGGCAGCTTAGTTTATATGACTTGTAATACGCATCATTGTCCTCTTCACTGGGCCCCTTGGCTTCAGGCAGGGATGAGGTGTTCTCTTTCTGCTTGTGTTTGTTGATTTATGCAAACTTAAATAAGATTCTTGAGCTATTAAGTTAATTTCAACACAAATGTCCTAATTTCTGGGTAAGAAACCCAAGCATCAAGGCAGACCTTGTAGTGATTAGCTTATGATTTAACAGAATGCTGATGTCTCTCTTGCTTGGGGGACACAGAAACCCAGACTCCCAGCACCTGAATCACTGAACTGCAGACTACGCAGTGAGAGATATGTTCTATCCTTCATTTTGAAACAGAACTACTGTGGAGCAGAGTGCAAAAAAATAATCATAGGGTTTCAAGGTCAATTTCTTTGAGGCCACTAAAATGGCGGTGAGAGGACATGATGTCCATTTCCTGGCCTAGAGATGTCTCTTATATCACATAGTTGCTGGATAAAATGCAGAGCAGTCCAAGGAATAAAGACAAGATAACAGAATAACAGATCAGAAAAAAAAATCACATCAACAGCTTCCAAAACATGGGAATCATCAGACACCTGTGCAAAAGCCATGCACCTTGAGTGGCATTTCAACGTTTAAAACAAGGCATTTAAGACATTACCTTTGAAGTATGGACTGGATGAAGAGATAGTGAGGTGGATTGAAAACTTGCTGAACAGCTGGGCTCAGGGGGTGATCAGTGACATGAAGTCAAGTTGGAGATCTGTGTCTAGCATTGTACCTCAGGGTTCAATACCAGGTCCAGTCTTATTCAGTGTCTTCGTTCATGATGTGGGTGACATGGCAGTATATCCTCAGCAAGTTTACTAGTGACAAAAAACTGGGAGGAGTGGCTGACGCAACAGGGGGTTGTAGTGCCATTCAGAGGGACCACAACAGATTGGAGAAATCGGCCAACAGGAACCTCATGAAGCTCAACACGGAGAAGTGCAAAGTCCTGCACCTGGGGAGGAACAACCCCATGTACCAGTACGTGCTGGGGGCCAAACAGATGGAAAACAACTTTGCAACAGAAGGACTTGGTGTCCTGGTGGACACCAAGCTGAATATCAGCCAACAATGTGCCCTTGCTGCAAAGGTGGCTAATGGGATCCTTGGCAGCACTAGCAGGCGTGTTGCCTGCAGGCTGAGGGCAGTGATCCTTCTTCTCCTCTGCTTAGCACTGGTAAAGCCACAACTGGACTACTGGGTGCAGTTCTAGGCTCCCAAGTACAAGGGAGACACGAACATACTGGAGACAGACCAGTGAAGGGCACGAAGATGATGAAGGGACTGGAGCATCTCTCCTATGAGGAAAGACTGAGAGAGGTGGGACTGTTCTGCCTGGCGAAGACAAGGCTCAAGGGTATCTTACATAAATACCTGAAGGGAGGGAGTAAAGAGGATGGGCACAGCACAGGGCAGAACAGCAGCTGTTCATCTGAATTCAGACCTTACTGATCAGACTGGGCTCTGTCAGGTGTTTAGTTGTGGGAGATCCTAGGCCATGCATGTCAGGCTCAGGAAGAACATAGAGGTAGCATGACATTGAGGCCAGCTGAGATTGCAGAACCTTAGCTCTGTTGTAAAGGGAAATTTAGCTGCTGACAGCAAGAGGCTGGCTTGGATTTCTTTTCCCCATCCTCTTGGTTAGGGGCACCCATTTTATACACAATTTATACACACAGAACTTAAACAAAATCTGTGCTAAATGACCTCAAAAGTCTCAAACCTTTAAGGGCACAGTTGACATTCCTGCAGATAAGTATGTTCTAGGCTAAGACCCCAGATATCCTTCCCTCCCAAGCCTCAGCTGCTTTAACCACAAGATGATTCAGCCTCTAACCCATTTGTCACTATTTATTCCTGCTTAAACAATCCTAGCAAAAATTTTGTGATAATCTCTGGCAGCAAGTGCTGAGATGTGAATGCTGACAAATGCTTCTAAGGGATAGCTGAGCTACACAGCCATAGCAAGATCTCTTTGGAGATTTATCTTGGATATGGGCAGTAGGATAGGCTGGGAATCTGGGCTGACCCATTTAGGGAACAGAAAAGAATTTGTGATTGAGAGATGCACATACAGGGATATAAGCGTAGTTCTGTATTTTAATGCGAATGAGTAAACAGTCAGCACTATAATAATCTCTAAGGCATTTGATCCCAATAAACCATCTTAATCCTTAAGGCTATTCTGGCAGTAAGAGATAGCTGCACAGAAGCAGAAATGTTCTTAGCATAAAATTCACATATCTATGTTTACTCTGCGTGTTAGAGGGTTTCAGACTTTTCTTCCATCCTCCCGCAAACTAATGAACCCTTCATTTGTATAGTCTGACAGCTCCCTACTTCAGTAATAAAGTCTTTTAATTTGGATTTTTATTGTTGCCAGCAAGGGCCAAGACAAAAGGAGAATCAAACCACAAAGAAACACTTTGGACTGATGCTTCCCCAGTGGCATGCTCTCTGCTTCAGTAATGTTTCACTACAGATAATACTATTTATTTTTTTAGTAGCCATATATGTGATCCTGCGTTTTATAGGAGGATACATTTCCACATCTTCTGCACTTAAAAAGCCTTGTGGCTCTTGTCTCCTGGTTGCTGCATTGTCTTCCTTGGCTGCGTTGTGTTCGGTTTTGGTGACCTCATTACAGGAAAGACATTGAGGTACTTGAGAGAGTTTAGAGGAGGGAGACAAAGCTGGTGAGGGGTGTGGAACACAAGTCTCATGAGGAGCAGCTGAGGGAACTGGGGCTGTTTAGCCTGGAGAAAAAGATACTGAGGAGAGACTTTGCTGCTGTCTACAACTACCTGAAAAGAGGTTGTGACATGGAGGGTGTCTCTTCTTCGAAGTAGCAAGTGGCAGGACAAGAGGAAATGGCCTTGTTGCCTCAGGAAAGGTTCAGACTGGACATTAGGAAACAATTCTTCACTGAAAGGGTTGTGAACCATTGGAACAGGCTGCTCAGGGAAGTGGTGGAGGCCCCATCCCTGGAGGTGTTTAAAAGGCACTTAGACAAGGTTCTTAGGGACACGGTTTAGTGCTAGAGTTAGGTTATGGTTGGACTCAATGATCTTGAGGGTGTCTTCCAACCAAAATGATTCTGTGATTCTGTGGCTGTGGACAGAGGGCTAAGGTTCAGAAATGCAGAGGCAGTGAATGCCCAGGCAGTGAAGTAGCAAAAGTTATCAAATTTGTTGTCATTACTAAAGACTGAATGACACTTAAGAATGGGTGAGAGCAAGAGCACATCCTATCCCCCAAAATGGGTAGTGCTTCTGCAGGTCATGTCATCACATCATGTTCACACCTCTCAGCCAAAGACTTCAGTTAAAGCAGACCATTGATGAACGGCTTTTAAATATTTTAAAAATAATCTTCAAGTCAGCACTTGTCCCTCTTCTGTTGGAGTCAGCCTTGTCTGGTGTCTTTTGAGGATACAGGTCTTGTCATCAGTGCAGAAATACAGCACCTGCTGCTGCTGGCCTTGTTCTAATGCTCTTCTGGCCCAAACTGTGAGGCAGAAAATAAACTGAGACTATTATTTATAGCTCAGAAAACCCATGAATAAAGACAAAAATTGTTCCATATGTTTTTTTCGTTTGTTAATGTGCAAAAATCTTTCATGGTTAAGTGGCTGAATGGCCATAGGGTACTAGGCTTTGACTCAGTTCAAGGTTGCTTGCTACGTAAGTTGAAGCCATTTGTTTTGTCCCCCACAAGTGGCAATATTACTTGGTTTAAGACTCTTTTAACGCAAATGTTGACATATAAAGGCATTAACGTAATTCAAATGAATTTGTTATGCATTTGTGTTTTGAGCACTTCAAGGTCTGGACCTGAGATTTGAGTTCCCCTCACAGTTATGCAAATGTCAGTGCTGAACATGACAGCAAAAGCATTAACCCAGCTGGGAACTGCTCTAAGTGGAGGAAAACAACCATTTTGCATCCATGTTTCACATTTAGGTGTACCTCTTTTTTTTTTTTTTTTTAAAAAAAAAGAAACAAACAAGCATCTCTAGTTCTGCTTCATATGGCTTGACAAAGACTTGTGAGAATTTAACTTAGACAAAGCTATGAGATACAATTGAATGGGTGGCGCTGTATGAAATGGCCCTTAGCATATGCAATACATTATGTCATAGTATTGTCTGGGAAGCGGTGGGACAAAATGTGGATCCTTTAACTTATGTGAGGAAATACAGGCATCAGACTGCAGTTGGCTTCAGAATTGCACACACTTTTCCTTTACATCTTTTGGTGGTGAGTTTGTTGTGCAGTCATTGTACTGCTGACATTCATTATAGTGCTGCTCCAATGCTCTCTGAAATCAGTGGCAAAGCATTTATTGAATTCAGTGGTGAGTGCTCAAGCTGCAATATGTCACAGTGTTAAACAGTGAAGTATTACATCTGGTGTATTTGCCCTGTATGTGTATGTTAAGTGCAACAGTCCAGCATATGTATGTTAAATGCTACAGTCCAGTTGATGGGATTGGCTTGCACTTACCTAGATATGCTGGATAAGCAGTTTCTTTTGTTCCATTGTTCCAGGAAAATGAGTCAACAAGAAAGCAATAATATGAAAAGCAATCAGTGATGAAAAATAATAATTTAAAATCTATTTATGGGTCCCTTTCTGTAGAAGAAATCTTACCATTATGGTCATTGAAAATAAGTCCTGTTTTTGAGAGGCCAGAAATCTCAGGAGAACTGAGGAGCCTAGGCTTTTGAGAGTTTACTATACACCCAATCCTTGTGTTAGTAAGGCTTTGAGGAAACCATCTAAAAACTTCCCTTGTTACCAAGTAAGCATGATGTCATTACTTTGCTTTATGATCATTATATGGCTAATATTTTTTTTTTTTAATTGGTGAACACCATGAGGTAAAAGCAAGAAAAGTCCAAACTGCTTTAAAAGAAAAACTTGCAGAGGATTACAGAATGGGAGCACTCTCTGTTTACTTTAAGGGAAGTTTTGCCATTGGCTTCAAAGGAAGTCATAGTAGGTTCTGAATGCTTGTAATAGTTATAGCCCAATTTATCCAGATAACAAGATCTTTGTTAGCTAAATTATTGGCAACACTATGCACTCCAGTGCAGATTGTGAAAGAAAACAATCAACTTCAACTCCCACTGACCCAGCAGTTGAAGGGCATTTAGTCTTACTTCCTATAATTAGATGTAATAAAACTGTGTTGTCATTGATGTTATCAGAATGGGTATAAAAACATGTTTATAGCAAAACATTACAGATGCAGGCAGTGATTTTCTACAGGAGTTCGCAGATGGTAAAGCTAGACTTTAGCAAACTAGAAGCTGCTTTGGGTGTTCAAATGCATGCATGTGCCTATGTCTTCAACAGCATACATAAAAATAGGGGACATTTTTAATAAGCATTTGATAACCCAGTATTTTTCATTTTAAATTTATTCTTTCTTAATTTAAAAAGGTTTTATTCTCTTTCTAGAAGCTCCTGTACTTCCAGCATTTGATCTGTCTTTGAAATCTGACAGCCAACTCCTGATTTGGAGAAGCTAAACTTAACCAGAGGACTGGATATATTCTACTTCTGGCAGCACTACAGTTTACATTGGAGGCATGAATAAGAGTGGGGGAGTCCGGAAGCTTTGAGGGCTAATCTTGTTATAACCATGGATTTTCTATATAACCAGAGGGAAATCTCTTTGTCTTAGTTTCCATCCTTGCCCGGGGAGATACGAGTATCAGCTCACAGAGGAACTATGGATATATATTAATGTTTGTGACTCAGGGAACAGGCAGAAATGAATCATCATCAAACGTATGATACGGAATAAGTGTCAAGGACCAAATACTTACAGGGTTCAAATAGACCTACTGAAAGAGTGTCCTGCTCCTTATCCCTGTGTGAGGTTGGTATTCGAGGGGACAATACAGTGGTGCAAGTAAAGTCTAGTTCATAATGTGTGTGGAGAAAAGGGCTTGATCCAAGTTAGATAAACACTCTTAGCATAGCTTGACTGGTACATTCTTGACTTTGGAAATCAAAATCCTGTTCTCCACCTGCTGGTATACTGGGTGCATGGCTGTGTGCTGCATACTGGCTCTTTCTCTTAATTTGCTCTAACAAATAGCCTTTGGAAACTGTTCCTCAGAAAGGAGTCCCTCATCACCCTGTGAATGATCCTTCCATTTACTTCTTTCCCCACTCTACTAAAGACTCGCTGTTACGGCAGTATTGACTACAAATTACTGGGCCCAGCTATAGTACTGAAAGCTCTGATGAACTATTGGAACCAAGGAAGTAATTTAGATATTTTTACTAATCGTTTTCAGCCTTCACTTTTCCCATTCTACTTTCGTTTCTGTGGTGTAATTCAGTCCTGTTCTGCGGTCCAGCGTTTTAACACTTTATGTAATTACTCTTGAAATACAAATGCCCTCTGAGTTAACTTTTTCATAGTGTTCCAAAGGCTTTGGCAACATTATTAAATATATCTATATTTTTAAAAAAATATTTTCCAGTGAGTTTAATTTTCCATGTGCACCAGACAAAGCTGTTAGGCATAGTGCTCAATTTACAAGCCACTGAAGAAAAGCATAGCTAAGGTTTTACCAGTTGCTTGCTCAGGATTTTGCTTACTCCATGTGGACGTTGCCCCTTGGATGCCTTCTGTAAACAGGTGGACAAGAAAGATGTATGGAGTGGTAAATTAAAACTCTTGTCGAGTGGCTTTAGAGTTGTGCTTTCTGACAGGAGTACAGGTTTGTGCTTCTGTTGGGTTTGTACAAAGTACGGAACAATGTGCATTTTTTTTTATTTTTTGACTGCTTCAATTGAATTTAAGGAAATAACATGCTCATGCAACTCCATCCTAGCATGTTGAAATGGACTTCTCTCAAGGTAATTTACAACAGTCCTAAGCTCTCTCATTTTGACTCCCACTCAGAAGGCAGATGAGTTCTTTAAACCTCATATAAGGGAGAGATAGAGGAACCTTATCCACCACTTGCCTACACCATTTGGTATTGCAAAATCCCAAGCAATTAACACTAGCTAATTAACTTTATCTGACTACTATGATGAAGTGGCCTAAATTTTTAAAGGTATTTATGTAGGTGATTTCACCCATTTTCAGAAAGAATTAGCCACTTTAATAACTTTAAAAATTAAGTCATTTTTCAGCTATAAACAGTCCAACATAATGTCTTGCATGTGTTTGCCGTTCCTCTGTCATGCAATCCATATGCCCAAATTATAAACATTGAATCCTGGCAGATTAACTATTTACTGAAAATTTACTTTGAATGGCACCATATTTGCTGGTCTGTGAAAGACAACATGAGGAGGCTCTCCATAGAAAGGAGGTTATCAGGAACATTTGAGGATAGACTGGAGATACTGCACTGTGGAACAGGTATAGCCCAGGCAGGATCCCACCTAGGGAGCTGAACAGAAGGCAATAGTCTTTCTTCTCATGCTTGTGCCCCTGCTCACCCAAGAAGATCCTGTCATTGCTGATAGCTGGAATGCAAGTTTTGCTGCCTTCCCATCTCTTTGTCACTGCTTGCATGTGTGGTGGGAAAAGCAGAGATTTGTTCTATTGTAGGAGAAATATCTTCTAGGGAGCCAGTGCCCACCTTGGCAGCTAGGGATGATGTTTGATAAAGTGGGAAGAGCTGCATGCAACTGTGTGTATGTGCTCAGAGGGCACTTGACAGGATTTTGTGATCCTGCATGACCCTTCCAGACTAATAGCTTTAAAAACTGTGTCTCCATAAAAATAGCATGCTCAGCTTTGGCTTTAAGCGTCAAGACACATTCATTAACTATATTTCATGTGTCTTTGCCTTCCTTGGGAGTCATCACCACCTTATGACTGAAGATACTTCCACTACGGAAGAGGGAAGGATATTTTAATCGTTATCACAAAACTGTCTGGTCAATATTTTCTCACTTCTTGGGGAAGAAAAGCAGCCAGGCATGGCAACTGCAGAAGAGAGCAGCATCTCTGTCCTTCCCTCCTAGCCCAGAGGCATGGACAGAAATACCTCAAAAACGAACCAGTATCAAAACTGCTCCTCACTAGTCCTTCCCTGTAACAGAACTGGGAAGGTTAGAGCATGCCAGTGCTCAGATCTTCATGAAGTGTCTTGGCACTTGAAAAGAACCTCTACAACACTGCAATAAGCAGTGATGTGCTGAATGGTTTTGTGAAGAGTAGAACAAGGCATCTAAGACAGGTATGTTGAAAAAGCGATACAGTAAGTGGGCTGTTGCTTATCAGTAGAAAATGCTGAGGAGCAACTGCCAATCCTTGGTCTTGGAAAAGAGCTATATCCCTCTCTCAGTGATGGTGGTAAGGCAATAGTGCCTGCTCCAGATTTTGCAGATAATGGAGTGAGTCCAGCAAAGGGACATGAAGATGCATAAGTGATTGAAGCATCTGTTGTACAAGAAGAGGCTGCGAGAGCTGGGACTGTTCAGGCTGGAGAAGCCTTATGGGAAACCTTACCAACATGTATAAATACCTGAAGGGAGGCTGTAAAGATGAGAGAGCCAGTGTCTTCTCAGTGGTACCCAGAAAAATGATAGGAGTGAATGGGCACAAATTAAGAAATGTTAAGTTTCAACTAACCACAACAAAAACTGTTTACAATGAGGGTGGTCATGCTAGAACAGGTTGCCCAGAGAGGTTGTGGACTTTACACCTGGAGATATTAAAAACCTGACTGGGCACAGTCCTGGGAAACCTGTTGTAACTGACTCTGCTTTGGGGAGGTAGTGCCTGGACTGTGGATGACCTCCAGAGGCCCTTTTCAGCCTCAACAGTTCTGTGATTCAGTGATCATCCAAAGACACACAATAATCATAAGCCTTTTAGGCAACAATGAAGTCTCTTTTATGACACTTTCATTTAGCTTAAGTAATGAAATGGTCATTAGGTGACAGAGAAAATGAAAAAAAAGACTGACTATAGCCAGAGGGTTAGAGGCATATCAAGTTAAAATTTCTTGCTTCACATAATGTGGTATAACAGGTTCTGAGAAACGTACTGAGAGAAAAAAAATAAAAACGCTTTTCTCAGAACACCAACTGCTTGGTGATAAGAAAATTTTCTGCAATATTAGAAGAGACAATTAAGTTCAGACCTAGATCTTTCATGTGCCAGTTGACTGCTCCAGTACTGGGATTACTAGGTACCAGTCATCACCCATGAATTTTATGATTTTTGGAGGGGAACGAGAGAGAGTTTAGACCAGAATCTGTGTTTTTGAGACTTGTGAGGATCTGTAAAGTGTTAGAACATGATTCACAAAGAACTGAAACCAGCAAAATTAAAAAAACCCCTCATATGTACACACTCACACATATTCTCACCCACGCAAACATGTGAGCCAAAAAAATGCAAAAAAATCACAGGGAATACCTGAACAATTAGTTTATTCGGAGTCTAATCTGGTTGTAAATGAAGCCTGTAGAAAACACTGCTCAAAAAAGAAGTGGATTATGCCTAGGGAAAATCAGAAAAAAAACAAAACAACACAACACAACAGTGAAGCCACCCTTGGTTAAAAAATGAAAGGGCTGTGAAACACTCCTTTGGCTGACTGCCAGATGCCTCTGAAAAAGTCAGATCTTGCAGGTATCTTGTGAAGATCCAATTTGAAAGAAACTACTACCATGGACTGAAGTTCTGCACAATTTGCTAAAGACAGGATATTGGCAATTTTGCATGAGAGCCAGAATCATAACAGACTATAATGCTCAGGAAGAAAATGAATAGCAGGCAGCAGCTGTGATAGAGGTTTTGGGGGCCTCAGAGCCTACCTGGAAGGAAGTGAGCACTCAGACCATCTACTTGAGGTACCCAAGTAAGATCCGTAGTGCATGGAAAGTCACATATAAATTCAGAGAAACTAAGTTAGATCCTCATATAAAATGATGCAAACATTTTTCTGTATCAAATTGGCTAGCCAAATCCTCTGAAAGATACAGCTGCTGCAGCACATAAAATGTAAGGCTCCCGGCCACAGGAGAGGAACCCAGAATCCCATAAGCACCATGGGGAGGACTACACGCTTCAAGGGGAGACAGAAAACAGGCAGCACATTAGAAAGGGCATACTAAGTCAATGCCCTAGGTATGCAGCTGTGAATAGCTAGCCAAAAAGGAACTACTGAGGCTGGGCTGGGCCCCAAATCTTATCCCTCAAATACCTTGAACTCCTCTGCTGGAAAGCAGACCTTTTCGCCCTAAGGATCCAGACCTACAGTCTCCTCTTGGAGGCAAAATGGCTGTGTTTTTCTTTCAAATGCTGAGCAAGGCTTGGGTTATTGAAAGAGGCAAATCAATAACCCCTTTTAGCGGTAAAACATCATCAGCAGCAGTTCTACCTTTTATCTGAGGTCACTGAAACTCACGTTCCACAGAACTACTCTTCTACCTACTGAGGTGGTGGTGGGGAACAAGGGGCCGGGAGTGGTGTGAGGTAGACCCCACACTCAAGTTGTATTTATGTCCCTGCAAAGGAAAGAATTACTATTAATTTGACTAAAGAAAGAATGCAAATATGAACATCGTTCTATAATCTGGTGATTAGACACTCCCATGGGATAGGGGATACCTGCTTCACAGATTGCTTTTCACCTTTAAAGGTCTGGAATTTCCCATAAGTCTTTCAGAAATAAAAACCCAGCAACACCCAGGGCTTTGGGAAGAACATTTTATTGCTAAGCATATCTTTAAACAAAATGCAAATAAGAAAAGAAAAATAACCAAAAGGAAGAAAAAGAAAGGGGGAAAAAAAAAGCAATAACATCACAATAACTCAAATAAAAGTTCTTAAGGTTGTCCATAAAGCAACAGGGATATGGTAGAAGCCCACATACAGAAATGCACATGTTCCCAAAAACTGTCCAGTAGAAACTTACACAAAAAAAGGAAAGTGCAAATCTTTTTCCCTTAACTTAAAAAAGGAAAGCAAAAAGGAAAGGAAGAAATAAAGCAGGAAATCATTTCACAAGACTTCAAGACTCCAAGAACAGCAATCTTTTACAGACATCAAGATATAATCAACTTTATATAGTTTCGGCCAGTTAAGTCCTCTAAAATCGTGCTTTCATACCTTTTTAAAACCTGTCTTTTTTTTTCTTTTTAGTATAAAAAATAAAAAAGGAAAAAAAAGCTCAACCTTGCATACAAGCACACGCACCACACACACGCACACATACACGCACTGAAAATTTTTGTTAACATGAAAGCGTCTTCTCTAAATGTTTGAGAAGGCTGTTTTTTTTGAACGTAAGTTCCTATGTGCGTGTGTGTATTTGATGACACTTCTTCAAAGTCAAATATTCATGCGACTTATAAACACCAGCAAGAGTAGATTTCTAAACCTAAACAGCTGATTAGTTTTCGTCTGTATACAGAAAAAAGAATACATTTCTCATATTCCAGAGTTCTCAATCCATCTTGGGTTTTGTTGTTTTCCTCTCTGTCTCTCTGTATCTCTTTCCCTCATTTCCTTTTTTGCACATGACAGGCATGGCCGTCAAACCACCTGGCTATTGCTCTGTACAGGAAGATAATCCTTTTCACAATAACTGGGAAAATGTAGAAAGTAAACAACCAAATTAAATAAGTTAAATAAAACCAAAAGATGTTCCCAATTTAACCATAAAACTGTATATACACCATCAAGGTATCCATATAGAAATTATACTAGCAAAAAAAAATAGTAGTAAAATATGTAAACAAAATTTCCGATTTTTTTTTTTTTTTGACACAGGTAACTGTGACAAAGCTAAAACACACGCTCCCTTCACATTTTAAGGTTTGCTTTTGTTGTCTGTTTCATTTTACTTTGTTCTTCAGGAACATTCTCATTCCACATTAAGACCATAACAGAACTTCTGTTCCAGTCGTCCCATCAAACATACCATGATAAATATATCTGTGTGTGTATATATATATATTATTAAATTCTTTAATATTTATTATTTTTTGTGTGTCACAGCAGTTTATTTTCTTTTATATAAAAGAGAAGGAAAAGGGAGAATAGGGCAAATGGAAAGACAGAGATGATCTGAAATGTCAAGCTACAAAATTAAAATATTACATATGAAAAACAGTTTTATGTCAAAAATCTATGTATTTTGCATTCTTTTACAAGTGTTTAGCTTTTCTGACATTTATGGGTTTTGCCACAAGTTCAACTCCAGTGGTGTCGTTCTGATCTCTTTATTAAACTGATTTATTGTTATTTTTTGCATGCATTGCAATCAGTCACAGAACCAGAACCCAGAGGAAGGCTCCTTTATTTTTGCATGGTATATTCAGCTCAGAATGGCTAACCATTTTTTAAGCATTCTTTTTTTAATTTTCAAATCCCTTTAACCATTAGTTTGGCTGTGCTAATGCATACTAAGTGATATTTTCAAATAAAGACAATAACTGATCAGAACAGACCCAAACCCATCTATTCTTCAGTTCAATTGCAAATACTGGAGCCAGATCCAAGGGAACCAGCCTTCCATCATAATTTTCTTCAGCACCACCCATTAGACACTTTCACTGTGTTGTTAGCAAACAACTTACTGCAAGACAACAGATTCTAGAGACAACACAACCAGATATGCAGAGTAAACACCATGGGTAGCTTTTGAGTTCATATATGGCAATAGTCTCTCTTTATTTATTACGGATTTTTTTTTTTCCGAGATTTCTTCTCAAGTCCTGGTTCACCCCCCACACCATTCCTCTCCACCCTGGTTCACCCTCCCACACCCAAAAGTAACAAAAAAACCCCAACAACCAACCAAACAAAAAACAACCCAAGAAACAAACCAAACCAAACAAAACCCCAACAATCTCCAAAATCATTTATTCCCCTCCTCCAATCTCGAAAAATTATATATATGCTGGACACGGCCAGATCAGTTTGTTCATTATTTTTTTGTTGTCTAATAATGTTTGCATTTTTTCTTTTTCCTTCCTTTTTTTTTTTTTTTTCCTTAAATAAGTAAACTGAAAAATTATTGATACAGTCAGAGATCACGAACATTGTTAAAGACTCACTTGGAGATATGAAACAAGTAAGCCATGAAGTCTTCTACCTTTGCAGAAAGTTCAGCGGAGGAGGAGATTTGGAGACATCCAAGTTCACTAACAGGGCAGAGCTGTGTGCGCCATCTCCAGAACGCTAAGTGTGCTTTATAATACATTAGGGCAGAGTTTGCTGACTCCAAGCGATGACTGAGACAATAACAGTCACTGCTGAATTTTTTTTACCAATACTTTTTCCCACAAATGATATCTCCCAATCTTGTTTGCTGCAATGGTTCTGATTTTTCAGTTAAATCTCATTAAGTATTTATATATTTATATATAAATAAGTATTCTTTTTTTACACATAATACTCTTTGTCCTTGTTTTTCTGTTTCTTGTGGCCGCTCTTTGAGCTCTGCTGCTTCTCCTTCATGAGCGTGCCATTGCTCTGGGCTGAGTTGCTGATGTAGTTCCGCGTCTCGTCCACCTGATAGGACCCTTCGTCCCTGTTCCTGTACTTGTACATGGCGTACAGGAGGATGAGGATGCAGAGGGCAGCAGCAGCCACAATGCCGACGACCATCCCCGTTGTGCTGCTCGACTCACGGACCACCTCTGAGGCCCCCGGAACCCGTCTGATTCCTGGCTCCGTGGGGTTTGCTGTGGGCACATTACGGAACATGGGGGAAGTGATTAGCGGGCTCTTCAGCTTTGTGCTGTCTAGCTCATAGGCAGTGGGCAACGGAAGCAAGACTATGTCAGGCTGGGGTTTGAGCTCACGGTTATTCATTTTGCCAGCTGGCAATTTGGGTACCATCCCAGTCGAGGACGAAGCTGTGGAGCGGATCAGCTCAGGGGACAAAGACGTGGTAGTAGTCCTACCAGTTTCGGAGACTTTGTTAGGTCTAAAGTCCTTGGATTCCCACTTAGGTGCGTGTGCTTTGTAGCCACCTTCGAAGATTGAAGTGGAAAGACTCTTATCTGTTACCAAGGAGAAGGTGGTGTAAAAATCTTCATCATCAGTAGGGGGTAGGTTAGAGTCAAAGGTTTCCCCTGAGCCATACCCAGATATCACCAAGCCATCATCATCACAACCATCGCTGCCTTGGTCCGACAAGCAAGGTAACCCCGCCTCAGAGGTCATGGACAGGGAATCTTTGGTGGTCTCAATAATGGTGAGGAGGGGGCGAAAGGTAGGGGGAAGTGTAATGAAAGGTGCACGAGTAGCAATAGGAGGGATATCTAAAGGGTCTTCTACAAGTAGAGGGATAACTAATTCACCTCCTGGGATGCAAAAGAGAAAAAAAAGAGGATTAGTACATTTCAATGACACATTTTCAATTCACTTAACTCAAGGGCGCTAGAGGATATGGGCATTACAAAAAAGCATTCTCTCCCTAACTACACTACCAATATACTTTCCTGGGGGTACCTGCCATTCTTCCCTCCCACCCTGCTTTGATGTTGGCAAACTGCATGTTCCATTACCACCCTCTTTTAGCCTGTGCTAGGTACATACTGAATGTCTTGGGACGAAAATTTATTTTTATTTTTGAAGATACTCTCAAGTGACTCTGCGGACGCCAATTTTTGGTAGTAATCTTTCTTAAGCATTTAGATACAAGACTGTTAAAATGAATTATTTTAGACTTCCATAGAACAAAGTTGTCCTAGATGGATTTTACTGCTCATCTTGCCAGTTTTTCCTTCTCTGATTCTTCAATTTAAGATGATAATGGCATTTCTTCTCTTCCATTCAAGTCTGCGCTCCTTCTGTAGCAGTTTCTAAGGCCTTTCCCTAAGGCCTTTCCCATTCAACCATTTCTTCTTGATTGTTGCCTCATTAATCAATTCTGGGAAGATTCGTGAAAGTGAGGGATGGAAAAAGAACCAAGTACTTACTGGGGTCCATGAAGATACAGAGCTCTACTCAACACTTGTTCGTCTCTTTTTAATCTTTCTTTAATATTTTGTTTGACACTAGGGATGGGACTAGGGATGCCTCTTTCCTTACATCTTTTGGCACTACTAATGCCATACCATCTTGATCTTTGGTTCTTCTTGACATTCTTTTACTATAATTTGATTAAAAAATTAGATAGACTTTATTGTGATTGATGATAAAACTGAATAAGGACTCTGATAACACAAATTAGTAGTTGGGCCCAGCAGTGACTGGGAAAACAACAGAAGTTTTCTTCACACCTACTGTTATTTCTTCTATGACCAGGGCTACTTTTTCCTAGGGTGATGGCTACCTACCTACAAAAGACTAAAAATGAGGCAGGCTTATGATCTACTCTTGAAGTAGAACAAGGAAGCTATATCTGTAACTTTTGTGCTTTCCCGCAGTGTAAGCTGCAACAGAAACAAGAAAATCAGTGTGTCATTTCCAAAATTTGGGTTCTGAGCAGCAATATTGCTACTTTTAGGGTAGTAGTCTTGTTTTGCCTATTTATTGCAATATGACTGTACTTCCGTATTTGAGTGTATGGATAATTACTACTCCATTGTTTTACTCTGATGTGGAGGCATAACGAATTTCTGTAATTCATTTAGTCCAGATCATATAGTTTTCTGCTGACATCAGGTCAATGACACTTTTTTAGGGTGAGCCATATTGCTTTTGAAAGTTTGTGTATAAATTCTCCCTTGGGCAATTTTTCTTTGGCTAGCCACTTAAACTAGCTGTTTTAAACATAAACTGAAGATTTCATCTGACACCATGAGTAGTCATCTAAATCTGTTGGAAGGGGTGCAATTCAGCAGGAAATATTCCTAATGCATGGGAAAATTTTATTTATACTCACCATTAGTTAAGGAAAGGTACGCAGAATGAATTTCATCTTCTAAATTAATAATTTTAATGGATTTTACTTACGTATTAATAACTGCTAATGAAAAGTTTGGCATTGTTATGATGCTGAACAGCATCAGGGTCAAATTCTGCTCTTTCCTACCCACACTATATATTGCATGCACTTGTTCCCCATTGAATACTGCCAGCAATGTCCATGGGAGTTCTATAAAGAATATGATCTAAAATCATAATCCCCTCTAAATATATTTGGAGAGCAATGTATTTGAACAAATTACATATTGAAGATAGCAATATACTGAAAAATGTACTTAACAGTTCGATTAAATCTGCATAGCTGAACTAGCAATATGGCTTATTCTTATCCTTAATGAGAAATTAAGTGGTGACACAGTTTAATCAATTGAAACTGTCAGAATTATCTCAGGGGTACTAGGGTATAAATTAGGCCAAAATAATAAATGTGGAATTTTACATAGTCTCTTAACCTACTTTCATGCAAAGTTAGCTTTAAGCTAAGATGCAAAGGGTCAATTTAAATATGTGTAGTTTTCTGAGCTTCCTCAGCATATTCACACCATTTCTGTTACTGGATAGAGGAACAAGAAATAAGGTTTATAGGTGTAAAATAATGGCAATTCCTTCAAACTACACAGATTTAAAAAAAATTATGGAAATAGCAGAAAATGTAGACTGCCAAATAGCTACACAGCAATTTGTGCTTGTGCATCTGAGCTGTATTCTGTGTAACGTAGAAACTAGAGCATGTAATATGATTTATATATGTCCAGAAGCCCTATCCATGGTTAGAGTAGGGCATCTATAGTCTCTGCAAACAGGTGGTCCCAAGATAAACTTGCAGTATGCCTCAGAGGGAAAGATCATCTGTGTGTCTGGTACAAAATGAATTAAAAAAAAAAATCATTTAAGTGCACATTACATAAAATTGCATAATTCGGGAATATAAGTTCCAGAAAATCAGGGATAGGTAATGTCCCTTTAAATTAGTTTTTAAGATCAGTGTTTTGCCATTAAAAAATAGTATTCATCTGTGATTTTCATGCACCATCTGTGTCACCCAATTGGAAAAAATCAGTCTGACAGCTTTTAATTGCTCATCTAGAACTTTAAAGTGCCTTTGTTCTTAAAATCTGTTATACTGGTACACAACACTGGTATGCAGTTATCTGCCACCCGCTGGAGCAATACTCTGGGCAGTTCTCTTCCAAAGACAAATTATTTTGGTCCTATTAATGATTACTTTTCTTGAAGGAATTAGTAATATTGCACATGTAATAGGAAGACCTTTTTTTTTTCTGTCCCAGTAAGACTTCCCTTAAAACAGTTCTACAGTTTTTGTTGCTGTTGAGGACTTGAGCCAATGATCAAGACTACTGCAACTATAAAATAATTATGGTCTTCCTGAAATATTAAGAAAAGTTGATAAAGTTGCTATGGTGGTGGGGTTTCATGTAAGTGAGGGAGAGAAGATCAGAGCTTTTTGATTCCAGCAGGTCTGTTGGATGGAAGACAATAGGACAGAATCAGGAACGAATTTTACACATTTTTAATCTCACAATACATGTGAGAGGAGAAATAACTTTCATATCAGGAAGGCTAGATTAACACAATTATTTAATCTCATCGCCTGTTTCATTCCAAAATGTCCAGTGATCCATTCTACATTTGCCTGTATATTAAAGAAACAAAGAGATTGTTAAAGGTCCTTCATTAGGAATCAGTTCTCCATCAAGAAGTTCATTTGTTACATTTACTTAAGACAACACTGTTTTGGGGACTATCAGGGAGACGGCTGCAAGGGTGGTAATGTTGATTTGAATTTTCTACTTTTCTGTCTGTAATGGAAGAAGCTGTGAGACTGAAAAAAGGCTGTGTGGGAGAAAGTAACTCAGAAAAAGCACTCTAGGTATCAAAGCTGGCTTCTGTTTTATTGCAATGTTAGGCATTTATACAAAACTCACAGTAAGCTAGAACTTGTAGATCTAATAGGATGCAAGCACAAAAATACTTCCTGAGGTATGTGATTTATAGCAGAGTTAAAACGTCCTTTAAAATGGTGTGATAAAAATGTCACTCAGTCTAAAAGAAACATGTTATATAAGGATAACAGAGAATGTAAAATCTGAAAAGCACAGAGAAAAGTGTGAGAAACACGACCAGCAACATCTATGGAGGGGAGCAAGTGCAACCTTTCATATAATACCTGCAAACGCTGTTGCTGGTGCTACATTTCTACTTGTTAAGACACAAGGGGGAGTCTGAGGGCAGGCAGATGACAAGTGTGTGTGCAGGGGGAACCATCTATCATGAAATGACAGCTGAGGCAGCAGGAAGCTGCCTAGAGCCAGAGGTCTTTTGATGGAGAAGTGGTGCCTCTTGCCCAGGGCCCCATGTTGGTTTAAAAGGTAAGCTCTGAAAGATTTAAAAGATGAAGTGCCACTGAATTGCCAAGAACATCTTGCACGGGAGTCAGATCCTGAAAGGTTTGCTGTGGAAGGCAAATGCTTTAAAGATTTGGATCTCTAGAAAAAGCCAAAGAGAAGTCCTTGAAAAACCTCACATGACACTTTGGAAGGGAAATACATTTGAGACAGGTTTTATGTTTTTATTTTCCTATCTGAAGTTTCTAGTTTTCTCACAGTGTCCACCATTTTTTCAATTGCAAATGTAATGCTTTGCAGCCTTGAATAAAACGTACAGCTTTTATTTCCAAATTATTCTGTGCTTAAAACAAAATGACAAGGCTGCCACCCAGTTTGGAGCATGGCTTTAAAACAAAAAGTCATAGACTAAGATTGTATTTGGGGATAATACGGACTGTTTCCTGGTAGCTACAGGTTTCTTTTCCCTTTTTTTCTGTTGGCTGTTAGGCACCAGTTAACAGCGTTCACTGATACGCTGTGAGTTCAGGATTGCTTTAGCAATCCAAAGATTTCACAAACTTTCCACATTTATGTTTCTCCTATGGTGTGCTTTCTCTCCAAGCAGGGAATGGATGTTTCCCAAACAGAAACATAGGTTTTAAAAAGCTTCTGTTGGCAACACAACACCAAGGAATTAAACAAAAAGGAAACAGATAAAACACTTTCCTCTGCAGTGATACAGACAGAAAATTAGTTTGTCTGTCAACAGCACGGTTGCAAAACAAATCTACGAACAGCAAACTGGAAACACCACTGAGAGAACTGGGGTCTATGAGGTTGGAAACTTTATATTGAGCAGTCTAATGCTCTTCTTGGCCTTCTCATTCCACAAAGAAAACACAGTGAGTGTGTATTGCTTAAAAGTTAGCCTTTAAATCTAGCACATATACTATTTTCACAGAGTTGTGCTTTTCTTTAAACTACCAAGATCACTGGGGATATAAAAGGTCTGCTTTAGCCTTGGAGCTGCCCTGCTTTTTGCTTTATGAGCATATTTATAGATATATAATTCATACCTCTGGGGCTGATCTCCAGTAAGAGTTCTCTGCCACTGGAAAATACAGAGTGTTAAAAATTTAATAGAAGCCTTATGAACTGTGAGGATGTTGCGGCCGAGTCATGAATGCAGAGGGCACCAAAAAAAAGCTAAAATTGCAGCAGCCGCCAGCTTTCATCTTTAGAGCCACAACTGCTTCACTGGAGACTCCGGCATCAAACTGACACAGGACAAAAGGCACACAAAAATGAAGCCTGAAAGATTCATCTTCTCCCAGTGATGATAAGGGACACACCCTTATATTCTCTCTCTTCTCCAGCTGTGGTTGAAAAGCTTATAAATGCCATCCAAAAAGGCTGCACAACTTAGCCATTTCTGCAGGTCCTTGAAACTCTGCATCCTAAGTTTGTCATTTGCGTTTTATTCTTATGCTGTTCCTCTGAAGTTTGACTCTACTTTCAGTATGAAATACTTGCCACAGATAATAATTCCTTACCTTTTTTCCCTCTGTATCAACACAGTAATACCTTATTAAATGACTCAGTTCATAAATTTCAGTCTAATGGTGTTTTAGTTATTTCTCCTTTGAGTCCTCTGAGGAAATTATTCAGAACATAGTCCCTGATTCACAGGAAAGATGATGCTAACAGGAAACTTAGTAGATGAACATTCTTAGTATTTTCTGCTCTCTGCACTCTGATTTAATTGCAACTGGCAGTCAGTAGTAGAGAGAAAGACATCATCTTCACAATGGAAGACTGCAATTTTTCATGTCAAATATCTCCTTTTCCTTTCAGAAATTATATAGTCCTTGAAGTGATTACATAAAACTATACTTCTTCTGGTGCAGTTGTTGAAAATCTTTCCTAAGCCCCCCAACCTATATTAAAATACAGTAGTTATTGCGGTGTTTCTTAATACACGGCTTATGAGCAACAGGAAGGTGTAGAGTTTGAGAGGTGGTGAATCCCATGGTAGTGCTGGGCTATGTTTCATTGCTGTAAATTCTTGGTTACCTTTGTGCAAAGTTTCAGTGAAACGGATACTAATACCTTCCAGAGAGGACCTGACTTCATGTCTGTGGGGAGGATTCTACAGCAACAAAAAGTATTTCAGTGCCCAGACATTGAGCTGCTCTGAACCAGTTGAAACGTGCGCTCTTCTGTCTCCCGTCATTATTTGGAGGTGCTGATCTCTTCTCCCTGTTATTCAGTGATAGGACACTTGGGAATGACTCAAAGCTGTGCCAGGGGAGGTTTAGACGGGACATTAGGAAGCATTTCTTTACTGAGTACCGAGAGGGTGGTCAAACCCTGGAACAGGGTTTCTAGAGAGGTGGTCCATGCCCCAAGCCTCTCAGTGTTTAAGAGGCTTTTGGACAATACCCTTAATAACATGCTTTAACTTGTGTTCAGCCCTGAAGTAGTCAGGCAGCTGAACTAGATGATCATTGCAGGTCCCTTACAACTGAAAAATACTTTATTTTAAACTCTTATGATTAAGTGGTCGCAGCTTCCTTCTCACTGTAATTATTCTGTTTTCAGCATCAGTTGCTCAAGGGACTTGACAGTTGTACCTAAGATACTTACCAAGCACAGCATTACTATGCAGGAATACTGAAAACATATATGCTTATAACAAAATTCAGCTGCTTTTTTTTATTTTCTTTTTTCTCTCTCTTTTTTTTTTTTTTTTTTACTAAAAGCTCATTAAAAAAAAATAATCCAAACCTCTTTTGAAATGAGGAAATTTTAGAAATTCAGGATGTGACTTTCAGTAGGGAAGTGTCTGCCAAATGTACCATCTTTGTATTATATTAGGAAGCCTGATACTAGTCATAATATGATGGATGCATTTACCTAATAAGAGTACACTTGAGAGTATCATTTAGACTGGACATCGGGTAGATAATCAGCAACGAAGAAAAATGATAGGTATAAAACCCTTTATGGGAATAAAGTAGGAATGGTGTAGAGCTGCAGCGGGAAGACTCTGAGAGTTACCAAAATGCTAAAGAAGTCTCACCGTTTTTTACCTGACATGGAGGCTACGCCACCAGACTATACACAATTTAAGTAGTGTGAAAGGAAGTGGCATTACTGGTGATTCACTTTGGGAAAGGGAAAGAAATCTGTAGAGAGGGACCAATAAAGAATAGGAGCAAACTACCACAGGCTCCTTCACCCCCTCCTATGCGCAATACAGTCTGGTAATTGACAATATACAAAGAGCACATAACGTAAAGGCAAATACAAACTGATTCAAAAAGAAATAAATGAATTTATACATTTTTCCTAAAACAAACCCATATACTAGAAAATAAAAACGCCACAGCAACAAGGTCAGAAAAAGGAAAACATAACAAGTCATTCACTTTATCAACAAAAGAAAGATTAAAACCTACGAGAACGGAAAAAAAAAAAAGATGGAAATCAAAAACACTATTCCTTTAAAAAAAAGCCATCAAAAATACATAAAAATATTTAGAAAGCATACCACATTGATTTCATAACAGTCAACTTACATCAACAAATTGCCCGCATGTTTTTTGGCATGAAAGGAAAAATTTACAAAAGAAAGTTGTGTAAGAATGCTCTTGGACAAGAAGCATTGCCACATTCTTGTAACTTGTTTTTTTTCGTTGTTGTTTCTTAAAAACTTTTTTAGCAAAATGTTTATTATTTCTTCTTTAATATAATTGTTTTACAACAAAGGGCGATACAGGGAGGCAACAACACATACATCCACACCACATAACATGAAAAGAAAAAAATCTTGCACCTTAACAAATTAGAACTTGTTTGTTGTTTTTTTTTTTTTTTTTTTTTTTTTTTTTTTTTTTTTTTTTTTTTTTTTTTTTTTTTTTTTTTTTTTTTTTTTTTTTATTTTTTTTTTATTTTTTTTTTTTTTTTTTTTTTTTTTTTTTTTCTGCTGTTTTTTGGTTGTATTTTTTTATCTTACGTAAAGTTGTTAGTGTATTACAGATGAAAAATCCTGTACATTTTATAGAATTTATTTTTGCTTGTTTGCATATCTACATATATAACGTTTTCTGAAAATCAAAATTTGTTGCTTTTTTGCCTTTTTGGTCAATTTGATATATATTTTTTTAAACATTTTCTTTTTTTTCTATAATTTTTGTGTGTGTGTGTTTTAAGGAATGGATGACTGCACATAAAATTTTAACGATGCTAAAGAAAGGGGTGGCAGAGGGGAACTTATGGGAAGAAAAAATGCCTAGGGTGGATGGAGTGGAAGTGTAAAAATCTATGAGTGTACTACACAGGAGATGAAGATGATGGGAGTGAATGTGTAAGTCAGTTGCCATGTCCATGTAAGGGCGGTACGGAGTGATCTAGCAGCATTAGAGCTTCTGGCTGTAAGGAAGGGATGGGCAATATACAAAAACAAATGAGCATATTCATGCCCATCAACAAAAAGAAAGAACAGAACTCTAACATTGACAATCTCACAAACCCTAAGTTGCAACTTCTTCAACATGCAAATTACAAAAAAATTAATAATTATAGAATTAATATTTACATTTTCATTAAAAGTTCTCAAATTATAAAAACAGTTAAAACTTTTCCCTACTAAAATAGCAGTAAAAATACATAAACTAATAATAATAATAACAAGAGAGTAAAACAAAAAAACAAGGACTAGTTTTATGCATTGGAATTAGAACAACTTCAATCTGTAGCTACCCACAGCCTCCTTCTTCTAAGAATCGGCTTTTCTGAAGTCCATCAAATTGACATCAGTATTCTCAATAATTTGAGACAATCATTTCTTGAGTACATCAAATCACTGTTTTAAATGTAATGACTGTGTTGGCACACCCCTTCCCCACTCTTAAATTAGATTGCTTTTATATTCAGATTCTCTGGAGAATCTCAAAAATACAGCTGTGGGATTCTGCCAGTGAAGTAGTTCGTTATTTAAAGAGGGAAATAGAGGGAAAAATTGCAGAAAACAATTCATAACTCTTTTGTTTTGTTTGTTTTTTTTTTTTTTCATTGTTAGATTGGAACAAACCAAATCTAAGATAGAAATTCAACCACTGAAAAGAAATACATCAAAGTATAACTATGAAGAGATATACTAAAAAAAAAAGCAAAAATGAAAAAGAGAACTTTGTTCCCAGTAAGAAGGGAGATAAGAACAATTGTGGGGTTTTAAAATTTCATTTTTAGAGAAAAAGGTACTCCACACACTTTCGAAGATGAACAAACCAGATGCATACATTGCAAGGAACAGACAAAGCAGTCTAGGGACACTTTCATCATTTGGATATTATTTTTTTTAATGATTGGATTTTCTTCCCTTCCCTCTCCCTCCCATTTAAATTTGTTTTCAGTTGTTGGCCAAAAAGCCCACCACCCTCCACTGTTGCTTTTTTTTTTAATAGATCTTATTTTTAATCACTTCTTTTCAAAATAAACATGGATAGGAAAAAAAAAAAAAGGACGTGCAGTCTGGATGTACGTCATAAATAGACATAGAAAAAGATAGAAGAAATTGGCTGAGATCGACAAATGGGTTATATAATAGCTTAATTTTACTGTAGGATGTTAATAATAATGCATGCTTAAAGTAAGTTGCATTTAGGGAAAGTAGAAAAACAGAACAGCAAGCAAGGACTTGTGGGGGCAGGCGGGCGGGTAGAGGAGAGGAAGGGGTGGGCAGGGGGTGTAGCATCCATGCCTCTCCAGAAAGGGCAAAGCACATTCCAGCGGGTTCTCTGCAGTTCTGGGGGAGGTCAGAAGGGGAAAAGGGTAAGGAGAAATCATAAGCTATGCTCGGACGCACTTTTTACCCTGACTGTGACCTTGGATTTGCATCAAACACTCAGAACTCCAGACCCCAGCCCTTACTTGGGCCCTAACTTTTCAGAGTATTCCTGAAATCAGTGGCATTTATTTTTGTGCCTAGTCAGGTTTGGGTTATTCCTGTAACTGCTGATCAGCCTGAATGAAGGGTGAAGAATTAGTTCTTATAAATGCACTTTGCTATGCTGGAAAAGGCTGTGGTTGTTGTGAAAATTTATTTGAAGTGCAGTTATTCAGAGTTGCTGTCCACAATTACTGCTGGGGGCCCACAAGTCAGCAGCATTTGGTACTAAGGCCACATGATTTTGCATAGGCAAATGTGCCACTGTTAGCATTAAGACTGAAACTAGTTCCTTCTATGCTACAATAGGATTTACAGTTAGAGAAGTTATTACTAATCAGTTCTGAGTCTTACTAAAACTGGATCCCAAATACTATGTGTCCTAGAGGGGTCCTTGGCTTCCTCTGAATTCGCTTGACCTCACATAGGATGTCCATACTTTTCTTGTATGAGGACCATCATCCTAACATCAGCGTCCTTCTAAGAAGGAACTCAGGACCCAAGCCAAACCATCTGTTCTTCCTGATGTTTTAGGAGAGGGCAAATATTGTATATAAAGCTTTGGACTCTGTCCATGATGAATACCTCCAGGAGACAGGAAGAGCAGGCTCCAAGCACTGCATGTGCTTTGGGTTTCCATCAGAAGAGCTCACAAGATCATTGTGTAACCCATCATAAAGGTCACACTATCACCAGTCAGTGGAAGTGTTTGGCTATCTTGACCTTGAATTTCTGGGAAGAATGGGATTATCCACCCTGTTGATGAGGCACTGGGTACTTCTGTGTAAATACGATACTAACAAACAGGTAGGATGTTTTTGTACTTATTGAGATGAGGAACAATAATACCTCTAAAGCCACTGAGAGATCAGTATTATTTCTGGGGAATGTTAAGTAAGCATAAATAACACAAAAACTAAATAGCCCAATTTGGCTTTAGATGCATTACTGAAAAGTGTCCACTGTTAAGAGGAGTTATATGAGAAGACTCTTAACTCCTACTTCAGAAGTGACGAGGTTGTGCTGACTACCAGCACGGTGTGTCCACAGCTGGAACGTACCATGCCTCTGCTGGAAGATTGCACTGGAACTATCTCCTACACCCCTTTGGAAAACATGTTAGGAAGGGAAGAGGTCCAACCAAAGAAAAGAAAACCTGGTCAGGATGGTCTCAGGGACAGAACATGCAGGTTACAGAAAGCAAAACACTGGTCTACAGAGGAAATTTTGGGGATTCGTTTGTGGATCAGAAAAGATTGGCTAGACATAGAAAAAAATGATGGAAGTGAGGCCTTTTCAGAACTCAGTGGAGATTTTTTTTTTAATAAAGTTTCAAGTCTAGTGTCCCTGGACACCACTCCCTACCAGGATTCTGACCCTCTGGTTTAATTGTACTTAGGGAGTTTCACAAAGAGGCATTTAAGCTTTGAATTTTAATCAGTATTTGCTATGACTCGCAGCTGGATTTTCAGAGCAGAGAAATATCCCCCTTCAGCACAATAGAATTTAGTGCCTTCTCTTTGATGCAAAACGGACCGTAGGGCATGGTCTGGTTACCAACTGTGCAGTCTATGCCAGGCCACACCAGAAAATATGTCCTATTTGATGATAAATGCCTAACTCATCACATGAGGGCCTGGAAAAGCCTTTTACTGCCTGAAAGATCAAAAGAGCTAAAGAACCACAGCTGGAGTCAGAGACACTTAAAGAGACGACAAGATTCTGCAAAGGCAATCTTGATGTTACAGTCACAAGAGGATCTGAAGGATGCTAAGCAATTTTTTCTTTACTTGGTCAGTACAGAGGTGCTTCAACAGAAGGAGAGATCTTTAGAAAATCTGGGTCCAGCAATTTCTGTTGAGGCTGGGAAAATCTCCAGTCTCTTAAAAATCTAGCTGTTAATAGTCAAAAGTAGACATCCTAATTTGAAAATTGGATCCCAAATGTTTCCACATGAAGCTACACAGACAATATTTCATTACTTAACATGTAGCAAATTATTCCTCAAAAAAAGTCAAGATCAAAAAGTCTACCCATTGCAGCCTTTTTGTATTTTCAAAAACTTGAAGTAGCTTGAAGGACTGGGAATAGAGGCATCCATACCATCAAGGCTTACAAGCTTCTTGTTTGAAGGACTGAGCCAAGATGGTTAAATTTTTCAAATTAAAAAAAAATCCACATTTAAAAAAGGAGACATTTTAGCAAAAAGTGCCTTGTTCAGCAGCTTTAACTACAAACTTGCCTTATTTCATTATTTGTTTTCAAGTTACATTTTAAAATGCTGCTGGCAAAGGTAATGCATATTTCTCTGTGTGTTAAAGAGCAAGATGAGAGCTGGTAAATTAGATCTAGGGCTGCATTACTGCCCTCAGGTTGATGCTAAGATCTGGAACTTGAGTGTCTTCTACCACTCCAGTCCTTGGGCTCCATCAAACTGACAGTTTATCTCTTCCCTAAAATACTGAACATCACAACATTTGAGTTCTGTGCACTGCAACATAACTCTATCGATATGTCTCATTACTAACCAGCTGTACCAGCTGCTTCTTCTGATCTAGTTGTCCAGCAATTTTGTCAATTCACTTCAAATGTCCAGGAATCCCTGCTGGTCTAATTATGCATCCCTCCTTACCTGATAGATTTTTCTTTCTGTATTTTTGCATGTAGTAATTCCAAAACAAGGATAAAGGCAGGATATTCTTTCATTTTTCGTACTTTGACCTAATTAGAACAGGTTCCAAGGCTTTCAGCGCTGAAAGGAAGTATGCATTTCATCACTGCATAATCTGGGCTTCCAAACTGCTGTTACCTTTGTGAGTTTACTTCATACATCAGGCAGCACCCTTTTAGGGTCATTTAAAGCCATATGCATTGGGCAAGGCTACTAATGACACATACTTGTAAGCAACTGATACTATCAAAATATCAGTGAAAAGAAACAAATGGAGAATTTCCAGTGAACTGGAAAATGTTCATTTCTCTGTAAAAAGTTTACCTACAACAATAGAGAAAAAGGTTCTGTTAGCTATGCATTTTCTTTTAGCTTGAAGATGTGTTAGCAGCATTTTCTTCTCTGGCTAGAATATTTTAGTAGCAGAAATGTACATTAAATAGATAAGGGGGAAAAACTGCAAAAATCTCCGCTTCAGGCATATATCTATACACAAAGGAAGAGAAGAATCTTCCCAGTTTCCAGTGATCTCACCATAAAATAAATACATACACAAACACAGACTAAGAGACTTGGTTCTGTCCCTCTCCCTAAAGCTGGTTAAGTGCACTCTAAAGCTGTTTGTAAGTTAGTGAAATAACCTAATTTACCTCTTTGTAATATAAACACTAGAAATGCTTGATCCAGCAAGAAAACCTCCTAAGAGCTATAAATGCAGGATGACTTTTCTGATTGTCCATAACTCAGTCATTATCTGGCACATGGGGAAAATAAAAGAAAACAAGCAGAAGAGGTGGTTTGCTCTACAGGATAAAGTCCCACAAAAGAGAAGGCAGGTGAGGAATTCTGGTAGGAATCTGGGATATTTGCTATTTCTAGATGGTTCTTTCTGCTTGTAGTAGCTCCCAAACCAACCTGTTCATACTTGCCTGCTTTTAACCTTTTATTAGAGTAGTGCTTTTCAGATATGCAGCCAGATGAACACTTAGCAGATCACAGATATCAAATAGCTTATAGATGATTAGAAGTAAAATACTAATTTTCAATGCAACCCTTCATCCCTCCCTCGAAGTCAGAATAAAAATCTGTTCCTGTGATTTCCATTGTTTATCTGTACAAATTCAAACCAAAAGAAGAGTATTTGGTTAGGCAGTCATTTACAAAAGACAGAGAGATAGAAATAGCCTAAAAAGAGAAATTATTTCTATCACTTCTGCCTACAGGCTCATCTGAAGCTCAGAAATAAAAGAGCTCATCTATAGCAAAAATGTCTACATGAGCACCACATGCCATCCTGTTTGGTTTTGTGTGTAAGAGTTAATTAATCGGGCCTCTTTATAGCTATGAACTAGAAAACTATCAAATACAAAAGCACATTTACAGCCATCAGAGCTAAGGAAATCATAGGGCTAAACTGCTACAGCTGTCTGAGGTAAAGAGTTTTTCAGGTGTTTGCCATAAGCTTATTATCTTTTCACATTCTTCGAAAACAAAAAGTATTTTGATGCTTCCAGTGCTAAGCAGTCCATCCAACGTTGCTGGCCTGAAAGATTCTTCCTGTGCATCTCTGCTCAGCTGTCTCTTTGTCCTGGGACAAGGATCTGATATGGTTTCTTTGAAAGACTAAAGATTGACGTTTGTAGTCAGCCCAGCTAAGGCTTTTTTAATGTTAAGCTAAACTTATTTAATCCTAAAAGTCAGTCACATGGGAAGAAGTCCTTCTGAATCTTGAGGGATTTTGCAGCCACAAACCAGATCTTCATACTGACAAACTCAGTAGCAGAACTGCGTCTGGTTGTTTGAGTGGGAGCAAGAATAGTTTACTGTCTTTGGTCTAAACCCATGCAGCAAATGTTTCTTGCGTATTTATAGCATAATAAAATGAACACAAGTTTTTGCTTATCTGCAAACATAGAGCAGCAAGGGTATCTTAGTGTCTCCTTCTTTCTTCAGCGTATACAGCTGTGAAGCAGACAGGTAAAAATACATGCCACCAGTTTGTTCAAATGCCAGTGAATACTCCATGGCTACTGAATTCCTTCTTGGTAGTTGTATCCCAAGAAGCCCTATATTGTCATACCATTTAATATTATTTTTTTCTAGAATACGCCCAGGAAACACATCAAAGCAACTCTCAAATATGCCATCTATGGGATCACTAGGTACCTCTGTATAGGAAACTTGTCTTAGGAAACTTCCCAGGGATAATTACAGGGTAAAATTGAAGAATTTAGGAAATTCTTAGACTTGGGACTGATTTGAATGTCCAAATCTTAAAACAACACCTGAAATGTGTATCTATGTAAGGAGTGTATGCTGTACTGAGATACTTGATGGAAACAGTGCCCAAGTGCAGCTAAATCATAACCACACGAAGATCTAGATACTTCATGAGTGCTGTTTTGTACCTAACGTTACTGTTGAGTCCATATTGTCCTCTGTGGGAGTTGTGCACCCAAGTTAACTGGTGCATAACAGTTATTCCTATGATCTCCTCCATTCATATGTAATTATTCATAAATATATTTTCATATTGGATTCTTTAAGAAGTCAATTCCGCTGAACTTCAGAAGTATACAAGACTCATTTTCAGTGCAGTATTTTTAATCACTTGGATGCTAGGCCACACTTGCTATTTCCGTTGAAAGATCCTACAAAGCGACGTATTTCGCCCCTCAGCTAGCATAAGCACATTACACTTACAAAGTCTGCAGCTAGTCCACCTGCAACTGACTCAGTGGATGGAACTTTCTCCCTTGCTTTGTGAAATGAGGGTCCAAAGCACAGTAGATTCACTGTAAAAAGGTTTCTCTTACAAAGAACTTAAACTTATCTTCTGCTAGCAAAGCAGTGATCCTAGTTCTTCCCTCAGTAACCCCTCTTCTGTTAATATTTCCTGCCCCTCTTAAAGACATAAATCAGTGCTGGGAAGAACCTGTACTTGCAGCTATTATCCAGAGATAGCTGCTGTGCTTTTATCTTGGAGCTGTAAACAAAACAAAGCAAAACCACACAAAGGAAAAGGCTGTCCACTTCTTGGATGGGTGAGTAATCCAGGATCATCCTAGGCATTACTTATCTCTCTGGAAGACATTCAAGATATAAAGCATGTCACTTCATAAGTCTCTTTGGTGAAGCAGCTACAGCTTATTCTTGAGGATATATGGGAAATAGTACTACTACAGACCTCTAGCATGGACCTTTAACAGTGTACACACTGGACTAAGACAATTTGTGTGACAAGCTGTAGAAGAAAACAGGGGTGTTAACAAATGAGGAAAAGTTGGGCTATATAGACATGGTGATGGTTTCCAACTAGAACAATATATAATTTCATTGGAAAGTACATGAAGCCAAATATTGCAATAACTGAGAAGAAACAATAAACCATGTCCATTCAGCATTGTGAACATCTGTCTCTGGTAAAATGTGGAGTTAAGAGACATTACAGTGTGATTGTTGGGCAGAAACTTACTCCAGTAGAATCTGAACAAGATTCATTCACACGTACACCTGTAGTCTAACTGCGGTGTAAGAGTTGAGAATTGAAGTGACCTATTCAAACTCATGTAGAAAAACTGTGATAAATCAGAGACTCATAACCACATTTTCCAAATGATGGCTTTTCCAGCCATACAGCCCTGCTCATAATGTTACCCCTCTTTGGGTTTTGGATGTCAAAGTATGTTTTTTTTTGCTGTGGATTAACTTGGAATAATGTTATTCCTGTATCAAAATCGAAAGAAAACCAGCAAAAAAAAGGTAGTTAACAAATTGGAAGTTAAATCTTGACAGAGCAAGAGGCTACTGCAGAACTAACTAGTCTGAACAAAACCCTGAAGAATGCAGAGAAAAATACCTCAGTGCCAGCGGCTGCAGTTAAAATCAATTAGACAGGAGTTAACAGGAATTTTTGATTTGTAATATTCATCATGCTACAAGAAGTCTTTTGGACTCCAGAACTGAGGACAAGCCCTTCAGTCTCCTCCTCAGCCAAGAACAAGTCAAAATATTCCTCAGAATTAATACAAAGGTTGCCTCACAACCATGCTGAAAAGGCCACGTCAAGTTCCCCATCAGCAAAATGAGCTGCTGTTGGGTACACTAAGGCTTTCTATAATACCTAGTTACCTATAGAGGAAAAATGTTATGTGAGAGACTGTTACTGATGAGCAGCTCACTACCAAGTAGACTGCTGAGAGGTTCTACCAATTACCATTGGGAAGTGGTAGAAAACCCGATATTCAGTAAACATAAATAAATACAGCCATAACTCTTCCCCTGAAAAGGAAAAAAAGGGATGTCAACCTCTCGAGCAATATGTTAGGTGGTGTTCTCTCATATCAGTTCAAAGGATGTGAAATGCTCTCTCCTTTTGATTATACTAATGTTTAAAAGCACCAGAATCCCCTTGAGACTTCAAGCAGAGGTGTTTGGAGACAGAATGGCAATGACTATTAATCCGTGATTTGAAGTGAATTCTCCCACTGGGTAGCACTTGTAACTGCATCAGAAACACAATAGAGCCAACTAATGTGTGAACTGTCTTGCTCTGAAGCACTGCAGGGGAGCTCTTTGTAGAGGAGCTTTCAACGTGTGAGCTAGTTCTGTCTATCATTCGGAAAAGACAAGAGGGGATAGTGCTGTGATTCAGGCATTTAGGGATGGATTTTTGGCAGGACTCCTTGTTTCTTTTTATGGGCAAGTTTAATACTAGCCGGGAAGTGGGGAAGCATGAAGAGAGGGGGTTGTTTTTGCAGATTTTCTTTTCAAAAATTCAGGATTATAGTATTGAAAGGCTGCTGCAGGCAAGTTTGAATCCTCTTTTTCAACATAGTGAATGACTGGAATAAACTCTACTGTGATCCAGAAGCCAAAGCTTAAGCTGTTTATCAGAGGTTGCATTATAGCAAGAAAGTGGCTGGGAAGAGCATTTGCTCTGTTTTCATAACAGATTTGACTAGAAGAGAAACAGATCTAATTCCAAAAGTTAACCTACTTTAATATCGATGATAATGATGATACTTGGGTGCATTTCAGAAGCACAGGAAAAGATAGTATGTCCATGAATAAAGCTGAGGAGCTGGACACCAGAATTCTTCAGGGCCATTCAGACTTCACGGACTTTTTGAACAAAAATTCAGGATGACTGACTTCTGCTACTGATTAATTCTGCTTACCTCATTGGTAAGCTAGGTGGCCACGGCATCCTTTCTTATCTTCACACCATGATAAGATAACGTTTATCCCACTATCACAAATGTTTGTTTTCTTTGTTAGAGGAGTTAGAGCACTAACTTTCAAAATGTGTGCGTGTGGTTTTATTTCTAATTAAAAAAACCCCAACAAGAACAAACAAAGAAACAAAAATCCAACCAACCAAAAAAACCCCAAACCACAATGGTTCATAGACCAGAGCAGGTCAGATTGCTGCTGAATCACTATTCAAAGAGATACATAGCTATACATTCGAATATGTTTCCCATATGACTGCTTACTGTATTACCTGGAATATTTACATTCAAACCTTAGGGTCATTGTTAGAAAATCAGCTAAAAGATGACTTTGCATAGAAGTTAATGATCATGTCTGAGCTTCATGGTCTATTAATTCACAGGAGCATAGCAATCATGAATACCTGTGAAATGAAAGTTAACTGCAGATCAAGTCTAATAGGATGGAAAGTTAATTAAAATAAGTTAAAAATAAATCTTAACATATTAGGTTTTCCTCTGCTATGAAGTAAGATATTATATGGTTAGATTTTAATAGGCAAGTCTATTACTTTCTCATAAGCTCTAATTTCCTTTATCTGTATGAGCCACAAAATTTTCTCATGCAGATTTTTTTTTCTGTGACTCCATTATTTCTATTCATATTCTTGTTCCAATTGAGGGTCTTAAGCACAATCAAAACAGAGATGAGACTGGAAATATTATGTTAAAAGAACAAACACTTTATTGGGGTAATTCAGCTATTGGCAAAACTTGCAGCTTTGAACTGTGTGCATGAATTAAAAAGGTGTTCAAATTCTAACCTTAGTGCCCTGAGATTTACTGGCTTATTAGGGTATTAATGAACAGCACTGTTTTGAAGTTAGAAGAAAAGTTTCACCTTCAAAAGACTCATTTATAAACACTTCAGCCTGTCTGGGTTCTTCCTTGCTTTTTGCAAAAGGACACTAAACATAGAAAGGCACAAAGACCAACATTATGCTGGTGAAGAAGTGGCAAGACTTTCCTGTTATTACCAGTGCCCAAACAATGTATGCTAGTCTTTATTGGTAAATATAAGTGTTTAATTCAAAGTGGCTTCTTTTCACAGCCTTCCATAGCATTGAGTTATCCATCAAAATGGAAGCAAGTCAGAAGCCAAATTATCAACTGCTTGGTTTCTACTAGTTACACAGGTACATGCAAAAGACACTCTCAACTTCTCGTTATTTCAGGTGCCTCACTCTTAGATATGTGAATGTCCCATGTTTTCAGAAGTTTGTCTTTGTTTTTTAGCTAATGAATCCACACAAGACACTCAAATAACTTTGATGTAAGTTGCCATTGTGCATTATAGCTCCATCACAATTCCTTATTATTCTCTTATTTCAATGCCTGGTAATTTAGTAGTGGTAACCACAGCTGAAAAATACACAGAAAGGGAACCAAGTGGCAATTTGAACATACAACTACAAGGAGAAGGGTTCAGCACAGAAGCACTTAGCTTTAACAAAGATGACAGCTGTAGGTGCTCTGCCTTCATAGGTGGGGAGGCAGTGCATAGAGTTAACTGGGAAAGCACTTCATTTCTACTCTTCCCTCAGCTTCACCTTTCCCTTAGAAAAATACATTCTACTTTGGAAACACTGTCACAGGGTTCCACGCTTATTGTGTCTCATTTCCAGCTTAAAAATATCTGATCTATTTCCAGCTCTAAAGATGTTCTCCATACCAACTCTCTGCCAAGCCAGTGTCGGGGTCTGAGAGTCAAGTTCAGGTCTCCTATCATCACCACTTATAAGAAAAGACTGTAGGCCAATGCCTGCCCTCAGTGACATTGTAGGTACCCTATTGCCTTCAGTGGTTTTACAGAAATATGACTGACTGAACTTCTAAATTGGATGTAGGTACATGACTCCACTGGAGAAGTGAGAAGCAGATTGGAACATGCCCCAAGCTGCAGCGCTGTGTGGGCTCCGCAAGGACCAACAGGATACAAAACCTCTAAAGCCAGTGGAATGGACTCTAAAAGCAAACATATCAGAGAGGATGAAGAAAGACTATTTTTTGCTCATCTAAGGCATTCAGGCGTAGCTATGAGTGAAATTGTTCCTTTCGCTTTAACAAATACAGATTTTCACACTGAAAATTATTCAAAAACATTTCCTCCCCTTTGCTAGTGAAATTCTTTTAACCTCAGCAGTAATTTTTCCTCCTCCTTCCTCTGAGGCTGCTACATGCCCTACAAATCCTTTTCACTATGCATGTCCCAAACCTTCTCTATGTTTCTCTCAACTAAAGCTTGTTAGTGAGTCACCAAAGGAAGCATCTTTCTGACCTTGCTGATTATGATTTTAGTATTTCTAAAGTGGAGACAACAATATTCATCCCTCTTACTAAAGGTCTGAACAACTTCTTTTTAATACCTGCAAAACATTTTTAAAGTCTGAGATAAACAATGCTACTGAAGTACTAACAGTACATTTCTGGTCAAACATGGGACCTGACATATAAGGCTGAGTGTTCTGTCAGATAAGACCACAAAGATCCAGAACATTATCATGTGCAGAAATAAACACGGAAGTTGCAACAACTTAATTTAAAGACAAGACGTATTTTCTAAGCAAAAGGAGGATTCATCTCTGTTCTCTTCAAAAGTACTAATGTTCAGAGCACAGATGCACCAACCGAGCTTAAAAAAGTAAGTGAAAGTCAGAAGCTGCTTGATCTCAGAAAACCAACAGTGATTTCTCATGTATTCAAGCCATGTATTATAGAATAAAGTAGAGCATTTTAATGAAATACAGTAAAAAAATGTAGATTATATGCACCTTATAAAAACAGGCTGTTGTGCTCTGCAGCTGGGAGCTGAGCAGGTTGTTTTGTTGTTTGCTTTTTTTTTTCGTGTGTAACTATACAAACTCAGCCCTAATCCTACAAACTACTAGATACTTTCTACTTTCATTAATCCCAGTGAAAACTGAAGGGGCTCAACACCTCATCAGGCTGCCAGTTTTCCAGGCATGTGGTTAATGCAATTAGCAATTATGCATGCACGTACATATATACAGGAAAACACAAACAAGTTCTTGCGTCTTTTGACCATAGAAGTATTTAATTTGCATGCAAATTTCAAACTGTGATGGAGATCGAAGTGCTGACTGCTTCCTTTTCCAAAAGAAAATTCAACATCCTGCTCACAAATGCTCTGGACAAAAGGTTTGGAAGGGAGTTATAAACAAGTGAGGAATATGGTGGAAAAAATTCTGCTGTTGGTATTTTAAGCCTGTTATCAAATGTAGTCTCCCGGAAATGCTCAGGGATTCCTTGGGCATAAAATTATTATTATTTTTTTTTAATGCATGCAACAAATTTCCTAATTCACTATTTCTGATCTAATGTTCACTTCTGGCAAACTATCCTACACGTGAAACCTAAGAACATGAATTGCTACTCACGCGCAGCAGTTTTACACTGATAATAATGCTTATATGTGTTATTGCTAACTCATAGTAGCACTGGGAGGTAGAGCATGTTCATAATTTTTTACACAAGATTCACAGAGTCCTGCAATGTGACAAGCAGGCTGTCTCCTGGGGACCAGTACAGGATATTACCAGCACTCTGTTCTCATACCTAAGATATTTGCTAGAACTAGCTATCATCATATTCTGTAACTGAGTAATACTTATGTTTTTATATATATATGCTTACACATGCATATATATGTACTACGTATTACATACGTGTAGATATGTTTCTACACATGTATACACATATATGTATACATACATATATATATATATATTTCTATCTATCTCCTATAATTCTTCTTTCCAGCACCCTTCCCAGTGCTTCAGTCAGAGACGCAGAGCTCAGATTTCTTGGATTTTATAGAAGGAAACTGCATTTGTCATCCCTTAATCCCCTGTTGCAGAGCATCTCTTTCCTCCGCACCAGTTCCCTACGCTTATTAAGCTTTCCAACTATTTTCAGAACTCAGGCTGTGTATGAGCAGAGACCTCCCTGTAATGGAACAGAGAGATAACTGTGCCTCTCTGCACAGCTTTGTCACTGCTACCCCTGAAATGATGTGTACAGTTCTATGCATTTCATTACCAGAAAAGAACAGCACAAGACAGAACAAAAGAGAAAACTGATAAAGAACTGCTGTTCAACAAGGAACAATGATCGTTGCTCTAAGCTGATGTCTGAAATCTTTAACTTCACTGTAGATAGCTCATTGGTCTTTTTTTTTTTTTTTGCATTTGCTGAAATCTTCCTTGAATAGGAAAATTAATGTAATATGACACACCACAGCAAAAGCTGTCATTGCCCTAACATGACTGGATCCCCGGAAAAATGACCTCCTGGAGCATGTATCTGACAGAAGGTTTAAGAAATCTGCAGGATCAAAATGCAACCTTTGTTTAAAAGTGAAGGAGAGATTAACTGAAGTTTGAAAGTCAAAGAAGAATTAAGACTCCAAGGTCTTATTTCAAGTCCTGCCGTTCAGACAGTCTTAAGGGCCTGGGCCACAAAAGGATTAACTGTCTCATGTCAGCATATAAATCTAAAATGTAGATCTTTGAAGCAAATGTTCAGCTGCACTAATATTCACAAAGCTCCTCTCAGCCACTGGAAAAATTATGGCAATATGGCTATAAAATGCTTTTGGAGCTATTGGAATCCACACATGCAGCCATCTCTAGGATCCAACTGCTAAAATTAGTTTTAAAGAAGCATGTTGACTGTGTAGCTGACATCAGAGATCAAATCCCAATAAATGCAAGAGTCAATACTGCTTTAATAGGGATGTTAAGGCAAAATGAGTAGTTATCAATAACAACTGATATTTCAAATATCATTGTCAAGTTAGACCTTCTAAAAGGTCTGTTTTTAGAAGTACTTCAAATGGTTGTTACCTCATTTGGTCCTCAGATTCCTAATTAATTAGCTTTAATGGTAGGTAAGTAAATTTAGTATGGAAAAAGAAACAAAACTACTCAAGTTCCTCAAGGCACTTTAAAGGTTTCCATGCGAATACAGTGTTCTCATATGTGGAGAGTCAAACCTGGCAGCTCTGTAGGGT
Organism: Pampusana beccarii; assembly: GCA_013399365.1. NCBI lineage: Eukaryota > Metazoa > Chordata > Aves > Columbiformes > Columbidae > Pampusana > Pampusana beccarii. The sequence continues at coordinate 154,997 of VWYH01003702.1, read as the reverse complement.
TTCTTAAACTACCTGAATTCAGCTCATGTTTGGGCACTTGCTACCTATGAGACAGGCCAAGAGAAAACTTGTAGCTTGTCACCAGGAAGAAAAGGTTATCGGGGAGGTGAAAAAAAAAAAATCACAGAAGAATAATGAAACTGCTGGTTCAATAGAAAACGGGGTATAGATGACTGAGATTCATTTTTCCTATGCTATCACCCTGCGTTTGCTGTAGAAAGCATGACCTGAACGCTCATTCTTCAGCAGAGAACTGTGTAAATATCTTTTCAGAGAAGGTAAGATAGGGAAAAAATTACCACACCAGGTTTCCATGCTCCTCCCATATGGAGGAAGAATTACTACTAACAGAGCAAGCTAGACAAAGAAATTACTATTTTCATCTTTAAACAATGCTGTTATTAGAATAGAGCTGCTCCAGGCACAACATTTGCAGTTTGTTTTACCAGCTGTTTCTAAAAATACGGCCTTAGTGAAGGAGACTTTTTTCCCTGTCTCTCCAAAATAATTTCTGTTTGCTTTTCCCTTCCAAGGGAAAAGTGATAGATATGGAAAACAGCATATGTGAGAAAGATCACACAGCTTCAGGGATAGACTTTTACCATTGCTATTGAAAATATAACAAAAAGCTATGAACAAAACAACTGAAGATGCTGAAATATACTGGCCCAACTCTTTTGATAAATGTAATCAAGGTTTTATTCTTCTAGCACAATTGGTACAGAGCTAGTGACAGATGTTTCCTATGGGAAAAAGTATGGTATAATGTTCTGCAGAACTTAATGGGGGAGGAAAGAAGTTGAAAATCTGAAAAAGAGTAGTAAAAATCTCACAAGTTTGTTAAAGGTGAAGGTTACTAGCCATATTTTAAGAAATTAAAGAGACAAGCATCGCAAATCTCAACACAATACTTCTGACTACAAAACTTGTTTAGTTTATTTCATAATAAAATGCCATTTCATTTTGAAAATGACGTTTTTAAAAGAAAAAAAAAGTTCACATTGTAACAAATTATTTTAAGAGAAAAGTTGAAATTTGCATTTTAGGAATCATAAATCATTTTATTGTTTTGAATTTGACAGTTCAGAGGAAACTAGGTAGAGCCTCCACAGTACTTTGACAACACCAGATCTTCACTTTCTATTAAAAAGAAACTAGGGCATGAACATTTTCACTGCTTTTGCAGTCTCTGTATTCCATTTGTGCTTATAGGGCATGCTTAAGCATGTGAAGCAAATGGTTTCAGGCAAATCTGGAAACCTTGTGGTTATCTTATCAGAAAATAAAGCTCAGAAGTTGTTCATCATTTCTTGCTCAGAGCTCACTTACACTACTGCTGTGTAGAGCACATTACAGCATTTTGTCCATGGGAAGGCTACCCACCAACCACTGGAATAAGGGCAGAGTTGGTAGCATGTCCAGTATATTGTACCAAAAAATAACTTTTTTTTTTTTTTTTCCTTCAGATACACACACACTCCTGCTACACTGCTAAGTCCCTTGACTATTTCTTTGGCTGTCAGACCCTCCTTAATCCTCCTCACAGCTCTCTGAGAGACCCTAATTCCCTGGCAGAGATAAGTGATTCAAAACCTTGCCAAAGGCACCTCCCTGATGCGAGTTCAGACGTGCGCTGAGTCCTCTGTTTCAGACTATGCCCAGATCTCAAACTTAAGAGTCACACTTGCCTGCACTCACAAAACACCTCCCCCAAAACACTGGATGTAGTAGCTGCTATCAGAGTCATACAAAAGCAGAAAACTTGAATTGACAGAACTTAACAGGAGTATGAGAAAGAGGATAAGGCAAGATTCAAGCTATTTGTTCCACATTTGCTTGTAAAGCTCCTAAACAAGTTTATTCTGCTCCTCGATTTCAGTTCAAAATGTGCCTTTAGCCAGGACATAAGCATAGCATTAGCAGATGTATAAATATACACACATACATACACGGAGAGAGACTGCTTGCATGCATGTGCTTTGCAATATATTAATGATCCATGTATCCCTGAAATAATTAGAGGGCTATTTTTGCCTGTCAAACATAAGACTTATGAAGCCCCCAAGATTTCATTAGTGAAAATCAGTGGTTGCTAAAACTCATTTCTAAAATCAGTCATTCTGGTTTCAGTACTAGGGAAGAAAAAGAATTCTTGACATCCACTAAAAAAAAAAAATATAAAAAAATCTCAAAATCACTTTGCACTTCTACTGTCCTGCAAAGGCAGAACAACTTGTTCCCTTTTTTATGCTTCTGACATATATTGTTCTGATACTGAGAGGGAGCCAAACCAGTGAAGAGAGAAAAGTGTGGGAATTTTCTTGTTGCTCTAAAAGAATCTAATTTTGAGATTTTGCATGTTTGTCTGTAAGATAGTTGTAGTTCTTCTTGAATGTGTAAAGAGGAGACAATACTCTTGACAACACCCCACCATGGGACCAACCAACTTCAGTTTTTATGAGACCCAGCAGCAGAAGAAAAATGAATCCTTGGGTGTGGCTCTTTTGTAAGGTTTTAATAATGTATTTATTAGTGCAATGAAAATGCAGAATAAATTGTTGTCAAATTAGTGGACATCTGAGATTACAAATCAAGTCAGTCTTTTTTTTTTTTTTTCCTTCTTCTATCCCTGTTTTCAAAACCGATATCATCTTTCTCTCCTACTCCTCCCACAGCATATAAGGTGTTAACACTTTGTATTGCTCAGGAACTGAGGTTCCCAGTTGCTTACAGTTGGGATAAAGCACTGATCGCTATTTCTTGTGATTAATAAATTGGAACTGAAAGAGAGAGGCAGAATGAAGGCAAGGTAATAACCTCTTTGACACGATCATAAGCTTTGCTGTCTCATGATCTACTTGGGTTGAAAATGGACGTAGAATAGGCTTTTCTGCTGCACTGAGGGACCTTCCCAGGTGTTATATAGTTCATGTGAACATGAGCACCTTCGGGCTTCTAAAACAAAATGCACATTAAGGTCTAGGCATGATGACCAAACAAAACAAAATAAAACCCTTTAGAAGCAAGAGTGTATCTCTGTCCCTAGTAGCTGTAAATGCTCAACATGTTTTCTTTCTAACAGGTATTATGTATCTTTCATAAATCAGATAGTTTCTTCGTGTTTAAAGCTAACTAATCAGTTGCTATAGACATTTAAGGATCTAATATACATACATTTGCTTTTGATGCAAAATCTGCTCCTGAGTCTCATGCTAGCTCTTCTCTTCCACTGAATGTGTCATCGGTTATTTTTTCTTTCTTTCCCATACATTTTATGAAGCTGAAAATCAAAGCTAACAGGGACAAAAAGCAAGTCCCAGCAGGTTGAAAATATCATATCTTAGTATTTTAGACATGTGTCAGCTTGATAACATAGGCACAGCGCTAGAGGGATTGCCAGAATGTGACAGTGCACATGGCTTCGAGTTTAGAGAACACGCTTTAAAAAAAGATTGGAAGGCAGCAAGGGCAAGGTAGCCAGACTGTGGGTCTGATCCTGATCTCCTCATGATCTTAAATGCAAAACCAGGGAAACTTACACCAGCTAAGTCAGGCTGAAGAAACTGTGGAGTTTTTTGAAGCAAAATTCTGATCAGGATGCAAGTTCACGTGACGGAAGTGCTGGTATGAACGACCTGTAAATTGTAAGTCCACTCGGGACATTAATTTATATAGCCTGAGCATGTTTCATTCTATTTCATGTGTTAACTCTAGAGGAAAAAAATGATATTTAATGAAAATGATGCCACACCAGTGTTCCCTGACATGAAAATATTTGGCTTTTGTATCCCTCACTTGCTTCTCTCTGCATTAACAGATTAGGAGTTGTATCTACCTCATAAAAATATGCAATAATGTTACCTGCCACAGCAGGTGAAGACAGCACTTAGAACAAAAACCTCAACAAAGATGATTTACTTGTACATTTTTGCTAGTTAGCAGTATGGTACCATTTTGGTGTATTGCACAGCAATTTGCACCTGAATATCAAAGTCCATTAAAATATTAATTAAATCTTCTTTCCTGACATGTCCACCTCATTTATCTAAGAAGAATTTCATTTACCCTGCCTTACGGGTAGGCAAATGAGCGATATAGTTGCACAGTCACACAAGGAATCAACAGTAGAACTGTGAGCAGCAAAACAGAGTTCAGGCTTTTCATCCTTGGCTTTAACAACCGAACCCTGAGTTCTCCCCTTGCTCAGTGACAAATGTCACAAGAGCTGAAGCCAGCATCCTGCTCTGAGACAGAAAACAAAAACAGTGAACTGTTTTAAGTGCCAGAAATCCACATATACACTTAGTGGGATAAAACAGAGCACAACAGGGCCTTCCACGGCATATCCTGCGCCTGAGTGAGCCTCTCACTCCCTGCAGCGGAGGGCCAGTCGCAGGCATCACGCAGGCTGCATAAGGCAAACAAAAGCAATCATTCAGCAGGACACGCCAGCTTTGTCACAGCCTGGAGGTTACTGTCCTGACGCCTGGACACTTGATTTACTCATCACTATACTCCAAGATGAAGGTTACCCTGAACTTCGTGATGCGGGGGGCTAAAACTCTGATTGTTCTGCTCCAATAACCTGCCACTTGAGCTAAAAATTGCTTCTTTTGCTGTTAGGCTTATAACGGGACTGTTCTGGTCTATCTGACAGAGGGCAGTATTACACAAAACCATGACCTTGTTGATTAAAATACAATTTTATAAGCAGTCACTTTATTTAAGCAATTGCCAAGAAAAAGCTCTAGATTCAGTAGGAATTAATAGCTGTGAAAAACACGCAGATATCTGAAATCTGAGAAAGCTTCAAATATTTATTAATTTTTGCTATTATTAACAGCACTCTAATGTTTCTCAGATCATATGAGAATTAAAAAAAACAGAACTGACCATAAGATCATAAGTTTTTATTGATTAGAGAAAAGCTATCTTCTTTTTATCCCTCTGCAAGTGCAGGAAACGTATCTTGGGCAAGTTAAATTAAATAATTAAACGAAATAATGCCATGTTGGAGATGTGAACATATCCCATCACTTCCCTCTTCTGGTAACTCTTAGCTTAAACAGTTAAGCCTTATATCGTTCTCTTGTGAAAAAAGTTCATAGATTTCATCATCTCAACTGCCCTGCACAATAAATGAATTCCTGCAAAACAATTAGGATTTTAGCTAAACTAAAGGTATGTGTAAAGCATGCTTTTTGTGATGACCTGAACATTACCTGCAAGGAAACTGGCTGCCTCTTCCTTCACTAACTGGAGCTGATGCACTGATACCAGCTGGTGGATTTTAACGCTCTGAGGCCTTCCATGTCACTAACATGGCTAGTTCATTCAGCGGGAACAGAATTAAGGACACTGGGAAATGCACCACTGTACAAGCCAAAGGCCGTTTTTTTCTAAATAGTGTTTCAAGTCTAAGCAGACACCTGAAAACTCAGCTTGTTTTCTTCCGCCTTATGCATCATTGCATATTTATGACGCATATGGCCAAAGACACTCCAGATGCACTTCTAGAGCTGTGTTCAAGTTACACAAGTAAACACCAGCAATACAGTTTTTACTAGTATCGGTAAAGAGGCAGACAGCACACAGTGACAAGCAGAAGACTGACTCCATAGAGTGAAGACACACCACTCTTAGAAATCTGAAGTATGTCCTACATTTTTGTCTTCAAACTGCAAATGAACTATGAACTGCAGATTTTAGAAACACCTTCATGTAGATATCATTTCAGCTGCATGTGCACAGTGATATTCCTTTCCCAGGACTGCCTTTTTCAAAAAGAAATCTTAGGTACTTTCCATTTGACATACAGCCTGCACCGTATGTAGCGCTTCCTGGCTCCTACAGCACAGATAACAGGAGTTCTTAACCTAAGACGTCAGCACGTGCACAAAAATCGCCTAAAAAGCTGTCTAAGAAGTCACTTTAGTATTATGCCAGTAACCCATTTCTGAGAGCGAAGTGATAACAGAGTTTGAAAACTTTCCAGCTGCAAACCTTGTCATTCTTAAGAAGCTGTATGGACACGTTGTGACTTCCAGCTTGAAGCCTCGGGTGTGCCTAGAATGTCATTCAAAGCTTGGTGCCCCTTTGTGGACCCCCTCAGGCAGGGGGGGAGGGGAGGAAGGGAACGAAAGAGGGGTGACAGAGCGGCGGGGAGCTGAACACCAGCTTACGAACAGAGAACAGAATCACATAACAACACTGGACCAATGGACTCCCAACACACTGACAAGACAGATGGACACAGACAAGACATAAGATCGCTACTGAGAACTAAAAAAAAAGAGCAAAAAAACCCATAAAATAAAGTAGATATATAACGCTGAGGCTGCAAGAAGCAACCAACAGTACTGGCATAACTCTTCCAAAAAGAAGAAATTATAATACAACTAAAAATTAAAATTGAAATGATATCCCCCCAAATCATACACTACAGACTTGCTCGGTTAGCCTGAATGCGTAGCTCTGATGAAACACAAGATGGCGTCATCACAGCCCATGCACCGATTAATGGAGGCCATGGTTAGTTAAATCAGCTAAACTATAGCATGCCATAAAAATGATCTTGCACTGACCCAGAAATAAAACATATGACAGATACTCTGCATTGCAATAAAATTCTTTTTATGCCATCTGCGGTTTGTAGGGCTTTCTTTGTTGGAATAATTTTTCCTGGGAGAATGCAGGGGTAAAGGGAAATCTTTTTTTTAACTTCTGGGTGTTTTTTCTCTGAACTCAATAAAAAAAAAAATGGGAAAAGGGAAAAGACAGGATAGAGACTTTGCAGGAGTTTAAAAAAGGTAGGGAGAAGAGAAAATAAAGAGAAAGGAGGTGTAAAAATCTTCATTCTTTTGCACACAACTTTCTTGGGATGTCTGAAAATGTGGATTTCTTAAGGATGGCAAGAAAAGATTTTGTTGCCTTTATTGGTTTGCAGATCTATATCTCTTTTTTGAGATGATTAAACCATTATTTTGTTGGAAGAACTCCAAAAATATAAATTGAAAAGTACAGCAATGATTTAAAAAATTAAAAATAGCAGTATGGCACCATTACGAGCCAAAAAAAAAGGGAAAGAAATACAAAAGAAACTAAAATGTCAATCACCAAAAATTCATGCGGCACAAGATGAGGTGAAACGACAGAAAATGTTCTTCAAATATATACAATGTATATATCTATCAATATATACACAGAGTAAATGTGTATATATCGATGGATATACCTGTATAATTTTTTTATTCTCCCTGCCCCACCCTACCCCAAGGCTAATTGGTAGATGAAACTATCGATTAAAAGTAAACAAAAAAATAAAAGGAAGAAAGAAAAAACTATAACAACAAAAAAAAATTAACGTGCTTTTTTTCACCAAGAAATAACAATATCATGCATCTGTCCACGCCAGCGGATGCCAAGGTTAGATGAAGGCATGAATTTCTGTGTAAACATATGGCTGGATGATAGGGGCTACTACTGATATTGGTCATTTATTACTTTAGTATATACATATACAGATATATATGCACACTGTATATAGTGCATATATAGATAAAATATCCTCATGGGTGGGGCCTTTGGAGTTTACATAGGAAAAAAGACCAATATGTTGAAAAAAAAACCTGAATATAAATTCCTAATACAAAAAAACCCCAAAAATTCCTGTAAGTCATCTGCATGATTGATTAGTAAAACTTGTTCGCTCGTTTTCGTTTTGGCTGTAAGAGTGTAGCTAGGAAATTCCATTAAATGAGTGATGCTATTACGCCCTGGGAAATGCCGCAGAGGAATTCCCCTCCTTGGGTCAGTATAGTATTCAGCCCGTGAGATGAGAAGCCTACTTCTCTGCATACTCTGAGGCATGTACCCAACCTCAAAGGACACTTCTTGTTCATAGCGCGAGAAATGGAGCAGAACTCCTTCTTCCTGACAAAGGAAGAGACTGGGAGTAACTGAGCACTGGATTTCTGGGGGATGTTTCTCCAAGGAGAGCAATGAAAATTCCCTGTGTTCTTCAAGAAGGCTAATGCAGTTTATGGAGAATAAGAGCCAACTCATCACTTCTCTTGATTTCTTCAGTCAAGGTTTCTACAGTTCTAGCACGCTGTTTTTTATACCGTGCTGGCTGCTTTAGACTCTTGGAAGAGTGTTTCTTCACATTTTTTTGGTAAATAAATCTAGCAGCCTGCAGGTACCCAGTTCTCCAGTTTACATGGATGGAAGCTTGACTGTCCTAGCCAATAAATAAGGACTCTGAAGCAGATGGGTGCAGGCCAGTAAATTATAGATACAGACACCATATTTGTAGAATATGCGTGTCCTGCGCATGGGTATATGCTACACTGTTTTAACTTCCACTACGAAGAACTGGAGATTTTGGCATCTCTGTTGCTGTGTCCTGTGCCTCATGGGAAAAGCTTGTTAGTCTGATTAGATAACATCAACCTTATGATATATGAAGCCTTTTGGAAAACACAGAATAAATTTCCCTAGAAAAAAATCACCTAGAAAATTGTTGGGCCAGTAGGAAGGGAAGACTGGCAACTGCACCAGGGAAGAAACACAGGCTGTCAAGCCACAGAACTTAAGATCAAGCCCTCCAGACCATTTCAAGAGGTTGCATTGTGAGCTTCAGGCTAACCAGTGAGTGTTTGAGCCTTACTGTTTTGACAAGTACAACGAACAGCCTGGGTTATGATCCCAATCAGCAGTCCAGTCATTGGTATTAAACCTTCCTGGTGCCAGAGCACTCAGCTAATGGACCCACTTAATGGGGACAAGGGCAATGGAATGAGGAGATAGCAGCAGCTGCTGTCAGGAAAGCATAATTGGAATCCTCATAGCTTTGAAGTAGCAGTAAGATCAGATTGCAGGGATACTCCTCATTTGACTGGGAAGAGACATGCTTTCTTTCTCTACAAGGGTGCTGTGCTTCCTACCTAGGAGTAAAGTTATTTCCCTTACGAATCTTTCAGTCTCTGAGCGCATCTGAGTGACCAAAATGCCACCACAGAGCTGTGTTCAAAAGTGCAGATGCAGGACCCTGGCTTCAGCTTTGAAGAACTCGAATATTTGAGCCTCAGATCACCCTGGAACAGGCCAGAACAGAGTCCTGTGTTATACCAGAGAAAAGCATCGTATTTCTGGTGCAGAAACCAGAAGGTTTTCAAGCTTGTACTGGGACAAGCAACATTTCCATAGAAATAAGAGAGGGACCTCTGCCAACTGTAAGTTCAAGGCAGATTAATGGTTTTATGCCCTCTGTATCATTTACAGTTAGCCATTCTGAGAGATCTAGGATCTAAGGGTATATAGGCTTGTCTGCCATAAGTATTTTTTTGTCTGTGAACCCACAATGGCTTCTTTTTTCTTCTGTAAAGTGCAGATGGGGTTTGGATTCACAGTTGTCATTGCCACCACTTTTAAGAGTAATTTGTTATGCATACATCCATGCCTATAAGGATGCCCGCAAGCTATCTCAGTCAGGACAGGTCTTGTGACAGCTCCTGGTCTCTACACAAGGGGACCTATAGAAATCCCAACAGAAATCACTTTTGGAAGTGAGGCACAGAGGGGTGTCCAGTCTGGTGCAGACTAAGAACTAACCAGGAAAACCTCGAGGGGAGTGGAGTGAGAAAATTGCCATTACACTGTCCTCTTTTAAAGAGAGGCAAGTATCCAGACGCAGATTGTATGCTTACTGAGATTCAGGTTTTTGATTCAATCAGAGTTAAGTGGCAATAAGACCTGGCAAATGGTTCTCACAAGATATTCAGCCTCAAAGAGGACACAATTTTCTGTCTTTTGAACTATCTTTGAGTACACCAAAACCAAAGTCTTCAAAAGGACTCTGTAGGGTACTGCCTTCGATGCAGACAGGACCAAGTCCAAAGCAATATATTTAGATCTTGGGATTTGATTCGGAACCATATGAAATCTGAAAGCTTTTGATTTGCAGGGCAGCATTTTCTGCTGCCCTTGCCTTGATTATTGCACAGCAGGTTCATAGTGATGTATATCATATCAAACAGCTGCAGCAGTGAGTTCAGTAACCTTTGCATTACTGGACCACGGTACTGAGGGTGATGGAAGGGCAAGTCCTGGTGTTTGGCAGAAACTCAAGAGCTTTAAAAGCTACACATAATCAGAGCAACAAAAAGGGTCCTGTGCTGGGTTAGGTCATTTAATTTTCAATTTGCTGCAAAAGCGATCAGGCAAGCCAGAAGGCAGCATAAAATACACTGACCTGTCAACAGAACAGGATGAAGCAACTTCAAATGGTCCCAATCAAAAAACAAAACAAAACAAAAGCAACAAAAAATAGTCCAAGTCCACTCACTAGAAAATACAAACAAGATAATCTGGCTCTTTTTTTTCCACAACGTATATATTTAGTACTAGATCTTGGCACACAGCCAGAAATCTGACTTGGCTGGTGGAGTGTAAAGGCAAACATATCTGCTCAGCCAAGCCAGCACCAATGGATTTTGATAAGCCAGCTCAGATTGCTTTAGCGTTCCAGAGCGTAGCAGGCTGCATGAGTGCTTTAATACTGGTTGTATTGCAGACACCATTCTACTTTCCCTGGATGCACTGGGAATGGAGACAATAACATAGACAAAGAAACCTAACTGAGGAGCACCACGAGCTTGTTACTTTGCCTTCTTACTATGATGGGATGAGCTAAGTTTGTACTTTTGGAGGCAAAAAGGATCTGCCTATCCGTCTTCCTTCTGGTGAGTTTGTACACCAGCAACTCTGAGAGCAGGAATCCTCAAAATCTGGAAGTGTAAATTTTATCAGCAAGGACCATCTAGGAGATTTTTTTACATCTAATCAGGCTAACTTTCATTCTCAATGCCACAGTAACTCCCAAGGTTCAGATTTCAGCGGCTCATGCGGAAAACCATCCTATGGAGGAGGAGTGGGGTTCAAAAAAAGATACTGGGTGAAATTTTCAAGAATGTGTAGTAGTTTAGGATAGTACCTTCAGCAAATTATATTATTTTACATGGCAGATATTCAAATGTCTGTAGGCACTTATAGATTCTGACTGTAACGGTTAGCAGGATTTTCAAAAGCAAGATGTTTTTACAAATCCAGTTTGTAACTGTTCATAGCATTAGATTTCTAACTGTGTCAGGAAAGAGGTATTTTTAGTCCAGAAATGCTGCTCTAAAACACTCTGAAATTTCATGCTAAAAACTCGTTTTACGAAATTTCTCCTCAAACTTTGTTTTCTTCCACTGGCAGCATCAGCTGAAAATATTGCTATTACAATTTATAGCCATTGAATTAATCTGCAAATATAAATGATAGCAATCCACAAGAGGAGGAGTCTGATAAAGGTATTGTTTCCTCCTTTAAATGCAATACTTGGCAATCGGAATTAAAAAAAAAAGTAGTCTTGAAGTGTTAGTGAAGCTATAATTGATTCCTATGCATTCACTTGCATATCAGTTATGGTACATTGGTCTCTTTAGCGTGGTTGTGTAAAACTCACACCTCACTTTCATGATAATGACTCTGCTGGCACTTCATTACTACCTTTACTTAACATCTCAGTACCCACACTGTTTAGGCTTCACAATCTAGTATTATATACACTGCTTTTCTGCTAGGTGGGGAGATGAAAAACTCAGAGACATCTGTGAAAAAAGAGATGGGAGCAGGCTGAGCTATCTGTTGGCACCAGTCAGGGTGTCACTGCCTTCCCTGCCATCACAGGCACGTCAAGAGTATGGGTGGAAGTTCCCAGCTACAAGGCAACGCCAATCTCAGGTTAGTGCAGGACCAAGTTCTACCAAAAAATGCAGGCACAGCAAGATGAATTGAAAAGAAATATGAAAGCACTAGCCTTGGGTGAATTTTAATGTTATAATTGTATTAATCAAATGGCATCAGGAAACTAGAAACGGAACATTTATAATGCTTTCTAGGGATTTTCCTAACGAAAATAAAATCATCCCAAATAAAACAAAGCAAAAACAAACAAAACAAAACAAACCCTAAACTATTTATATGTTTCACTTTTAAGGACAAAAGATTCTAACAAAACTCTCTCTTTTTCTTTTAAATGTACACAGAAATTCGATGATGTCTGTTCTCTATTATAGAAATGCTTAACTCATGGCAAGCCTCAAAAAAGACAACTTGAAAAAGCCTGTAAGAAATAAAATAGACTGCAGTTGCCTGCTGAATATCACATCATATATCTCACCAGAAAGAAAAGCCATCAGTTTATCAAAATGTATCTGAAAGGGAGGAGTTGAGTCAGTTCCACATGGCCAGTCCTTCTGACTCTTTAATGGATACATTTTGAAGCATCAATGCAGATAACAGGGCAAGAATTACTACTAATTTTGTTATATTAGAACTATGTTTTGGTGCTCCCCAATTTCTTTGGGCTCACAGGAAACAAAATTAGTATAAATACATTACCATGTTAACTGTATTCAAAATCCCATGGACAAATGTATCCTTTCACAGTCCATCTTCAGAGCAATTAACGGTTAAACAATGCTAATAACCCGTTATTGCTTCACTTTTGTTTCTCTTCTATTTTTCAAATATTTGCCCTCCTCACTTCATAAATCTTTATTATTTGTCACATACCACATTGATATTTTTGCTTTCCCACTGTGTCAGTGAAGTAACTGCTACAAACATGTAAACTATTAATTAGCTGGGATCACTTTCAGGAAGCTTGGCTTTCCATGTAAACAATTTTATATTAACCAAATAGTGACTACGTATCTGTGTTTTGCTGTTGCCAAGTCCATGGGATCTGATGCTTGGCTGTAGATTTTTTATTTTATATACAGTGTATATATACATAAGTGTATATATATACACACATATACACATATATATACATATATAATCATATATGTATACATTCACACACATATAAATATATGTATGCATTGTTTTTTGCAAATTAAATCAGAACACAAGCAAAATAAGACTGACCTGACTTACCTGTACTAGGTTCACAGTCAATGAAATCTTCATCATCACTGGAACATTCAGCTGATGAAACGATGTCATCTGTTGTCTGGCATGTGAAGGAAAGGAAGGAAGGAAAAAGAACAGAGAAAAAAAAATATATAAGATACTTGCAAGTCAAGAAGCTGTTACAGAGGCAGCCAAGTATCCTAGAAAGAAAATGTTTCAGAATTGTAACCTTTAAAATATTTAACTTGTACCAAGCATTCCAGGTATGCCTGTGTAAATGGTCCCCCTATGGAGCTGGATTCCCTGTGGGAGGAACAGCACCTGTCCCCTGCTGCTGGGTGTCTCAGGTGTGCAGAGGAGCAATGTGCCCGCCGGGCTGCTCAGGTGAGCAGGGGATCACACGGACACAGCGGCTACGACACCTGCCTGGCCGGTAGCCTGTCCTCTGACAACCAGAAGAGTTGTGTCTGGTTGGAACATGCTGGGCTCCTTGATATATACCAACACCACATAGGGCCAGCCAGAAGGCACCTGCTGAGAGACTGAACATCCTTTCTGCATAGAAAAGCATCCAAGATAGACTCAGACAATATGCACCACCCAGGTAGCTAGCAGTGCCCTTTGCTATGTTGCTAGATGCATCACTGTGAGGCAGAGGTAATTCCTGCTCTGTTAATGAACCCCTTCAGCTGAGCATACTTTGTATTTACCCTGATAGTAAATACCCGTGCAACCTATTTGTTGCACTACGAAGAACTGCTGCATGGGTCAGGTAAACCCAAGGTGCAGCCTCACCTGCTTACTTGCAAAGTGAACAGGGATGCGGCTGTGGCTGGGCTGACAGGCTGGAGGGTCTGATTCTGAAAAGCTTTAACCAAACTGCAACTGTTCATGGCCCTTACAGGGTTCAGCAGATTCCTTTGCATTTCCAGCTGGCGATTTCTTTTTTTTTTTTTTTTTTTTTTTTTTTTCCTGCTGGTCTAAGTAATGAACAGCATGTACTGCAGCATGTTAGAGAGAAGTGTACCAGCATCTCTTCCCAGCAGCATCTCCGGCCTGTAATTGCTGCAATTAGTTGAATTAGTAATGCAGACCATTAGGGAGAGTGTGCGGCAGCCTCTGGACACAGGTTGTAACGTTCCTGCACACAGTACGAAATTACCCCAGCTCAGCAGCATCAGCTCAAACTGTGGCTTCTGCTGAAATTATCTCCCTTAACAACGTCTTCTCACAGAGAGCTGCCTATTCTGCTGAGCAACAGGATCAGCAGGATGACTCCTGAAACAAAACAACTAAAATACTCCTCACTGGGCAGGAAGCACTGCTGAAATCTCAGCCCCCTCAGGAGCATGGCAGCTGTAATTCAGTATGCTCTACTGTAGTAATCCACGTGAGTATTCCTGGGAATCTCGCATCATGAGAAGCCTTCCAAATCCTTATTCCTGAAAAAGACTCTTCAGTTTTAAATAAGCTCTTTAGCATTGCTATGCCTGCTGTGGCTGTCTCCAACATGCTGCATGTTCCCTGTTGCCTTTGCATAAGTATTCTGAGGTCTCAGCCTTTTCTTTGGCTTCCTGTGGTCCTAACACTAGCAACTCCCTCAGTCCGCTACCAGAAGTTCCTTGTGCTCCCCCTCTGTTTCTATTTGAGCTAAGGAAAAAAACCAGAACGAAGCAGTCAGTCAGGAAGATCAGATTTAACCTGACATTCCTTTACTCTTGATTTCAGAGGCTTACAGTGAGGCAAGAAAGAAAAATAGGATCAGTTGGCTGTAAATAAAAATTATAAAAATAGAGTATTGTTAAAAAAACAGTCATGAAGTGAGGGAATCCCTGTTGCATTTCTTAGTCTTACCCTGGCATTTCCATTTGGCAACATTTTGTAGGATGCAATCTGGCAGTAGTCTTATGCTTAAATACTTTCATAATCTTGCCTCATTGGGGAGACAAGATTAAAAGGAACTGAAGGTAACATGTACAAAGCCATTTGTTGCCTTACATGCTAAGGTCATTTTCTTAGCAACTTCTTTCAGTCACAGAAAATGGAAGAACGTTATTGAAATCCTGGTGACTTCTCTCTTAAAACAAAATGGCTTTAAAAGTTCCCCTGTTCAGTGGGAGGTGAAGAAAGGAAGAATGCACAAAATATAAATTTACTTTCTGTAATTCATCTGGTCCTGTCACACATGTTTTATAAGGCATTATTTATCCCGAAGGACATCAAGTCACTTTATAACTTTATAAACAGTGATCATATCCTCCAACAGTGAAATGCAGCTGTCCCTGGGTAGAAAGATATTAATTTGTAATTGCACCACTGTAAAGTAATTTAGCACAATAAGTCAACAAAACTATACTGCAAAAAAAAAAAAAATTGAAGCAGGTGAAATGTAGCTAGCAACACTGGAGATTTATATTACAATTGTCTAAAGCACATGTAAAAGAGTGTTAAGCATAGCACTGTGAATAGAGAATAAATTATCCACCACTACAAGAAGACCTTGCTCAGATAGTGCTAAGACTGGTTTTGCAACTGGTTTTGTTTTCCAGATTGAATTTAGAGCATGTGGATTTCACTCTTAGTTGAAGATATGACAATTCACACATAGGGTCTCATAGAAGAATAGTGATAATTTGCTTTGAGTAGGAAATAAACAGAAAAATGGTAACAATGTATGGCTGCTACCTATCAACTGCTATACCTATCCACTTACCCACTTGCTTATATCTATGGCTCCATGCAACTTGGAATCAGATCCAACTGAATTGACAATCTGATTCAGTATTTATAAATAACTCTTTTTAAATTTTTTTTTCCCCTCTTGCTTATTTGGAAACCAGAAATTAGCATGCTCAGAAAAAAAGTAGGTGATATTTCTTTACACTTTTTTTTTTTCCCCTAAACTTGGGAACTCCTTACAACAGGGTACTGGTAGATAATAAAGGTTACAATGCATTTTGGAAGTGATTGGCCAAATCCATCCAGAGCTACTAAATACCCCACACTCAGCTTGGGAAGTCTCTGTGCCACAAACACTGAAGACCAAAGAAGCATCACTATTTGCCTTGTCCTGTTCAGGACTCTCTCTCTGGGACCCCATGTACGGCCAGGGCCAGCAGCAGGGTGCGGGGTGAGATGCGCCTCTGTGGCCTCCCAGCTACTCTCATGTGGGACAGATCATGAACGTTGAGGGACACAGAATTCTGAAGCCAAGATGAGTTCTGAGCAGGAGCTGAAAAGTCATGAAGCCTGGTCCTTGTATATCTTCTTGATCAATTTTCCATTTTATAACCAGCTTAAGGACAGCACATGCAACATTGGTGTGCTGCACTCTCAGATATGCAGTCTAGATTTCTTTCTAGAACATCCTCATACAGTTTCTGTCGGTTCTGAATGGAGAAGGACACAGCCAGCCAGACTCAGACAAAATGCAAATGGGTGATGTGCAATACTCACCAACCCTGCCAACTCTGACCTGTATCTGCACTTTTTAATGACTGGTTCCACACTTGATTGTATCAGTTAATCTTTTCTCCCCATCTCCGCTGCACGCTATTTCCCCTGATATTCCAGTTTTTCTTGCTCTGTGATTGCTGTTTGTCCCACGTTACTGATTTTGTATGTATAAAAATGAGGGTTAGAAAAAGAGAAAAACCTCCAAAAGTGGTGTTAGGCTTAAGTCAAGGTCATTAATGAGATGTTTAGAAACCACAGAAAAGATAAGTACACTAATCTGTCTTGCCATTTCCTATCTTGTATTTTTAATCTCGGTACTTTCCATCACAATTCATCACTAACTGATTTTCTAGTCTCATCACATATTGGTTTTCCATGCACCTTCCGCTCAGATACCAACATCTGAAGCATCCCAGAAGAATAAAGCTATTTCAGTGAGAAGCAACAGCAAATTCCTGGCCACAGAAACAAACTTAAGGAAACCTCCAGAAGTCCATAACTTCTTGTACCTGAAATCTGTACCTTTCAAAACCCTCCTGGATCTAAGAATTTTCACTAGGTGCTTATTAAACTTGCTGCTTCCACAAGAGAGGAGAGGCCGGTGAGCAGTGACCCCAGAAATCTCTCCACCAACACCATCCCTTCTCATCAGAAACAGCAGCTCACTGTGAGGCAATAAGGAAAACTAGCTATTCCACTTCTGGTTCCCGCTCCTCTTTTTTTGAAATGAGGCTGATTATACTCACCTCTTGGCCCCAGGAGAGGTAAACAGATTAATTCTTTAGTGTCTGTCCAGTGATCTGGAGATGGTAAATGCTAGACATTCTTATGTACAGGCAACATGATAGTAACGAAACTTCTCGACATGCTATGATGGAAATGATGTTTGTGTTTTCATTGGCAAGAACATGAGAGAGAAAATATTTTTCTATTCCATATATTAGCTAAATTCTATATTAAAAATAATAATTCATACTATACTATTTTAAAATATGTATTTCATTTTTAAAACATTCCAGCTTTGAAATTACTTGGCCCTGTATTAAAGGCCGTAAAACTAAAGATAGGTATTATAATAACTTTCAATAAAATCTCTCTCTGGCAGGAACCCTTTTTATTCCTTCCTCTGAAAGATTTTTTATGGCATTTATATTATTATTTTTTCTCTCCCTCTCTCTAGTGTTTAATGAAATTGCCTTGGAATAAAACCGGGGTAGGAGAAAGTGCTAAACTCTGAGTCCACCCTGGAGGATTTATGGGTATATTTACCTTCAAATTCTTTCAATTTCACTGAATTGGCCCCCCATTCCTTCCCATGAATTATTAGTTCTGTAATCACCTCCTCCTAATTATTCACTCTAAGGGCCTCTTCAATCTCACCACGGTGATGGTTCTACATCTCTGCTCATTACACTGTATGTACTGGTGTGGGATGTAAAGCACATGAAAATTTGGGATGGCATGGAAAAAGACCTACTTAAGATAACTCCTTTCCCATCCAACCCTTCCAAGTGCCCAAAGTCGTAATTTATGCATCAGATTCACAACCTTTGCTCCTTTGTTCTACACGAAATGGCAGGTGCTGAATCTTCCTTTTCCCAACTGCAAATTTTTTTGACACCTTGCTCTTTGGGTGCACCATTATTTGAGAAAGATTAAGCATGCTGGGTAAAATAAGTCCTGTCACAGAACAGCTTTATGAAATTATAAATAACACACCCAGGAATGATGGAGTTCTCACTTGTAGTAGGAGAGAAAAGACAAGGACCAATAAATTCTAACTCTGCAGACAAATTCCTCCAGAAGTACATACTTGGCTGTTGCTTCTCTCTTCTTATTTGCCTTTTGCTTGAAACTCTTCTGCACACTGTACACATTACATCCAATCCAATACCATTATTTGAAAAGCAACACTTAATGCTTTGTTGCGAGAGAAGTGTTAATCTCTTTGCCCCAAGGAACCACATTTTAAAATCCTTCTTGAGATACGACCTACAAAAAATGCCAGGCACAAACATCTTCCCAACAGTGGTGAAATACAGTTGCATTAATCTGAGCAGTGCACTTGTCTCTCACACCTAAAACATACAGAACTGAAACTCAACAAACTTTTCTTACATCTGACCACTTGACTCCCTCCACTGTTCCCGTACTGCTGTATATTCTAAATATCTCAAATTTATTGTGGAATATGGACAACATATTGTCTGCTATGCATAAGAACATACAGTAAAATGGTCCCCTAGAATGGCAAAATGTTAGTGATGCTCTTCTGTCTTCCAGAAGCCAAGATGTTTCTTGGCAAAGAGCAGGCTTGAGGCATTTGCTGCCTTGTCAAAAGAAGAAAGCAGAGGAAATGTCTGTCACATTGTCATTTCTAGCTTGAATAACTCAACCTTTTGTACTTTGATAACCGGACTTTTAAAAGAACTTGTATTCTGTTCACAGTATTCCAATTAAATGGGAATCCTTCATCTGTCCTTTCTACACCTTATATTTGTTTCTCACTTTATATTTAATCTTTATTTGCAAAATACCCTGGAGTTCATTACAGTACAGCAGACCTGAGGGACTCAGCCTGGACAAATTCAAGGTACTACATAAAGATAGAAAGAATCTGCATACCAATGGGAAAATACTAGAAATGTTGCTAAAATCATAATGAGGTATTATAAAAGAAGCTGCAATTTGGGACTGTATGAATTTTAAAGGACAGTCCTGGATCTACTATCAGTGGCTAATGGCTATCAATCCTCTCAAACTCATTAGCACTGGATAGTACAACATGTATGTTCTTATCACAGCATGGACACAGCCACAAAGATGTGCAAGCCATTTGCACTGCCACACACTGGTGCTGAGGTTGTGTCTGCCACCGCAGAGGCAAAGCATTAAAGAACACGAAACTAATTTTTTTTTTTTCTCCACATAGCTCATTTGAGGAATGAAAACAAGAGAGCCAAGTCCTCTGTTGGTTTAAATTGGCATTGATTTCAACCAGGCTACAACAATTTGCAGCAAGAGAGCATAGCTCGTTACGTTTAGTTTTGGACAACTCAGCGCCAAAAGATTTAGAGTAATCAGAGGCAATTCAGAGAAGAGCCACTGAAAAGATGAAAGAATTGGAGAGATGTATGAATGAGACAGGCTTAGCAAAATTAAACATCAGATTTTGACTTAACAAGGACTAAAGGTATTACAAATGTCTACAGGTTTCACAAGGGTATAATAAAGTTCCAGAAGGAAGGTGAATTATATAGGGTGCTTCAAAAAAACAGTGGATAAAATTAAGCCCCCCAAAATTTAGGATAATGTTCAGCAAGAAAAATCTCCATAGTGTTATTAACTACAGAGAAGTGTCCCCAAGGAAATCCTAGAGATCACCAGCGCTGAGTTTAATCACTTGGCCAAGCCTTTCAGGTATGAATATCATTAGTGTATACGTCCTAGTAGGGAAGAACTCACCCCATCTGTATTTAGTCCAATCTAATTCACTGCAAATGAATTCAGTATTTGCATCCTCTCCATACTTATGTAATATAAACACATCATTATGCATTTGTCTCTGTCATTCCAAAGTAGCCAGTAAAGCTATCCAGCACAGCCTTCCAGCTACTTGTACTCAGAGCAAGAACATATCATTGTTGTAGACCTGTCCAGACCATGGGAACAAATCCATCCTTATGTTCCTAGGACCCTGACTGGCTGGAAGTTGGTAGGTAACCAGCAGGCATATACCCTTCAACAGTAGCCCAGCAAAATTGCATTTCCTGGCTGCTTGTTCCTGGTTGAACACAAAAGCTGATTTGCTGTTAAATTATATCATTAAGTAGAGATCATGAGAGAACTACTCCCTAACAAAATCAGCCATTTGTCCATTACTACAGCAGACAAGACACGAAGCAACCAGCCAGTTAAGCAAGAGAACACAAAAAATGATCCCCCCAATTGTGTGTCAATCCAGAGTCATGGGCAGTCGTGTTTAAAAAGAGCCTTGAAAGCTGAATTAGTCCCTTGAAAACTGAAAGCCTGTCTCGACAGAATCAATAGTTCATTAAGACTGTAAGGTCTGACTGTTCTTGACCTGAAATTTGATGCCAAATTTCAGGGACTTTGTTATGTCAGTAGGATGCGCAAAGACAATGTGGAAAAATCATGTTTCTGCCTTTTGTTGCTGTTTGCTGGCAGTGGGAAGGGTGATGATGTTGTGAGGGAGTGTGAGCAGAGACAGAGAGAAGGGAGGGCAAAGAGGGGAGAAAGAGAAATGGGGAGGATTAATCCATCTGTTGTTCAAGGCACCCTGACATGGGAAAGAGAAATATTGAACCACAGCAGCTTAACCCAACTTCAATGTACCTTCCCAAAAGCAGAAGGAATGTAATGCTACGTGGTGTTCTGCTGATAAGCAAATCCTTCTAAATCCCTTCAATTTATTTCTTGGCCTGAAGAAATTACATACTATTTAGCAGCTAAATAAATAAATAAAATTTCATTTCCAGGAATCTAGATTGGTTGTTTATTGATTACATATGCACACAGAGTCACTTGCTTTTCTGTTGCTTTCCTTTTCCAATAGAAAAGTATTTCTTTCATCTTGATCTAATAAAGGATCAACTGGCAAGACTTTTCCAAACTATTCATTGTAACCCTCAAGATTTGCAAGAGTTTTGAACTGGACTGTAAAATGTGATTTCTCGGCTTAAACACAAAAGAGACAGCTTTGGCATGAGAGGAGACCCTTTCCCCCCCTTATCAACCCACTGCTCCTTTCCACATGCATTTGTCTACTTCCAAAGAAGTACTTTGAAGATGAAAGTTGTGTGTCTATACAATGTAGTCATTATCTGTGTATAGTGCCTCTCAGAGTGAGCACACAGGAAGAATTTTCACACTGAGTGTCCTTTTCAACGTTTCAAAGAGTTTGTCCCCTTTCCCTATTATATTTTTATTTCTTACTGAAAAAAAACTGTCACTTGAAACAGAAACCATCAGCCCTTTGTTTAAAGCATAACCCCCATTATGCAAATGGTGGTGATGCAGGTGATAACTCCATAAGAAAGGCACATTAGGTGTACCCATCATTAACTAAATTAACTAAATAGCTTAATTCTAAAAACGAAGCCATTACAGCTGAACCCACAATACCTCCCACCCTGATCAGTGAGAGCTGCTGGAAGGACAAAACTGCTGAAATTCAGGCACTGCTCAGGAGACTGACTTTCTGAAAATCACATCAATTTACAAGGTGTTATTTCTCAATGCTTGTCTTCAAATGGAAGACATTTCTTCCAGAAAATGCTCTGAAAATAGTTTCAGAGTGGTCTGTCCTGTGCCACGATCCCCCTCAGAAGAACCAACAACCAGTGGAAAGCACTGGGCAGCATAGGCTTCAACTCACCCTGCTTCTCAGTATCTGCCTCAAGTAGGATGCAGGGAAGCAAAAGCCGAACAAACATTCTCAGAGTTATGTAGGAAAAAGCCAGCTTATTGCCACCTTATTGCCACTGCTGGTGTGGACCCTTGTCCCTCATGCACACAGTCTGATGTATTAAGTTAAACTCCCACAGAAATATTTTTTTTTTAAATCTGCTGGGTTATGAACTATACTTACTGAAAACCAACATGATCTCTGCTTCACTAGGAAAACGGCAGAGCAGACTGCTGGGAAGCAGGAACTTCTTCAGTTGCCCCAGTTGAATCAGAGCCCTCACATTACTTGATTTTATATTCCTGATATTGTCATAAATTCACTGTCTGACACCAGGAAAATTGCCTTCTTTCCTCATGCTTCTGTTTATATGGCTATAAAATGGGGAGAAAACAACTTCTCTGCTTACTTGACATACGATCAGAATTTTAGTAAACATTTTACATTCTCAAAGCAAAGTCTAAGTACAAAAAAAAAAAAGCCTTTACATTTAGTATAGGGAAGCCTATGTTTCAGAAAGTTAGAGACTCAAATGATCTGAGATGAATCAGCTGCCCTTTGAAGACTCAGCCTCTAGTAAGAGTAAATGGGTTTTCTTTGCGCGCTAGCTTGCACTTAATAACTGTGTCAGAAGAATATTTTTCATTTACACTTTGCTCCTTTGCTGGAAATCAATATGTCGTTTGCTGGCATTTTCTCCTGGACATCTTTATTTAGCTTGTCTTTTCTTCCTTGGAGGGGGGGAGTTGCATTTGATTTTGTTCTGTTATTGATTGGATCACTCTGAACAAGAAATAAATAACTAAGTACAGCACAGTACCTTTAATGACAATCTCTTAAGCCTCAAAATCTGCACACCATGCTGCACTCCCCCGCTAACACATGATTTAAAATAAAAAAATCAAAAGTTACTATGTAGCAAGAGGCAGTCACATATGCGATTTAACTGGCATTTCTATTTCTGTGCTTATTAATAAAACCATACAAGTCCTGCTTCTATTTTTAAAGCAGGACTCCTATTGCTATAGTATCCAGTGCTGGGACCTCATAATGTCTTACAAATGAGTCTTAATGAGAAATGTAAGATATGGGAGACCCTCTCCCAGCAGACATCTTTCCCTGGAGGAAATATGAGCATGTTCATATATTTATCACCCATGGCAAGTGACAGTATGGTCTAATAGGTTGCACCCAATCTGCAAAAGCCCATCCCAGGAAACAACAGTGGAGGGACAATCAGCTCACAGCATCCCTCCCAGTACCAAATGGGCCACAATTGGTGAGCCAGCCCTGGGCAGTGACTAGTAATCACCGTGATTTTTTTAGATCGGGGAGTTCTTTGCCTCCTCCCCTGCCTGCTTCTCTCTCAATTTCTGCTACTCATTTTTACCTAGGTCACAAACACTTGGCATATGCAACAGTAAAACTCATAAAAGGGAAAATACCTTGTTCTATGGTCCAAACCGTGGCATTTAAAATCTAATGTGACAGGGTATGTTATTCATAAAGTAACAATAAACATAATCACTCTGAATAAATGTGCCTTAAAACAACTTCTGCAATTATTGTAAGTACCTCTGAGTCCAATAAGATAAACAACTATTTTTGAATATTTGCATTAATGTACTAGACTACTTTTTCCAGACAAATATTCCCCTTTCTCTTCAAACATTAACACACACTTAGAAAATGGCATTTAAGTACTGTTACTCACAGGATTCACCCATTAGCTCACAAGGGGAAGGGAGCTGCCACACACATTTAAATTCAGAATAAACTTAATACAGAATAAACCCAGGCCCATTAAGCACATATCAGCACCTAAATCTGTTCTCTGAATAACATTACATAGACAGAACAGCTAACAAAGGAAAATAGCCACTAAATACCTATATGTAAGTATATATACAACATGCTAGAAAATGCCATAAATAGTTTTAATTTATAAAAAGTAAGCAAGTTCATAAACAGAAAGAAGGTCACAAAGGCAGCTGCGGTAGAACACAGATTTCCCAGGAACAGTGACAACCTCTTAACCACAAGTCCATCCTTTCTCTCTTAATATGGGATAACAGTGATCGTCAGCAGCTAGTACGGAAACATATGTATACACAACGAAACATATATATTACCATTAACTTATTAGCACAGTAATGTATTTACATTTTCAAGGTAAAATCTAATAAAAATGAAGTTAAACAGTTCTAGACATTATTCCATCCAGGAATACCTCTGTGAAATATCTGATGATTAAAAATAACATTTTTCTATCATTAACATATTTTTCTTTCTTTTTGAAATGTGAATAGACTAACAACTTCACTGGGAGGACAGGGAACTGGCTCCACACTACGTTAGCAAAATCAGGTGACAAAAAAGTAAACAAGCAGCTGAAAGCCATCCCACCACCACCAGGAAACATGGGGGAAAATTCAGAGACAGAAGTTCGTCCATTCTTCTCTAATCCTACCTTAAACAAGGAAAGGCGTCTACCAAATATGCCCGTCAAACATATGCTCATCAGCTTAAAAAACATACTCAGCTCAGCAACTTGATGAAGCCAGGTAAACTTTAACCTCCTGAGCTGCTAAACATAACAAAGTCTCCCGGGATCCCATTAAATTTAAACTGAACTTCACTTAAATGTCACATCAAGCGGTCCAAGCTGTAAATGGTTGTCATGCAAGAAAATTCTGCCACTGGGTAGGCAGACTCCCATGCACAAGAAACATGGTGAACACTTATCCCCGCTGGGTTTCTCTACAGCCCCTGCCTAATCAGAGCATTTGCTCTCCACAATAGATAAGAAGGCCATTTTCCTTGCTTATTTATTTAGCTCTCTATTGAGTTTGATTAACTGTAGTAAAGGCAAATAAATCTTTTGCATTTGTATAACATGAAAAAAAAGGAACACAGTTAGCTTTAATGGCCCAATAGATGCTCAGTTGGAGTGCACTTACCGAGCAAGAGAGCTAGACAAAGGAATTCAGGCAGTTTTAAACACCACTGGGAACACGCTGAGATCATTTATACTTGTACCTGTTTAAAGGGCGGAAAAAAATCCAACCCACACCCAGTGAAGAGGCTTTGTATTTCTCTGCAATTCTCTCTATCACGGTATCAAGTACTACAAGGTTTTTCTCTCGCACCCCTCAGATTTCGATGGCCAAAGCTGGGAGACACTGGGAAACAAGTATCCAAAGGAATATTGTCAGAAGGAGAGGACACGAAACTCTAAATCCATGAGAAAACTTCCTCCACTGCCAGTAAAGCTGCCTCTAAACTCAGCTTTGTTGTAATGCAACGTTTCTCACCTAAACAACCTCTGGTAGAGATTGCAAGACAGCATTAAATTCATGACGAATACGAAACAAAGAAGCTTCTGCATAATGAATTTGAGTAATTCACTTATCATTTCAAGTTAGTGCTCTGAGAAAGTCTTTCATATACTCTAATTATAGTGTTGACAACAGTGGAAATCATAAAAGAAACTATGCCTGATTTTATGCAATACCCCTTAAAAGCCTTTAGTTATATACAGAAATACTCAGTCCTTCCAAACTACAGATAACCAACTATTAGCATACCGAAAATTTAACCTCAGTTTTAGGATTACATCAAACTAGACAGGTTGATCACGACAGGGTCAAAGCATAGCACGAGGTAATTTTCCCCATATCCAAAGTACTTCCGTCATTGCATGGACAAATAAAATTGTGCACATATGTTTCTTGCTGAATCAGTTTCGGCTTTTTAACAAGAAGGGAAAAAAAAAGCAGAAAGGATTCAATCACACTTATTCTAAGACACAATTTGATTTTTCCTTGCTACAACAGCTATAGCAACAGGTTTGGGACGATGGTATCTCCAGTCTCTCCTGGAAGGAAACCAGTTACCTTTTCCTTAAAATTCCTTTCTCTATGGTATCACCTGTGCTATCCAGAAACAAGCCACAGAAGCCATTGAAATTAAAAGATGATGCTTTTTGGCATTTTTACTACTTAATTTTCAGACTTTGGCCCTACTCACACTAGAGAGCGTACTGGCATTACAGCCATGCCAGCACATTCAGGTTGGCAGAGCTGCTCCCTTTATATCCAGCAATGCTGACAGAAGAAGGGTTTTTCCCAGCAGAGTTACACTACCTCTGAGGGTTGCAAGCTAAACTGACAAAAGTTGGCATAGTTATACTCGTGTCAGGCTTTTGAGTGGCAGCAGCACGTATAAGCAAAGCACGTGCATTTTTGCACTCTGGGATACTGCAGTGACATTGGCAGCACTTTGGAGCATAGCACTGCATTACTCTGAAATGCTTTGGATGGTAGTTTTCAAAAAATCCTGTGATTGTATCTGCAGTTGTTAGTAGGCATTTAACTGCAATAACTCAAGTCAGAAATTTGCAAGAAAAAGACTGCATCCACCAGGGATTTATTTGGATTCAGAGATCTCAAGGTCAGAAGGGACCATTTCTTTCAACTAGTCTAATATCCTGTGTTACACAACTGTGGAATTATACAGAACAGCCAAGCGCTGGGACACCCCTGCCACTGATTTGCAACGGCCCTTGTCAGGGTGGTTACCCTATCAGGACACTGTGGCTTCATTTTGGAGACAGTGAAGATGCACATGTATCTCTTGGAAGTAAATGTTTATAAGCTGCTGTGAGAATACCTGGAGGAGACTGTTGTGGATAGCACCAGAAGGAGGATACTGTGATTGCTTACAATTTTTTAAACTTTGTGAGGAGAAAGACAAGGTCAAAACTGAACTCCCATATGGACTATAACGAACTGTTATGTGCAGTTGAGATAGGAGTGACCTAAGAAATCCCATGTTCTCTTTAATTTTTCTGAAATGAAGTAAGGTACTGGAAATGACTGGACTCTTCTACAAACTGGGACTCCTGCATAAGAAGGAAAGGAACTTCCTGCAAATTCTCCTCATCAGTGGAGAAAACCTGCAGTGCACATCTATAGAAATAAACTGCAGCACAGCTTAGCACCATTCGTCACCAAAGGCAAACGACTACCAGAAAAATAGCTCTGCCATGTTGGACTCCCAGTACCCATCCCATCAGAAAGGGAACCTTGCCTTCAGACAAAGCACAGCTTTTCCACCTGGTGCAGAGAAATGCTCTGTAACCTCTATACCAGGCAGCTTTGAACCTCAGCACCTCACAGGTAGTGGAACAAATTGCCTGCTTGGTCCCAGGATACCCCTTGTACCTAAGTCTCCCACTTACCCACAATGTGCAAACGATCGAAACAAATGCTACAATCTGACACCACGGAGCTCTCGACAGCTGTCAAGTCATTAAGTTCTATTCACTGGCTTCCCACCTCCTTGCCAATGTGTTACATAAAGTGCTTTTTAGCTGGCAGCCTTTCCGTTTGCCTGAAACCAGTTTGCACTGAGCATGTTTGAGTCCATTTTTTTTGTGTATGTGTGTGTAGGTTTGGGTGGGTTTTTTTGTTTTTGTTTTGTTGTTTTTTAAACGCATTTACTCCCTTCCCTTTGGTAATTTGCCTAGCTTTGCAACAGTTTGAACGGGCAGCAGGATACTGTTTCATTATCAAGCTGCAACTGGAAATGAATATTTTATAGCAGCTGAACAGAGTTTTGGCTGTAAATGACTATATCCTAATTAAACAAAACAAAAAGAGAGAGAGGAAGACAGAAAGAAAAACTAATTTCATTAAAGAAATATTGATGTAATTTACAGACAAAGACCTTCCTATTTAGAAGGGGATTCCTGCAATATGAATTTTTAAAGAACTATAGAGAGAGTTGGAGGTTCACTACCTCCTTGATTCATGTAGTGGTGTTTCTCATATTTCATTTTTGCCTTTTTCAGCCTCTTTAAAATGCCTGAAGATACGTCTGGTATCTGTCCATATGAAGTCACAGATGCAATTGCTCCAAATGCAAATATTTACTTATAATGACTGTGCATTAAGAACATACACAAACAGCATAAGCGTAGTCATGCTAGCTAACTCCATCTAAGCCTTGATTCCTACCTCTGGCATTAGCCAGTTACTTACATTTGATCACACACAAAGGATAAACACAAGCGAAACATGCAGAAGTACTTTTCTCTCACAGATGCTAATTGGAGTGGCAAGGATCAGTTTATGTTGTGGTCATACTTGCATCTTTATGCTGCATAGATTTTGTATTTCATAGTCCTTAATGGCTTTTTCTACCACAAACTGGCATATTAGCTTTTAAAATCCACTTATATTTCTTATTTTTACAACATCATATGGCAGTGAGTTCCACATTTTGTGTAAGAGTACTTCCTCCTGTTCAACCTCAGCCTGCTGCTGCTTTATTTCACTCCTCCATCTTTGTTGCATGACAACCAGTGAGCAGTCATTTCCTAGTCACAATTTCTCTGCACCATTTTGATTTAAGAGTCTTCTGTTATAACTGTTTGGCTACAGATTTTTCAGCCTGAAGAATGCTAACCTATTTAACCTCTCCTCATTTGGAAACCATTGCACATCCTTGATCATCCCTACTAATCTCTTCTTTAGCTTTTTTAGATTGGTTTTTGAGAGCTGATGGCCAAAACTCAGTGCAGTGCAGAAGGCAGAGCACAACACAGATTTATACAGTGGCACGTCATTTTCAGGTTTGTTTGTTTTCCCCAATAATTTCAGAATATTTTGCCTTCTGAATGTGAATAGATATCCAAAGGTAACCAAATCTTACCATTTGTCAGCATAAAACCTCATTTTTAATGTTCAGTATGGTTAAGACCATAGATAAGACATTGCCTAATAACACATTTATTCTGTTATGGTCTCAGTTTCTGATACTTTTTAATTAAACGCCCTATAGCAGGATGGGATTTATTGATTCTTGAGATGCATCAGAATGCCATCTGTTAAATCGTATATGGCAGTGGGATCTATGAAAAAGTGATAAAGCATTTAGAAGGAAGCTGGATTTCTCAGTCATTCCAAGTCCAATGAGCTGACACTTTCTGACATCGCAGAAGTTGCCTGAGTAAGCTCAAGGGATGCCTGTCAGGTTCCCAGTGTCAGGAGGCAGAAGCAATGCACTGCAACGTGGCATCAGCCAAAGCACACAGGAGTAATGCTACTGATGCACACAAGATCAGCAACAGAAAAGAGTCTCGATATTTAAATTAGAAATAAGGAACATATATCTATACATCCCAGAGTGGGGCCAAGCTGTAGAATTTGCTCCACCCTGTTTCATTATCTTTTTCTCTGGTAAAAATTCTTTATATATTGTATGTTGTAAGGTGAACTAGGTTTAAACATAATGTCAAAATGCTGCCTGAATCAAATTAGAAGACAAAAATAGCCTTGAACTTTATAGAAAACCGCAGGTGTACTTTATAGCCCAACAGAGATGTAGAAAGGGAAGAACTATGACATACGTCTACCTATAAAAATCCCCTCTCTTCAAATAATTTGTATCATTTTGGGTGGTCGCGACATTTCACTCTAGAGTAGGCTCCACTGTCCACTGGGTATCAGTGATAAAATAGTTTTAAGGAAACTGCTCTGGTTTAAAGTTAACAAGGACAAAGATCAAGCAAGCAAATAAACCCAAAAACTATAGCCCCAAGCAAACCACAGAATGTGTGAAACGCAGTTTTCAGAAACCTGTGAGAGAGGCTATTGACTCTTGCCAGTCCATCCATTATTTGACTAACAGAATACCAGCAGGCAAAACTTTGCAGAGGGAAGAGAAACAATTGTCCTGAAAGAATATAACCTATAATGTTCTACAGTGACAGTTTCTTTAAATCCCATATAGTGTACAAATGTAAAGGACATAAGTGAAAACACTCAACTCCTGTACAATTCCATGCCTTGCATCGACTTAAAGCAAACACAATTTCTTATCCATTTCAGCAAAAGAGAGAAAAACAGACCAGGAGTGAAAGAATGAAATAAAGGGATAATAGGCAAGGTGAGTTTCGAAGGGAGACAGAAACCTTTCACAGACTTCACTTACCCCTCTCCCTGTGCTCACTATAACTTGCTTTCTAGCTGGGATCTAAAGAGAAAGTGCTAAAGGGAGACGCTTTCTCTATCTCCCACTCAGTGTTCCCACCTTCAGCCCAGAGCTGTCAGAACCTTCCTGCTCCCACTGTGGCTCTCCCTCCCTTGCGGTATTACTGAAACTCACAGGCTTTGGTCTCCTACTTTCAACACTACTCCTGTTTTTCTCTGCCACCCCTTCTTCTTTCAGGCTCTGAGGAAAGCTGAGTAGCTCTTTAATACCAGCAAAGATACTGATCTTGGCTCAAACACAGGCTTTTAAATTTGCAGGGGAAAGATTTATTAAAATTCCACATTATCAGAGAAAATACAGCTTATATGTGAAGATACAAGAACTATTACCTGATTTTTACCAATAATGACATTACCCACAGCCTCTAATCAGATCAAGATCCCATTATTTAGATACTGCAGTATCAATGGGGTGAAAGAGACCCTGTTCCAAGTACTGCTGTTCAGACAAACAAGCAACATATTTAGTACAGCAGACAAGGGAATAACAGCTAAATTTTGTAATAAATTATGATGCTAAAGCATTAGCTTTTGTTCTATGCTGTAAAGGAAAAAAAAAAATTTAAAAGCGATCTCAGAAAAAGAATTGCATCAAAGTATCAGTTTCCAGATAATAATATTTTTTATTTGCACCTAGATTTCAGACATATCATTCAGTGTGTGCACAACAGCAAAGCACCCACAGGACACCTTGGAGGGTGCAGTCCCCAGAAAGGGTTAGCCCTGTGAAAAGGATCCAGCCTTGACTTCCATGCTTCTGAATAACTGAGAGCAGGGGATTTCCTCCTGGATCTTGCTGCATCAGGAGTGTTAGAACAAGGACCTACAGCACCTCCTTCCAGAACGAGTATCCTGATTGCAACCAGAGACAGTCTCTCATTCCCTCCACACTAAAGAACAAACACCAACCTCTATTCCCGCTCCCCTGCAGACACCTTGCAGAGAGCATTACATGAGCAGAGGGTAATGCGAATGATGGCAAGACGACAACTTCAGCAAATACCACCTAAGCCAAAGTTATTGATGATACAGAGGAAGTATGGTCAGCACAAGACTGTTTGCCTAAACATGGATTCTTTAATCTAGTTAGCCCAGGAGATTTCTGAAGAGGTCAACAAAGGCTGCACTAAGGAAAGCAGTACAGTTTTAGCACTAACTGAGACTATACCTTAATAATCTAGAAAATAACACTGCCAAAGATTATACTCTTATACTTTAAGGGCCTTCTGACAAGAAAAAAACATCACAAAAAAGAAAAGGAGAGAAAGAAAGAGAACAAAAAATGTAATTGCCTGCCTATCAGCTCCACTATCATAATTACTTTCCGAGTCTGACATGGGTTGAATCAGATGAACACCAAATCAATTTTTGCAGCCAGCAATCAGTGCATTCTTAGCTCATAAATTAAAATGTCACTGGTAAAGTGAGTACAAAATAATGCCTGTTTCACTATTTTACACTCTAGAGAGAGACAGCAACTTCCTTCTTTTCCCTTCTGTTTGTGAGTGTTGCTTGTATGTCCTTAGGCATTGTACAGTACATTACACTTATCTAACTCAAACCAAAGTTTTCTCAGCTGGATGCCACACATAAAACCAAAAGAAATCATACACTAGCTGCGGAGTGGGGTAGTGTTCTCCCTCTGTGTACGTTGACCCCTACTCCAGATGTGGGGAGATGGTGGCAGGAGTTCTCCTCCTCCATCTGCACTTCAGGTGGTGGTGGGAATTTGCTGACTGCACACAGCTTGGAGGGAGGAAATGCCTTAAGGCTCCACTCCACTGTCTTCCCCTTCGCCCCTTTCTGACCTGCAGTGAACCACCTCAGGCTGAAGTGAGTACAAAGCTCACCAACACAAAGAAAATTCTCAAAAAAAACCCCACAAAAAAACCCCCAACCAACCAACCAACCAACCCAACCAACCAAACAAAACCACCACCACCAAAACCAAACAAAAAACCAAAACCAAATGAAACCAAACCAAAAAAAAAAACCTCAAAAAAACAACAAAACCCCGAAAATTTTAAGGCTACAAACTACTCACTGTTGTGATTTCTTTAAGGACTAAAGTGATGGAACTGAAGAATCAGTACCATATGGTGAAACCTGACCCATACTAATAAAGTGCTTAATTTCACATTACCTTCTGTGCCTCATTTCTGCATCTGAGTAGGAACAATTTAATGGGACATTCTGTGTCCAGAACCTTGCCTGTCACTTTTCACTCTCTACATCAAACCACAAACTTTGCAGCTGAGGGGCACAGCGCCAGGCCAATGAGTTTACCTCTTATGTAACTAGAGTTGTCAAGATACCTCATTCTTCTCCCCTCATTCTTTTCCCCTTTTTAGGGGCTTTTGCACTTTATGTGCACTTTCAGTGCATTTTGTTCACTTTAAGTTCATTGTCTAATCTTTACCTAATGTTTGACATAATTTGTCCTCATACAATATGACTATTTGAGGCCCACATTCCCTGTTTGTGTCCTGAGTAGCTCTGACACCATACTTACTTTCCAAAAGACAAAACTTCAAGCACCTTCTTCTCCCATCCACCCCAGCTGGAAAGGAGCTGTGAAGAGCAACACTGGCTGAACTCCTAATTGCTCCAAAATTGTCCTCCAAACTTTCACCTCCAGATACCACTGAACAAGACTTCAAGCTATACTAGCAAATCCAGGTAATCGTTTTTAACACATTTCTGTAACAGCCAATGTCAGTATTAAGAGTTTTGCCTCAAGTGATATCTTCGAAGAGCTCAGGATTTTTCTTCCACTCTTTCTAGCCTTCAGAAGCTGAGCTATAAACTTATTGAAACCTGAATATAAAATACTTCTTTATTAAAAATAGGAATGCCTATCACTTCAACCCAACCAGCAGCCAGTATATAGGATTTTTGGAGTGTTGCATTTAGGGTAAACCTCCTCTCTTCCTTACAGTTGATTAGCTCTCCAGTTCAGAAAAAGAAATTTCGCTTTAAGTGGAACAGCTGACTCTTTGCATAATCAGTGGGATAATATGACCTCATATGATGTGACCATCCATGAACAAAAGGTCTTATCTTGTATGTTTATCAATGAGTTGTCTGCTACTGCCTGCCTCAGGGACCCGTGTACCTTTTTGCAAGCATCTCTTGCTCAGCTGCACTGCCTGAGAGCTGACAACTCATCATGCTGAAGCTCAGCAGAGCTGTGAGACAGCAGTGCTCTTGTGTCTCCCTGATATTGTCTTTAATACAGCACTAAAATGTCAGTAGCTGAAGACTCATCATGTGCCCAAATCACAGGAAAACTAGAAGGCACATCTGAAAGCATAAGAGCTGATATTCAACTGCTTCAGGATCATATCATATAAAGGCATAAATAAACCTCTTCTCCTGGACCCCTTCATGCAGAGAACTCCTCCTTTGGATAGAAACCCACTTCTAACCTCCAGACACAGCTTATTGATAGCTGGGCACCGGCCATTTTGGGCCACGCAGCCCTTTAGTTTAAATAATATTTTCCCAGCTTCCTCTTTGTAAATGTGATAAAGTTTCAGAGAATAATCGTATCTCTTTTATTTCTTCAGTCTGCAAGCTAGAGAAGCTAAATTCTAGTGATGTCTTATCCTAAGACTGGTTCCCCATTCACAACTTTGTCCTTCATAGCCCTCTTTGTACCTGTGCCAAGTCCTAACAGCCATTCTGGAAGACAAGGAGATACAATTTGAAATAGCAATGAACACACTCAGAGGGAGAATTTTTTTTTTTTTTTTTAGATAAAATACTTTAAAGAACAATCCTGTTGCAGTAAAATGGTGGCTACATTTGTGTGAAGATGTTTAAGAGGCCCTTACTTCCACAGGTAGAGAAATGCAGCTAATTATGTTCTGCCAGATAGAAACCCAGGTTTACTACTGGTTGATATTCAGACTACCAAAAAACTGAAACCAGTTCTTAAGGAAGGGACTTCTAGTAGCTTAAATGCAATGAGGTTTAAGGCACAGCCGTGTATACTCCTGTATGAACCCAAAGCACAGCATCTACAAAATGGCTGGAAACAGAAATGTATGCCTTGCCTCAGAACAGAAGGAAGTAAAGAGATCAAGCTGAGAAAAAAAGGCAGTTATGTCCCAAACTGCCGTCTTTTATCTCTGAAGAAACACAAGAACTGGAACTGATAACTGCCTTGATACATTATCAGTTATGATAACTACAATACAGAGTAACTCCTTAAAAATTCTAAACTTATAAATCAAATATAATGAATAACTGAGAAAGCCCCACTTTCCATTTCAATTCTGCTCTCCTTATCTGCCATGCTAATATTTAGAAAGTAATTATTGCTCTTGATGATTAAACTTTTTCTCTCCTCTTGAAACGACTGATTTTTCTTTTGAAGTCTGCATCACCCTGAAGGGAAAAATCCATTTCTCAGCAGATTTTTTTCCTTTTTGCCTGGCAAGTAAAGGGGATTAGAAAAATTAGAATAGAATGACAGTGAAAAGAAAAAGGAGGAATGGGAAGAGAATGTTTTGAGGAATGTCTTTATGAATTTATGAAGAGGAAGAAGCGAAAAATGATGAGTGCATCTTGTAGGGTATGGCACCTTGTGCTACAATCTGGAGTTCCTATACTGAGGAAAATGGGAATTTCTGACAGCCCATTGCTGGGGTGAGGTTAAAATGAGTTCTGCATCAGCAGGTCAGGCCCATCAGCACTTGGCATCTTTACCCTACCATAATACATACAAAGTTGTTTTCAGAATTGCTGCAGCTGGGTTAGTGCTCCAAAGCAAGCAAAAATCTACCTTCTCCTAGAGTCTGAGTGGCAAGGCCAAGTTAACCTGGCCTGGAGGGAAAGGAATTCACACTGTGATGATGAAGGGAAGTGGATGAACCTAGATCGTTGTATAATTTATCAATATAAAAAACTGAACTATGGAAGCTTAGCTATATCAGAGTTACACTTTTCCTATAGTATCCTCCATAATAAAAGGTAAAGTAAATAGAAAGTAATATACTCTAGGAGATATAACAATAAAATGTAGACCTATGTGATTTCTTGTTCCCAAAACTTCTCCCATTGAAGTGATACAATGAGACATCTTTCTGTTTGGTCCCATGGTACACTGAGACCCCATGAGTGAAAACTTTTGGAGAATCAAAGCCCACATGTAGCAATGCACTCATCACCAACTCACCTCCTCCATAACCCTAGAATTAGTGTATGCGATGCAAATTTACGTGGCCGTCACCATATATAATCTCATCACATAATATGTGAACATGCCTCCACACTGCACCAATGTAGGTCATTATTGCATTCTGATCTTGCTAGAAGCATAAGATATGCACCATTATAGATGAAACGTTCATTCTCCATAGTCCCTTCTCCAATGGGGAAACTAATATTTCAAAGCACTCTTCAGTAAGAGTGGACAAAATGCTGCATGTCAAACAAGCTTCCTTTTTCTCATAAAATGCCAAATCCTAAACTCGTCAGGAAAAAAAAAAAAGGTGGGAGTTCCTAGAAGATGTCATGCACACCGTAACTCTCAGTTAAAATCTCAAACTCTCTGATAGCCATTGAAGCAGCTACTCAAGCCACGATATATTTCACACAAAGAAGCTGGAGAAAAGCCAGTTTTGGATTAAGCGAATGGCTTATTTCAGAATATGGAGTGTTTCTTCTTGACAGCAAGCCATGCTGACTGTCTTTGGGGAGATGCTATAAAGTGAGCTAAGAAGAAACCTTGATCGGAAGTGAGACAAAACATCGGTTTGGGGTTGTATAATGGATTGCCACTCAATGCCCTTGTATCTGCAAAGCAGCTTTCTCAGTAGAATCTAAAATAAACTAAAGGTCTTCGGTTGCTAAAGGGGCTAAGCATATGTTTCTTGGACCTGTTGTCAGTGCTGGGTATATCATCAGGAAATTTTGTCATTGTCGTCTTCTTTATTTTAAACACACTGCTTTAGAAGTTAATAAAATCACTTGTTTCTCCCTTGTGCTGGACTGTTTGCATAATTATAAAGAGAGTTCATGGAAAAGAGTCAATCAGTTAATTCCCACATGCAAACGAATGATCTTTCAATTAACATGGCAGGACGTGTGTGAAAACCATGCTAATGTAGCAGAAGATATCTCTAGTGGCAGCTCAACTCTCTGCCTCTGTGCCAAAGCACTCCTGTCTCACTTTGCCACTAGTGGCCTCTGCTTAGGCAAGAGAGGGTGGTGGAAGAGAGCAAAAAGGGAGGTTTTTTAGATATTGCAATGTTAGTGGTGGGGTGTGGGACCGTTGACTTAATTTAATTTCAGGTCAAAGTAAACTTGACTGATGATACAACTGTGTCTTTCCACACCAGGGCAAAATTGTGAGAAGAATCTGATTTTCCGAAAGCACTTTCATTCACAGAACACTTTGCTTATAGTTCCCCTACTGAAAGATGGGTTCTCTTCTTCAATAATAACACACACTCTCTTTTCATAAGGCTTTCCTTACTTCTCTGCCTGCAAGTAATGGCCCCACAGAACAGCTTCTGAAAAGCAGTTATGAGTAGAAAAGGACTCTAGGTACATGGTAGTAACTTAGGTTATTTCTGATAAAAAACAATGAAGTCAGATATTTAGATTTCACAGGTACAAACTGGTCATCAACTTCGAAATTATTTATTATTTTCCTGAGTACAGAGATGCTACTCATTTTGTTCCTTTATGGAAGTATTACATCTTTTCCTCAAGCATGGGGAACATTAACGACCAGTCACCAGAGAACACAGATCCTTGTTTTCTCCCGTGGCACCATCATCTTTCTAAGCACTAAACAAATTTTCAAAAGGAGCTCTTGCATAGAAGAAATGGCATGTCTGTGTCTTCCAGGAAAACAAACCAAGCTGGTTTATTTCAGGTGTCAGCTGCTCCTTAATCATGAAATGGGACTTGAATTAAGGGTCTGTAAGAAGCCTGGAAAACAAGAATCCCTATGTGAGCGTGTCAGAACTCCTCCATGAATGTATCTGCTGCTCTGGTGTCACTCTGACACCCTCCCTGGAAAGCCATAACACTCCTAGCAGCTGTTTCTCAGGGAGAAAATCACTGTTTGTTTTAGGAGGAAAGAAAAAAAAAAAAAAAGCTGTTTGCTCTAGTAACAATAATTTAGTAGAATATAGACTTATTTGGATAATGAAGGGATGTAACAGCAGTGACTGTCACAAACCCCAAACTATTTTAAAGCAAATTAGAAAACTATCTTTGTTGAATGCACTTGTATTTTTTTTTTTAACCTTTGACACTCTCTAAAGTAATTAAATGAATATGACTTTCACAAACAGGAGAAATCTCCTACCAGGTTGACCAAGAGGATGAACTGGTACTGGCCTTGGTATTAGCATCTCTCTCCCTCTCAGTTATACTAATCCCATTACCTGAGCAAAACCCACCACCAGCACCACCACCAATAAAATAATGCGGTCTTCGGAAGCCGAAAGATGGATTGGGTACAATTCTAGCCAGCGCACTGGGACGTCTTCATTGCAGTTACTCTCATTCCTATTACTGAAGTATCATGGAGCACAACCTAATTTCATGGACTAAATACAAAATGGAGAATCATGAACAACTATTGTAAGGCCCACTGCTTTTCCCCAGGAGCTCATGATGAGATTCTGCACCATACTGGTGGGGCAGACCTAATCTTTGTCTCATCTCTGCTTTTGGAGCAAACCACTTCTCCATTCACGTCTTAGTGGTCAAAATTTGCGAGGGCATATTGTGGTGAATAAATCCAATTGAGACACAAGTCTAAAAGAGTTGCAAAGTTTGCACAGGATGCAATTGTAGCTCCCACACTGCGCATATAACCTCCAAATTATTTGGGTTTTCATCCACTTGCCAGCATCTCAGAATAATAAAATGATAATAATGAAAAGCCACTGTGTTCGCACTCCTGTGCCTCTGGATCTGACCAGTATATAGAGTGGTTCAAACTGATCAAAAGTTTTAAATGTTATTTTTGTTGTAGCAAATAAAAAGCAGTTCATTCTCAGCAGGCTATTAGTTTTATAATTATTATTAATACTAGTTGCTTTATTATGCAGCATTAGCAAAGTAAACTCAAGCTTTTTCAGCACATTTTAGCTTTAACGAAGCAATTATTTGAGTCAAAATCATTTATCAAATTGAGCAACTCCTAGCAAGAATTACATTTCTGACTTCAAGTCTTTGTTTTTCAAATAGTAAGGCATAATAACTTCTTGAAGAATTAGTAATCAATGTGTCACTCCTGTAAGTAATTATTTTACTTGAAACAAGTAATAAGTCTGTGTTCCCATTTGAGGGCACATGTAATTGTAATGTATTGTTAATTCTGCAGTCTTTTGTACAGAATGAATATTCAACTTTAATAATCATAGGAAACTATCAAACTATCTCTATTTCTAGTTCTCTCTAGAAAAAAGAATAACAGAGTTAGCATACTGAGTATCTTTTTAAGTTTCAAACTTCATAGAAAAAACACAATTTATTGAAATGCATTCTGTGTCTTGTGTTTGTGTGCATACTCAGCATGTCCTGTTTTGTTGTTGTTTTGAAATAAAACTATAGGCCTAAAAGAACTTGGAATCAGATATGCTTTTTTTTTCTTTACACTTGTCTCTTTCATTGCATTTGCTGTCAGACCAGGAAGACAGCACAAGGCTCTTCTCTGCCTCAGTTTCACTTCCTTTGAAATGAAGAAAACTAAATCTATCTTAAGGGCAGAGAGCACTGGCATCATGAGTTATTGTTTGTTAAGCACTTTAAGATCAGTAATAGAAGTTCTTAGAGAAGCACAGAATATCACTTGTTTTTAAAAGATAATCAGTTAAAATGAAATATAATAAAACATTCCAGCTGCAAGATAAGTCTTGAGACACATTTATATCACATTAGACCATGAAGTCACATTTTCAAATTAATGAAACATTTTCACACTAAACAAAACAGATATTTTACACTGTGTATATATATATATATATATATATGAACACTACACCACAGTATGGGACAGGACTTCTGCCTTGGGAGGTATTCAAGATTTGTCCACATGTGATCCTGAGCAACCTGATATGACTAGACTCGCTTTGAAAAGGCAGTTGGTGTAGCGCCTTCTAAAAGCACACTCATAAGAATCTTCCAGGACTGGCCTGAGTATTCCACACTTCACAAGTGTGAACCTCATATGAATGCACAAATGAACAGGACATCAGTGAAACCCTCGGTCTAAACAGAGCACTTGGCGGCACACAGGGTGCAGACAGTCAAGCCTGTGCTCTGAGCCAGCTCTGGTCCCAAAGATGATTAGACCCATTATCTCATGACTGTGCCTCTGCAAAGAAGACTTGCCTCACAGCTGGACTTCATCTGCAGGCATTGTCCTGTGCTAATGCAGCCAGATGGCCTTTCTGCTGCAGCCAGCCCGGGGAATGCGCACAACTGTCCACACCTGGCTGTGTGGCACTGCCCGAAGTGCCACTACAGAAAAGCACCATTTATCCCAGGCTCTAAAAGTACAGGTGTCACTGATGTGTCTCTGTCATCACCTCTTGCAGCCAGTCCAATGCTTACAGCACCATGCTGGGGCTTTAATTAACTA
The DNA here is from genome assembly GCA_013399365.1 of Pampusana beccarii. Lineage (NCBI taxonomy): Eukaryota > Metazoa > Chordata > Aves > Columbiformes > Columbidae > Pampusana > Pampusana beccarii. The sequence continues at coordinate 115,480 of VWYH01003702.1, read as the reverse complement.
CTGACAGAAGAGAGAACAGCAACTACTCAGTCATCAGGAAAGCCTGTGATCGCTCATCATGCACCTTTGCCACAAGTCCAAGATGAAAGCAGGTCTCTAAGCTGGATGTTTATGTTATTGCTCTTATTTTGACTGTTTGTTTGTTTGAGGTTTAATGCCTATGCAGTTAATTTGAGGGTGATAAATAGCTTTTTGAGAAAACTAATTTGTACACAGCTGCAATTAACCAGAGTGCACCAGAGCTGAACGCCCCACTGAAACAGATGGCTGTGCTGCTGCCACGCACCCCTGCATTCCTGCCAAGGTTAAGCCAAATTGCAGAGCCCTGGGAATTTGAGCTCACACACATGCTGGCCTGCTAGGGAAAAGCTTGAATGATTTTCACCTAGAAGCCTCCTGGGGCTTGCAGCCATTACTTGAGAAGTTGGATAAGCACTGGCAAGGAAAAAAAAAGAAACAAAAAATTCATTGAACCTTTCCAGCCACACAGCTGAATTTAGTTAGCATCTAGTCCTGTCCCCAGCCATCTTCCATATTTTGCCTGATCCCCAAAAGTTTCCTGGTATGAGAGCAAAAAAATATCAGCCAGATGGCAGCTGGTGTTCACAACAAAGTAACCTGAGAAGAACCCAGTAGGCTTAGTTGATTCTACTGGTTTCCATCTCAATGGAGCAACAAATTAATATTCTCAAAGAAAGAGAAGTTGGGTTGCACAGAGAGAAGTTTAATGTTTTCAAGCTTCAGGATTGCAGGGTGGCTCCCTGCAAACCTTGGGGACTGATCTGTTGCGGTACTGAAAGATTGTGTTAGTCAAGAGGAAATGGTGAGAGCTGGTGCCAAACATAACTCCTCTGAAATCAAAGAAAATACTCATTCTGTGACACCCATCGTGCTGAGGGCACACAATGGCTTGTAAGATAGTATTCATGAGGGTATTCAACACTTCCTTGAGGTGCACCCAAGAGTCACTAGGAAGAGGTTTAGCATTCACTTTAAAAATCTTATCCTTTAAGACAAACAAAAGGTAAAATGAGGAAAGAGGGTTATGTTTGAAACCTGAACTTCTTTTTAATACATAGATGCACTTCTACATAATCACTAGAAGATGACTAATAGCCTTTAGGTATTACTGCTAAAGTGGGTCTTAAATGCAGAAAAACAGTGATTGTGCAAATGCCATAGCTATTATGAATGATTCTTCAAAGGTCAGAGTAAAAGGTCCTCCCACATGTGCCATTATATTATGGATGACAGTCCCAAAAGAGACTAGTGTGAGACATGCCAAAACCATGAGACCATGTAATCTCTGCTTTAACATTGCTAATTTCCAGACTGCTAGAATCAATTTTCATGGCTCGATCAAGAAACAAAAGGTAACATGGAAGCCAAGTCCTGACTTTACGGGCTCGTTGCAGCCACAGGAGACGGATTTCATTTTGTCCTCCATTTTCCTTTCCTGTGCAAAATCACAGTTCTGCAGCAATGCCATGAGTATGGGAAGTGCTTCAGCTAGGGAGTAAAAGCAGATGGCCTGAGGAGTTAAAAGCTATCAAGGTCCCTCCAGCGAATTCACATCAGATAATTAGTATCAGTTTTCTACTTCTTTCTTCCTTGGCAACCCTTAAATGGCTTCAATAATTTGCTATTATCTTGTAAAGGAATGACGAAAAAAAGGCCATTCGAAAATGGTTGCTTAGAGTTTAAGCATTGCAGCAAGCACTTGGGGAATTCTAGTAGCAGGGCAGAAAAATATCTGTATGGATCTTTAAGGAGACTGAACTTATGAACCTCAGAGTAGAAGAGCTTTTTATGATTCTGCACAAATTATGTCTGCTTTTCCGTCTGGCCAGGACCTTGCTTTCCTCCCATGCAAAAAGTAATTACAGTGATGGCTCCAATAAGCTGTCAGAGAGTGTAGTTTCTCTCCTTTTCCCAAAGTACATGCAAATGTATTCAACAGGCTATTGTGTTTGGCAGTCATTGCAGGCAAGCAAAAGAAGTCACCATTCCAAGATGAATCATAACAGTGGTGATCAAAACAAATGTAAGGCCCAGAGTATGATGACTGACACTTCTGAAGGTAGAGAGATCCAGTTCTGGGCTGAGAAGTTGAGAGAATTGCCATACGAGCAACAACGACTGCACATGCAACATCCCCTGAGAAACCAGAAACCCAAGCAGGAGTTCCCATGACACTTTGGCAATGATAAAAGTCTGTGTTATTGCAGACCTTGCAAAACAAAGGCATAGTGTCTTCTGTTATTAAACTTCGCCAAAGACAAAGCTATATATCAAGTGTAATTTAGTTATTCTAGTCAGAGAAAGAAGCCCAGATTTCTAGTTTCTGCTTTTGGCTCTGATATTAGACTTTACCTTATAGGGCCACTGCTATTATAGCATCTGAGCACCTTTTATGTTTTGTCCTCATAACTGATAGGAAAGACTATTAACCTCACTTTCAGAAGGGGAACAAAGGCACCAAAAGGCCAACTATCTTCTGCAAGATCATAGGGGAAATTCATAACAGGAATGAACTGACCCAATTCTCCCAAGACTCAGTTTTGAATTTTCTTTTTTGCTCGAATCCACTCAAACAGCCATAACCTCAGCTAACTCTGGATATAATTGCATTTTCATCAAGATGGGTAAGACAACTGAATTTTAAAGCCTTCCAAGTTGTTAGGATGAAAGGCACTACAAAAAGTTCAGTGTTCTATAATAATAATTGGCCTCATACCTTGCAGTGGTGAAATAAAATAACTCCAGCATATTATTCTTTAGATTAAATGCTCTTATTATTTCTGCTAAATTTGTATTTCTGCAGTGCTCAACTCCGCAACACTCGGGCTCTGGTGTTTACTCTCCAAGCTCCACGCCAGAGTTAAGAACTGCACTGCAGCTTCTTACAGCAAAAGCTCTGGGTTGGTACCTGTGGCCAGACAGCAAACAGTGGCAATAAAACTGATCTCAAAATTTATTGCTACAATATACTGATTGTCTTCACTCCTACTGCACTGAATGGGCTGAAGATAAAAAGTGGGGGATATCCTACTGGGAGTTATATATCAGCATTATGAAGCAACCTGATCAATCCCTACGCAAGCACATCAGTGCACACTGATCAGAACGACAATGAGGAAGCAGTGTAAGGCACAACACTAGGTGAAAACCAACTGTCTAACTGGCCACACAGGTTTCTTACTGCATGAAACAGGACAGCTGATGCAGAGTTCAATGCCGAACTGGGGATCCTCTGGTTTTTTGTGGTTCTCTCAAGTGAACTGGAAGAAAAAAAAATCGCTCAGGCTAAGCTAGCAGGAGCAGTACTAACGCCTGAGATGTACTTTTACAATAATAGAAGACTGCTGCTTCCAGCTTTTTAAACTGTTACGGGGAGCTAGCCCATGGCAGCCCAGCAGAACGAATTGCCTCATTAAGAGCTATTTCCATTAAAGTAATCATCACCCTCTACCTGCAATTTAAATGAGCTCTTCCTATCCACATCAGATCTGAAAAGGAATGGGTGTGAAAGGGAAAAGCACTGATATGAAAAAAAATTTGCACAGAAATCACATTGAAGTGCTTGCTGCTAGCTCAATTCATGAGCCCCTGCTGCCTGTTGTAAAAAGCCCCCTTTTATAAGGTTTATAATCTTCCTGCATTCCCCTATGAAAGACCAAGAGGTTGAGGTTTTCTGGAGGTGACCCTTCTGCCTTCACTTGCAAATGACAGAAAACCTTTTAAAGGCTATGTTAATGTGACCTGACTACACCTGTGTGTGTGCACGGGAAGCTGTGTCTGCTCTATCTGCTGAGTGCAAGCATGGGCTCGTGCATGTTTCTCAGTGCCCAAAGATTGCTGAACAGAGAAACAGTTGCAGCAGACAGAATGACATGATTGCGAACTTTTCTATCACTTTTTGGAGTACTTGAGTGTATAATCTCTGGACAAGCAATATGTATGTGGTCATTTCAAGTGTATTGTAAGGCAGCATACGTGGTTATGTATGCTTCCACAAACGTATTTGGGACCACCAAACAGGGTTTAACCTTTGCCCTCTCCTCTTACATACCATTAGTGCTGACCAGGTTGGGACAGACTAACGCACCATTTGGCAAGTTTTTGCTATGGAACTAAATAGACCACCTCTCTCTCTTCCCTTCTTGGTCTTTTCACTCATCTAACATCAGGTTGCTGAATTACTATGTCTTCAATATTCTTGTCCATGAAGAAGATGTTTTGGGTTTAACTTCCATCATGCACCTGGAAAATGTATGAAGCAGATAGTACTTTGGGATGGGAAATCATGGGAAACCTTCCCTACATCACCAAAGCTTGTCTCTCTGCAGGAAGCAGGCAGGAAGATGATAGCAGCTAGACCAGATGCCTCTACCTACTTTGAATCAGATCAAAAGTAAAACCTTCAAAGGTGTAGGCATGAACCGGCTTATGTTTTAAGTGATTCTAATACTGTGTCCTTTCTGATCTTGAAAGGAAAGATGACTGTCACTCATACTTAGCTTGCTCTTCACTCTAGTCCAAAACTTTTGCTTGATCCTTGCAAACCAAAGCCTGCGTAATGTCTCCTTTCAGTGACTGGCAGTCTGTGGGGCAGGAAAATAATTCCCACCAGTGTCTGTGGGACTGAAATTCACTTGACATTTACAAAGCAAATGAGAAAAAGTGGCTGAAGTGGAAAGCAACCTTTTTCAGTGGGGAGTAGAGCACAACAAGGAAATAAAAAGATGAATAAACCTGTCATAGGCTTTTTCTTTATGGAGCAGAGGCACGGTTATTAGGTACCCGCAAAGAAGGCATGCTGGATATATGACTCCTAATACATCGTCCATAATACGGCGCTGTGCAGGAGGCATACAACTTTTCAAACAGTTGTCAGAGGCAGAAATAAATACAATGTCTTAGTGGGAAAAAATGACCAAAAGGATTAGAAGTGAGCATTTGGGTGGTGCAAGCAGGAGCCAGAGAGCTCTCACTGACAGCGGTTTTTTTTCATATTTGCTACTTGTCAGAAACAGGAAAGTTATTAAGCTTTTATCATTATTTTTCTCCTAATAATTTGGGTGAGTCTTTTACTGCTCATAAAATGTGACAGATTGATAGCACTCACTAGAAAGAAAAGGCCGCAAATGCAAAGCTCTGCCAGGTATATCTCCATTCGCAGTTGTGGCACCTTCTTTAGTAAAAACAGCTTACACCACCAATTTGAAACTCTTGATCTGACTCACATCCTCCTGTCCTCAGCTGTTCTAGACCTAAAGGCCCCACAAAACCACTACCAATTCTCCTCACTGCTAATGCGCAACTTTCTATCTTTTCCTTTCTTCCTACAGTTCTGACAAAGTACTGTAGCTTTTATCTGTATTTCTTTTCAGTTTTCTATGCCTGGAGTTCAGCTGCACACGCCATCATGCTCTGTAGCATCCCATCTTACCCAACACTGATCTCCTAAAAGCAAGTGGCATGTCCTAATCCCTGAGCTATGCACTCACTGTAGCATCTTCTAGTGCAATGAAGCTAAAACTTTTGTGGTACACTGGCTCCATCACACAGTCCTACCCATGTGGCTGTCTGCCTGCTTCCATAGCATCCCAGACTTGGGAAAGAAAGAAGTATCAATGTCTGCAGATTAGTACTGGACATGCACAGAAGATGATAATGGGCATCTTGGAGAAGTTCAGGTTAGAAATGGAAGGTGTTTGGTATGCTGTTACAAATGCTGAGTGACGGTTGTTTTATTCTGTAAATTAGTGCATTAATACTTTGAATTATATAACAGCCAAATTTTAAAACATTTGCCTTGCTCAAACACAGTTGCTGTCTTTGTGGATAACATTCAAATATTATTGCGAGTAAAAGCTTTAAGTAACAGCAATAAGTAACATCTAACAACCATCGCGTGTGCCTTCATCACAGCACCAGACCATATTGTCTCCATACTAACTAACAAGAATTGATTCTGAAATAAGAAACTTGGAGACCATTTCTGTCCCTTGTCCTCTAGTCTGTCATTTGATATACTGCAATTCACAGAGGAACTAAGCCAAGGCTATTGCATATCCTAGCCCAGATTCTTTATAGGCAGCCTCATTTCAGATCCCAGTCAGAAAAAGAAAATACAGCAATTTGCAATGATGGATGATCTCAATAGCAAAATTCCATCTGACCTGCTGCTAGAAGCAATGAGCATATTACTAACTCAAGATAGGTAAGTTGGTTAGGATCAAATATTATAAAACCCAAAGCTTTCAAACAAATCTGAACTTGCACCTGAACATAACGTTCTTTTTCTCTGATATGTAGATAAAACATTTTGCTTTTCCTTATGCATGAAGTAGTGTATATCAGTGCTCTGGCTGAAACAGCAAGTGCCCTATTACCACAAAGTAGCTGACAATCCACCAAGATTGTCAACACTTCTTCACTTTCACTGACCTATCTTTCACTCTCCTATCCTGATATCTTCCTCTGATCTTCCTCCTCCTTGCCTCCTATCTTCCTCCCCATCCACACAATCTTTTTCACTATTTCATTAAAACAACAGTATGGTACAATAACCATCTCTTTCTTATATTGTACTAACATGTTATGAAAAAATAAAAGTGCTTTGTTCCTTCTGTACCCTAAAAGTAAGTAAAAAACTCATCTCTGACACCAAGCCTGGCAGCCGGTGATCCCTAGATATGTGATTTTCAAAGAAACAAAAATGAAGTCGCAGTCGTAAAGGCTCAAATTGTATTAAATAAAGAGTTGCATTACTTTCTGGTTGGCTTGTAACCAAAATACGAGTAAGATGTAAAGTGAGATCAGTTTTTACACCAGCTCTTCTCTTTGCCATGGTGCTGTTCTAGAATCAGTCTCCAGCTTTGAGCTTCTTTCTTCACTACTCTGCCATGCACAGAATGTATAAATGTGTAGATTAGCTTTATGGAAAAGGCCAGGGCATTGAGGCAGTGATTTGTCCCCTCAGTAAGGGTGAATGACATCCTCATATAATTAAGTCCTTCAATCACTCTGCAGTTAAGCTTTATTCACCTCATTTTTTAATGTAACATAAACAAGTTTTATGGATCATTACTCAGACAGGTGTGCTGCACACTGCATCTCTTAGATTTGCAGGCCAGAAAAATGGAAGCAGGAATGGCAAAATTACTTGGCTGCAAGCATTCTGAGAATGCTGTGGAATGTTTAATGACATGTGAGTAACTTTCACATTTTGTCTTCCAAAGATTCTCTTGAAATTGGACATTACATTTCTCCTCACTCTTGTACTACCTGTTACACTTACTAAAACCAGCAACTTCCAGATATCAAATAGTGGTCAAACAATTAATTGCTTTCCTACCATCACAACCTAAATGCTGCAAAGGTGAAACTTTTACTTCCCAAAGCATTTAAAAATCTAATCTTGTTAATTTGCAACCTTTATAATACTGCATTGTCTGCTGTTCACACTTGATGGGCAATGTTTAGGGAATGGCGTCTAGACCACTTCCTTGCTAACGTATAATTAGATTCAGAAATAATATTTCTTGGGCAAATTCTAACCTGTCAGAGGGGAAATGAACATGCTTTTGCAATTGTATCAAAATGGTCTGAGAACTTCCTTTGCTTTAACTTCTAGATACAGCAAATAGGCTCCTCCTGATTCAGTACCCACAATTTCCAGAGAGTTTCAATGTAAAATAAAAGCAGTTTCACTTGATTATGTTCATTGATAGTGTTGATTAGTGCATTTTGTACTGCACTAGGAACACTGATATAGCCAACTGCCGCATCACAACCAGGGTTAGTAATTCCTTCCACCATGCAAACTGTTTTGCATGATCATAACTACATCTCCAGTATCCTTTCTGATCTGTCCACTTTCTCCAGTGAAAGCAGAGATCTGAGCGCCTATGCACAAACTTGCCTACACAAAATATTACTACATAAAGATGAAATAAAATAAATACAATAATTAATCCAATAAGGTAACTGAAGAAGTAACACACTATTCGAAGATTTCTGTGGATGCATCACCTTCATGGACAATGAAGGATTTTTCAACATTTCTAGAGAAGTCTGCCTAGCTTCTTTATTGGATCAACCAGAGATGCCATTCCTTTTTTTTTTTAATTATTATTTTCTCCTCCCTGCACGAAAATCAGGATTAACAAATGCATCTTTCAGGAATTAAGTGGATTTGCACCTACTTAAATCTCACCTCTCACCATCTCTCACCAGCCTCTCCTTTTCTAAAGTTTTGTGTGCTATTTCTGCACATTACTAAAAAGCTTTTGCACTATACAAAAGACAGCTGCATATGAGAAATGAAGGAAATTCAGCCTAAACAGACTAGAAAGACGTAGGGATCCTAGCCTGTTAGGGATCTTTGAGTGAAAATGCTAAGTACATGTAAGATTTTATTGCTACTAACCTGCAATCCTTCTTGTACGATCAACACTTTACACTAGGAATGATAATTTACATATAGTATCCTGCTCTTTCCCAAGGATGGTAAAAAGTTATAAAAAAGCAACCTAAAATGCAAAAGATTACGGTGAGAGTCAGCTTGCAATTGTTCTCCACTGGAGGGGAGACAATAACATTCATATACCTACTGTCTTTTTGCTAAATATTTCTCAATTACTGTTGCAAATTAAGAGATATTTTTACAAACACACATTATAGGTTTTTTCTGACTCATAAAAACTTGAAGCAGATGACACGCAGTGTCTTGACTTACCTGAAAGACCTGGTTTTCCAGAGAACTGTAAAGAACAGGGACAACTTCAACTCAAAACTGTTCCTGCAGAGTCCTGTCACTGATTTTAAGACCAGAAAGGCCAAGATAATCTCATCTACTTCTGATAACTCTTCCCACTCCAAAATCTGAATGTGTTCTTTCCCCACCAAAAATAAAACCCAAACTATTCTGACAAGAAAAAACTTGACACTGTACTTCAGCACCCAGGCAGAAAGGTTCTGACAGCCTACAACTGTGCTATGCTGAGTGTAACTATTTACATATTAAAGCTTGAACAGAGGAGAAAATACAAGATCAATTCACAGACACATTGGCCAATTAAGTATATGGAGTTAATCATAATTACAGTAAATTCTGCCAAGCATAACTAGAGGTAATCACAGAGCAAACACATCTTGGTTCAGTTAGCAACAGAAGCAAAATGTCTCGTAAAATTAGGAGCAATTTCTATTAATGCTATCCAAGTAGCAAAAATATTCTAGATAATTTGGATGTCCACAGTTTGCTGTTTCAAAACTAGTACGAGAATAATTCCATACCAGTTTTATATATTTGTGTATACAAGAAGGAGTAATCAGATACTGTGAAGCTTGAAGTAACAGAAGTGTGCATGCAAAGTAAACGGTATATTAGAACAGTCCCTATATTGAAACTACAAAGGTGCCTATTCATTCAGACTGACATCTTATCTTTTGTAAAAGCACATATATAGATTAACAATATTTCTTTCAACAAAACTAAAAAAAAGTGTTGCACATGGAAGTTTTTATATCAGTGAATTTGAAAGACAAAGTTATTTTTTCATTTCTTTCATTGCTGGTAAACAGATCACAGATCTGCTATCTATTAGTAGAAGCTTTTGTAGCATCCAGGTATGCAGTCTTACAGGTACAATGTATCTAAACTGCACAAACCAGTGCTGTGAAAAAAATACTTGAACACTAAATGAGTAAGTGTGGATACTAGAAGCAATAAAGCCATGTGGTGCTGCATACTACTTTGGCTAATTTTCTGTGTTTCTCAGCCATGTAAAATTGCCTGCATGGAGCTCTGGGCTGCCATGGTTAAACTGCTCCTAACATCTGTGCACGCTTGTTCAAAGCTAACTTGCTTGCCTCTGCACAGGACTACAGCATTCCGTGTACGTATTTGCAACTATTTCAGCAAGGGAAGAAGCAAACTTCTTTTTGTGGTGAAAAGGTGGAGTTAACAGATGTACTGTTTATCAGACCCGGTTTTAACAACAATCAGTAATAGCTCAGAGGTAGAGTTTTGTAATGTAACAGGCTGAGTTTGAAGAGGGTGGGAAGGAAGACAGTCTGCTTTGTGCTGTGTCGACTTGAGTGCGCAGCCTCTGGTTTTGCTGTAGCTCTGAACCACACGAACAATTGACAGAAAACAAAGTCACAGAAGCAAAAGACAGAAAAGCCACAATATGTCTTGGAGTCAGTCCCAGGTAGGACATGCTCCTTGACAAAAGTTAAGGATCAAAGTGGTATAGTGCAGATACCAGCAAAAATGCCAAGAAGAAATCATTTGCAGAGAAGAAGAAAAATGAAATATCATCTCTGCACCACATCTGCAACATGAAGTTTTAATTAACATTTTGCAAGCCCTGGCACACTTGAAATGTCAGTTTCTATTCAGTATGGGAAATCTGTGGGGGGTTTAGAACCACAGATATCGAGGAGACACAAAGATGGTTAGGACACAGCTGAAATAAAATCAAGCTGCCTTTCCTTGTGGCCATGTGAATCATGACAAAAATAGAAGCAGCTTTTACTGCTGGTTTGGTCACACTGGGGACAGCTATTGCCACTGGCATGAGTAACTGGCTAGCTGCTAGCATTACTGTAGTGGTGTGGCTGGCACAGACCACCACTTCCCTCTCTGCAACAGCTTTATAAAAATATCACTGTTTGAAAATTTCCATTCGGTTAAATTTCTTAACCAATTGCTTTCTGTAGAAATAAATACCCTAACTGTTTTGGGGACTGAGGCCCCTCATAACCCTTTTATATATAAACTAGATCACAGACACTAGAAGTGGAAGGTACGTATTTCAACATATTCATCTTACCTAACCCATTCTTGCATGCCTCACAGCGAGGACAGCATGGTCCCACACAATACATTCAGTAGTATCCTGTACAATCCAGATTTAAATTTGCCAAGGAAGGATGTTTTCAGTTATTTCCTCAGGAGACTATTCCAGTTTACCATGTCTTGCTCTTATGAAATTGCTTCTCCCTTCAGCCTAAATTTATTTTTTCTTAGCTTTAGCCCAATACTCCAAGTTATTCACCCTCAATGCATCACTCTAAACAAAGTATACTCCTTGAATGTTTTATGTCTATTACCGCACTCTTGCTTCAGTATCATTTAGCAAACAACGCACATTCATTATTTTTGTAATTTCTCATCAGGTTGGCTCATATTTTAATTTTTACCTTTTTTGTTTTTCTTTTTAGGCATCTGAAGTGGAATGCAGCACCATCACAGAAAAGGAAATTCTGTTCAAATTTGGTTCGAAACTTTCTTCGGGCCTGGCAAGCTTTGCAGATAGCTTATTTATAGGATTGTTTGTTACCTATGTACTAGTATGATAGATTAGCACAAATAGGCTAGGAAGAGCCTTGTGTTCCTCACATCACCTACAGTATCATCAGCGGACTCGATGAAGCACCTCTGTTTCCCCTGCAGATGACACTAGCTGGAGGCTCTCATTCAACTATTGCTGCACTAGATTCAGAAGGGGTAGATATAAATATTACTATGGCTACCTAATTGTTCCATTTTTGTCGTTGTGACTCATATGCCTCACACTGCACCATCCCTGGAACATCACTGTTCCCTTTAGTGGTTTGTGGCTTAGCAAAAGTACTTCATGAGTTAGAATCCAAGCAGTTCCGCACAGTCTCTGTAACAGACACTTCAGAGAGTTAAATGCCCTGTTCTTTCTTGACTTTGATATTTCTTCATACAAAATTGTTTCAGAGTTTCCAATATATAAGGTGGTCCAAATGACTTTTACCTAGTTTTGCCAGAACTGCCAAACCATTGCCCTTAGGGGTACAGCTGCTGGAATTTCTGCCAGAACATCTCTTCACATTTTGCGACCTGGAAGTTCAGGACACCATAACTTCTGAGCTCTCAGCAGTTACCGTATGCTTAGTGTCAGTCCCAGAGGAAGAAAAGAATTTGTTTCAAAAGGTGTTACGGGAAACAACATGGCTACAAATTTTAGTTTCACAGCATCAGAAGCAGCTGCCTATTTGTACTAGTGTGTGTATGCACCATATATTAAAATTTTAGCCCAGGAATGCACAGAGGGATTATTAGAAAGTGGAAATGGATTTTAAAGCATTCAAGGTTGTAGATGTTTGATATGCTGAAGCCCTGCTACTGTAACTGCCTGGAAGTCAATGAATATTAAATAAATTATTAAGAGAAGAGTCCAGAGAAGCTTTAGCCTGTTGACTTTTTAACTAATTGCATCTACTTCTATCTGATTCTTACATTTTTTCTTTCTTTTTTTGTCTTTCAACAAAACTGAAGATATTACAACCCTACAACTTGTATTTACATACAATGTATCTAATATAATTTTGTATTCCTGCATGCATATATATGTGAATAGCGAATGAGCATGACAAACTATGTATTTTGAGTGTAAGGATAAACTCTTCTGACACCAGCAAATGAAGAGTTTACACATTTATCTGACCAAGAATAAGTATGAGCAGGAACGTGGCTGCATGTGTGTAAGGTGTAAAGTTAAATAAAAGACAGGCATGCAAATGCAAGTATAAATGTAAAGAGCAGTTCCACTTTTGGATGAAAATCTTAGGTAGGGAGAAGCTTAGAAAGGCAGTGCAATTCTGTTTGCTTTTGTGCAAATTCTTTTGCAAACCAGTCTCTTTGGTTTTGAAGATTTTGGGGCTACTTTTATATTCTTGCTCTTCAACACACAGCAAAATATGTTCTGAAAATGATAGCTATCTGTGAACTCAGCAGCTTTGCCAGCTAGAAAAACAGCTTTCAGCCCCACAGCCCGTATGGAGCGATAAAGAATTGCTGTGGTCTTGCACTGGAATGGACTGAATTCATTATCACACTCAATAATGGTTTTAACTTCATATTTCCTCAGCTCTGCCTGAAGGAAAAACGATACCCCTGATAACCAAAGAACATTATTAAAGCTAGTTTCCCAAGGAGTTTAATGATAACTACATTATTTCTCCTTAAGAAAACTAAATTCTGAAGCTAGTTATGTTCCTCGTGCTTAACATTGGAAGACTTTGTACTACTAGGTTTTGAAAAGCAAGCTGTTTTTTTATACGTCTGTATGTTGCATTATTCCACAGAAAGGCTTTTGCAGCACACTTTGAAGGCAAAAAAGAAGCCTATCTAGTGAGCGATTTTTTAATGAGTTTGTGATCTTTTCTCTCATGCTTGTCAACAATGGAAATGACATCTGGATTTAGTTATTCATTTGCTATGTATTTCACTGTTTGATCACATTAGTGATTTAATGTCAAGGAGAACTTTAATTGTACCAGCAACTCCTTATCTTCAGCCTACATTGTACAGCTGATCTTGCTTCTATGTATAAGATTACCGAAGTGGACTCTTTTTTTTTTTTTTTTAAGCTATGTGCACATGCTGACGAGTGTTCCCAGGCTGAAAAGTCGTCTTAAAATGATTTCTTCAAATAGAATGTGATGAATTATACACAGGAATTTGTTATTCTGTTACACAATAAACTCTACTACTCTAAGGGATAATGGGATGGATTCTGTTCTCAGTTCTATTTCACTTAAATGGTAATTATATTCTGCTATACTACTATTACTGATATAACATACGCTACATTAACATCCTTCCACTGATAAGAAAAGTTCTTGGACTCGATGAATTCACATTCTAAGCAACAGCTACCTCCATCTGAAAAGGCAAGCCAAAATGAACCCTTTAACCTGAACTTGCAATAGGCTTTATAATTTTTCATTCACCAAATTTGATATAATCCTTAAGGAAACAGCAATTACCCAACCATATCAGATGAGTGATCCATCTATCTAGAGCAGTACCATGTATTCCCCAGAGTGAATGCAAGCAGCTGTCTCCAGAAGAAGCCTATACCCACCATTTCATGCAGCACTGCGAACCACAGCTACTGATTCTCTATAATTCCACACTGTGTTTCTGTTAATGCCTTAGAACGAATTTAAATCTCTTTTAGGAATGCTACAAAATATTACTGAGGATTTTCTCATTACTGAACACTTGTTTAATCCTCTTTTGAGCACTGATAAATTCTTTGGTTTAGTCTCTTTTTGTAATTAGTTTTACAGGTTAATTATCTTTTGAATACAACACATTTTCTTCTGTCATCTTCAAATGTATCACCTTTCAAATCCACTGAAATCCTCCTGTTCTTGCAGTTTTGGAAAGGACAAGAAAGAACATTCAGTATTTCCTCCCCACATCATTCAGGAATTTTCCCCATGCCTGCCTGCCTTTGTCTGTGGCAGCCACAACCTCCACAGCATTTCCTGCTGCAATTTACTCTCGTGTTTCTTGTCAACATTAGCAGCTGTTTTTTGGACTTGCTTTAGTTAAGCTATTTCATGATTCTATGAGCAGAAATGAATGCTGCATCTTTGGTGAGGATGTACCACTGTTTTATATAATGCTATGATCAGTGGAATTTTCTAGCCCATTATTTCTGTATCACAGTGTAGTATTTGTTTTTTGACTTCTGCTGTGCAATGAGCAGATGTTTTTACTGAGTTGCTGGCAATGTCCCCTAGGTTTTTTTTTTCTCCCCGAATGGTTACAGTTAATTTAGAACCCAGTAATGTGTACGAACAATTCAAATTATTCCCTGCAATGGGCATTACTTTGTATTCATCAACAAAGGATTGCATATGATGTCCTGCTGTCAATACAGCCTCCTTTATTAGGTGCCTCTGCAATTCCTCACTGTCTTCTCTAAAGCTGACTCCTATAAATAATTTCTTATTAGCTGCAAATCCTGCAAGCTTCACTGCCTACTCCCTTTTCCACATCACTGATTAAATAACAGTGGCCCTCAAACAGAAGTTTGCATCACCCTTCCATTAACCTTTTGCCATTTTTCTATTAACCTGAAAACTGAGCATTTATTTCTCTTTTCAGTCTTCTGTCCTTTGCCAGTTTCAAATCAATGATGGACAGTTACTGCTTACTAACTGACAGCTTTGTTTCCTTATCAGTTCTTACAAGGAATTTTTGAAAGACTAAATAAGTCCCATTTATTTGTTTCGCTATATCCACCGTATGGGTAGCATAGAACTAATACTAGCAGATTGGACAAGCGCAAACTCAATCCTGGGTTCTTGCTCTCATATTATATAAACTCAGGTGCTGTTCCATACAGTAAATTCATTTAATTATCATTTCAACCAACTTGCCTAAAGTCATGATCACTGAGCTGTATAAAGATGTATCAAAATAATGTGTACTTACCTTCTGTTTCTGTTCTACAGCAGTTATTTTAATGAATACCTTTTTTTTCCCGCCGAGTTGTTCAAGCACTTGCTCTTCCATTCTATCCAAAACTCTCTTGTCAATCTAAGCACCCTTCCCTTTTAATATTCTGATTTCTGCCTTCCTGAAAAGAGCAGGTTTGAGGCATATATCCTCTACCATAGCTTTATTGCTAGAACAAATTCCAGGAAATTATTCGGCAACTCAGTAATGCTTTCTAGGAAGTACAACTTTGCCCTTTACTCCTTTATTGTCAAGCTGTCCCAAAGATTCTTTATTGAACATCATGATTCTGATATTCCACCTGTGATAATAATTATCCTGTTACTGCAGACAGTTAACTAAGGACTGCCAAACTAAATTACATGTCCAAGTCAGTGACATGGCAGGTAATAGGGAAGCCTGGGATCATGATCCTTTTTATTACTTTTACATGACATTATCAGATTCAATATTCAAGGGTGGGAGAAGAGGGGAAAAATATTCAGACTGTAAGTGCTTGGAAGATAACAAGGGCATGAGTAACAGAACAACTAGATTTGTTGGAAAAGACTGTCAAACCAGCCTGTTTTCTCCATGGATTGTTGATAAGGGTGAAAACAGAATACGTTATACCTTGAACATCCTTCAATACAGTCTCACATGTCACAGGGAAGGATGGGCTAATCATATTTCTGCACAAAAAACAACTGAAAAACCATATTCTGAGAATAACTATCAGTAGTTCGCAATGAAAATATAAGTCTATGTTGAGTAGGTTTGCCCTGCTTTCGATAATAATCATTTATTTGGGACCTAGACAACAGCAGAAAAGGTAGGCTTATTAAATCTTTAGATTACATCAAACTGGGAGCTTGCAACAAAGCTAAAAACCAGAATTTACTTCAAATTGATTTTGAAATTGGAAATTTGTAAATATCTTCGAAAACACAGTAGATGCAATCCAATAAGAATAAATGTAAGTTGACTGCAGAATAGGGAGCAATTAGCCAGGCTACAGCTGTGAACAGGAGGACCTAGAGATAAGAGTCCATCACAGGACACTCACCAGTCAGAAAAGTCATGCTGATATTAAAAGCAGGAACCATAAACCAAGATGTATAAATAGGGCTATATTTTATCACACAAATAAAAAACAAAGGTGTAGTATTGTCTCCTATACAACGTATTCAACATTGGTAAAGCTTTCTCTTGAGCACGTATTTGGTCACTTGTGAAGGTACAGGGCAAACAGCTGAAGCCTATCGAGAAAGCAACAAGAACAATCAGAACTCTGCAAAACAGGGACCAGAAGAAAGATGAAATAACCTGTTCATTAGCCTAGATGATTTGACCCGAACATGGCAGCAGTATTAAAATACGCAAAAGTGTGCTTCTAAGAACACTACTTGCAAGGTGAACATACCAAGAATCATGAGCTTGATTTGTAGGAATGGAGATTTCAGATAGCAAGATAGATTTCGTAAAGGTAAAGGTGAATAAACATTGGAAAAGTTTTTATAAGGAAATTGCAGAATCTTCATTTTTGGAAGCTTGCTTTCAAGAACTGATCAGAAAAACATCTGTCTAGATTAAACAGGTGGTTTTACGAGCCTCTTTTCACCCTTCTTGTCTGCAACCATAGCTTAAAAGAAAAAAAAAGAGAAGAAAAAAGAAAACAACTTCAAGAAAAATGCTGAAGGTAACAGAAGTGCACTTGAGCAAATGGGAATAGGTCATTACACTGAAGAAACAAGGTGGCACCGTGAGAGTTAAAACACCTCTTTCGCTCCCTGTTTTAAGCTGTGAGCAATAACTGAAATGACTGCATCCATCAGAGAGAGTCCCATCTAGTCAGGGTTTGTGAATTGAATCAGATATTCTGGATTCATCCTTTGGCGTGGCACCATTTCACGGTGAAGCCCTAGGCAAAACACTCAAGCTTTCTGCATTTGCTTTCCTATCTCTGAAAGAAGAGTAGGTATCTACCTCAAAAGCGTGTCACAAGTATATTGTTGTAGGAGCCCTGCTTGAAAAGGTTTGTTATCAAGGAAAGCGAGAGCAAGCGTGCTTCCCCGAACACGGTCTCAGATAACTGAAGAGCCCAGGAGCATTGTTCTCTGCTACCGCTGCTGATGCCTGTGTGGTGCAGGGTGGTTTGATCCTTTCAGGCAGGCTGCCAAAACAGCTAAAATAGTTCCTAACAAATACACAGAAAGATCTCAGCAGATGGTCACCATGTACACTTTAAAATTATTTCCTTGCCTTTCGCTTGCCTTTTTGAGCAGAATGATCACTGCTCCTAGTGCACTCCCACTGAAAGCGTTTTATAACTTCCCTCAGTGAACAAACAGTTTCAATCTAAGGTTGCCTTACAAAACATTCTCCTCTGAAGTTCCTGGATGGTCCAGCTCCTATGCCTCTTGCCTGACACACTAACCTGCGATAGAAGATGTACAAAACCATTCTTGCACTCACTGTTCACCTAATCTCAAGATATTTTTATGACCATTAATTTAACGGAGCACTACCCTAGGAGGGTTGCATCTTTATGACTGGAAAGTTAGAGTTCTAGTGATGCATTCAACAACACAAAGCAGAGCTGTGGCTGATCTGAAAACAGGTTCTGGTTGATCTGATTTTCAGTTGTGTGCAATGATAACCTATATATCCAGTGTGTGTAAACAGTTGTTTGTTTACCTATGAAAGCAAATAGAAACATAGTATTCCAGTTTCCCTTTACTTTGTAAAAGTAAATTCCAAGCAGATTCAATTTCAAAATACGCAAGGGACAACTAAATATTTTAAACTACATATTTCAAGGAATACCAAACACTTTTAAGGATGTTGTTTTTAGAGGAAAAAGAGCAGAAATTGTACATGTCAGCTAGAAGTACTTTGATTACTGTATGCCTTATTGAGAAAGCCAAGTCTGACCTTCCTTTTTCTGGAGAGCTTGCATTCCTAATTTTGGTTACTTGTTTCTATGTTGACTACAGAACTTTGATTTTCATACATGACTTATCCAGTTTCTGTGTGCCTCAAAGCTGTGCAGCCAGGAGGTATCTATTCTGGCCTCAGTCCAAGTCAGGCTTCAATACTTAGGGGCAACTGGGGACATGCAGGGCAGGAGAATCCTGGTCTCTGCTTTTGGCTTTCTTTATTTAAAGGAAAAGGCTGCATTTTCAAACACACAAAAATGGGAACTGTGACAGGGCACAATGTAGAAAAGAACAAGAAATTTTTTTGCCTTTTTGAAAGACTCCAATTGATAACTGATACTCCTGTCATCTTGTTAAGCCCCCTCCTCCAATTTTCTACTAAGTGATTCAGAACAATCTATAGGTAGCACTGCATATGCCAAAGCAGATCAGAGCATGGGTCAGTCCCTCCAGTTACAATACCCTGCCAGCTCACGAAACTGGAGAGAACACCAGTTTCTGTCATCTCTTATTCAATTTCCTGCTGTAGCAGATCGGATAACCTCATCCAGAATGAGCACCCTGTACTCATGTCTAGCAATGACCGCATCAACCTACATTATCACTCTGTTTACAGTCATCATCATATATACAGGATCAGGCAGTGAATATGTTCTATACAAGAGAACTCTTGTCCCACACTATTGCAAAATTTGAGTGCTTTCTAGCAGTATGTTAAAGGCAGTGACTATGTAGCTGAAACAATTGCTTTCTCTCACTTCATCAGCCTAACCTATTCACCTGGAAAACATATTTTCCTTTAGCAGAGAAGAAGATCATAAGCCTTTGTTCTGGGCTGTTCTCTCATAGGAACAGTGATTCTGGGTGAGAGGCAGGTTAGAGAGAAGCGGGAATGAGAGAGAGGTTTCAGGATATAAACTGACCACTAGCTATTAGAAGAGGTGGGAGATGGAAGCACTCTGTCCTCTTGCAGTTCTGCACCATTCACAAGAACGGGTGAGCACAGGGGTCAGGGAGCTGGGATGAGAGGAGGTGCTATGCAGATTCATGATTAACTGCAGATATAAAAGTGCCCTGCAACTCATCTTTATAATATTCTGATGTAAATGCTTTTGATGCAGTAGCTGGTGGTTTCTTATAGAAGAGCAGAGCACATAACTTCAGGAATACATTATGGCTAAAATATGCATGTGAATTCATATGCAAATTAAAGATGGCTTTCCGCTCCTGGAACATTGCTGAGTATCCCCCAGTGTCAGAGAGTTTGGGGGTGCCTTTTTCGCTGGCAACAGCCTACACATCAAAGCTCTGCTCTTTCTACAGGGGAAAAGAAGATAAGCAGCTCTTCCTTCCTATCCAGTGATTAATCTTTCTGTACTGTGGCAGAAGCCACACTGCATGGGCTCCTGACTGGCAACACTATGGAAAACAGCAGGATGGCTGTTTGATAGAAAATCATTACCTCACCTCCCCTGTGTATGACCACACTGGTAGCTGCACAGGAGTAGTACAGGAACAACCTGTATGAGTTGCAGAGTTGATAGCATGTTTTCTTCAACTCAGCTTTCAATACCACCAGCTCCAGCACTGCAAATATTATTCTAAAAACAAACCTTTTGAGCCCTTATAGCATCGTTATTTGAAGAAGTCTGGCAAATGTGAATTTCAGAAGTGCTGAAGACCAAAGACTTCTAATTACAAACTGCCTTCTATCAGTAGGTCATAATTCTTTTCTGCAGCAATAATATCCTTTGTTAACTTTTTTTTTCCCTAAAGTCATATATCCCTGACCTCAGCATAAAGGTGCCATTTAAAGGGAACAGTCCAATGCCCACTCTGGCCACATCCTTGATGTGTACACATATAGGAAAGAACAATAAGAATATTTCAGTGGTCAAGCTCCTGATTTTACCACTGTGGACAAGATTTCAGGCGGTGATTTCAGACTTAAGGGCTTTATCTCTCCTCCTCAGGATACAGGCTTTATCCCTTAATATCTATGATATCTGGATCTTTCAGAAAAGGACAGAAGTTATGCCCTCAACAATACAATACACAAACATGCAGAAGTGTGATAGTTCGGTCAATATATTCTGAAGCCATAGAAAGCATTTAAAAAAAAAATTCGTTATACTACAAGCAATGAATTAATAAATCTGTGCCATTTTGGCAGAGGGTTCAAGGACTGCATCAGTTACTGTACTCTTCAAAAAATGAATAAATTAGATTACCATACCACTCTCCATGATGTTCACATTATTTGGCTAAAAATACAAGATCAGTATCCAAAGTGTAGTGCTTTTCGTTAACATTCAATTAATTAACCATTAAATAGAAGACCATACAAAAATCTCTCTTCAATATGATATCAATCTGTTTAGAAGAGAAAATAACAATTCCTATGGAAAACTTTCCCATTCACAGTTGCAAATGAAGAGGCTTTGCATTACCAATGAAGTGCATAAATTAGAGAGAGAGAAAAATTGAGGGAGAAAGAGAGCGTGAAAGAAAAAGAGTGTGACTGATTGCAACACAATTTGTTAACTTCAAAGGTCAAGACAGCCAGTGCTTTTATTGGAGCTGATTACCTAAGGGCATTTGCAGTGCCTCGACCTGAAATAAACAAGTTGCTGTGGCAGTGCTTCCATATATTTATGTCATTCCTAGGCTAATGCGATCATCTCTTCAAGTCCTAGTGCAGCACAGCTAGCTCTGTGCAGTCATTATCCATTGGTCCTTGCTGAAAATGCCAGGCAACAGACAATGGCACAGCATCATCAAATAATTTTCTCCAACCTTCACTTCATTGCTACTGGATCATCTTTGCCCTTGGGCTGCTCTGGAGGCAAACATCCTCCACCAGCAGGAGATGGCAGCAAGTGGTCATGCAAAGCCTCTTCACCAAAGAACTCACCTATCCATGTAGCAGGAGCATTTTATTCCTTTGCCAGGATATTTTGGTTGTGCTCTGGGATATTCAGAACAGTAAGAGGAAAAACAAACAAACAAGCAAAAAACTGGGTAACCAGCAGCTTCCCAGCTGATCTGCTTTCAGCTGCACTTCCATTTGAATTTCCAGGCTTGTGACTCTTCTTGAAAAGAATGACTCATCTAGTTAATAAATTCGGGATACTGAAGTTGCCCAATTCATTCCAGTAAGACTACAAAATCTCTGTGGCAGCAGCTTAGATGTCAAGCCTAGATGGCATCCTGGCCAACATCGCAGATTTTCTGAAGGACCAACTTCTATGTTCACCTTTTTTTTAATTGGCTGCATAGGCACATGAGCTACCTAAATTATCTAGATTGAGAATACAGCCCTGAAATTCCTAGCAACACTTCTGCTTAAGCCTTGTGAGAGCTATGCAGGCTGCCAACCAGCCTTTAGCCTCTGGAGTTGCATTACTGAGTCTTCCTGATGGAAGCACTCGGTGAAGAGAAGACAGTGCCAGAAGATCCCTCAGGCATTCTACTGTCCTGATCCCAGGGTGATTTGCTGCAGAAATGGTTACAAGTGCAGCATGGGAAAAACTGACTCTAAAACAGAGAGGTGAGCTGTAAGCCATGCCTTACATGAACTGAGGAATGCTCCTGTGCAGGTACTACAGTGTCACACCTGACAAAAGAAGGGTTAGCTCTACTAGGCCATATGTCAGTACTTGTACTAGTTCCCCACAAATTGTTCCATGTGCTTCACGCCTGAACCAGTGGTAGGTTTACCAAAGGCTCGAACAGCTGAAGAAGGAAAGCAGGTGCAGCCAAGTGCACTAAATCTGCTATAAATTATAATACAATATAATACCTACCCACTTGTTTCATGAAAGCCACAGAAGTCTTACAAATGATACTGACTTACAAGCACTGGTGACTTACACTGGATGTGTTCTAGAAATCTAGAAGCAGTAAATACAGTTTCTCTAATTCACATGACTTATTCACAGACACCCTTCAAAATGAGGTAAAGCTGTCAAAGGGTAAAAGAAAACCAATATAATAGCAAAATAAATCATCTTTTATTTTAAAATATTCCTTCCATCTCAGTGAGCACAGTATCACTGGTGCTTACACATGCCAGCAATGAAGAAGCTTGTCATCTAATAATAACTAAAGAAGTACTAGAAGTTGCTGTGACGCTCAAGTCTGAATCACCTTTAAGGTCCTTCCAGCTGGGGACAGCCTGTTTGAGATGCACGTCTCGATAGAGAGGGGAAAGGCAACATTCTAGCCTCAGGGTTTCTTATATATTCAGCAAAAATTAGGGAAGCAAGAGGCAAAACTGTCCTGAGAGCAGCGCTGTCAGGAGATGACAAAACTAGTTGGGAGTTTCAGGTCTGCAATGTTAAAGAAGAATTTTCTTTCAGCCTCTAAATAAAATGAAGGCTCTATTGAGGGAACCTTTTACAGAAGCTAAGACACAAACAAATTATCCATGCATTACGAAGTACTACAAGCACTAATTTAAGAAAAGCAATAATCCTTTTTCTGTGTGGTGCAGATACCAGGCATAAGAGCAGGCAGAGGCTGATAAAAGGTAACTGGAACTCCCTATAAAGTGACAGAAAGTAATTGTCATACAGGAATTAAATGTTGAAGTTAAGAAATGACATTGAAAATTCTCCCCCTATTACAAGTTCGAATGAGATATTTTAATCTAAACTGATATTATTTAGCAATATACCTTACTTAATTTTCCAGCATCCCCTCAAATACCAGTCCAACATCTGCATTCAGTTTTGACAGGTCAAACAGCTACTAACAGACTGATAGCTGTTGGTAACCATCAGATTCCACATCACATGCTGGCACGGTACTGGCATCTGCAAATACAGTTTTACACAGCTCAAAGAAATAATTGTACAAGTGTGTACTAGGAACAAAAAAACGCAGAGTAGGACGTGGGCTTATTGTAGTACTATTGTTACAATTATGTGGTATATTTGTCTGCAATAAAGCTCTTTGAAAATTCTTTATTAAAAAGAATAAGTGTAAGTTCAGCAACACAGCCTGCCTATGTGTAAAAACAGGCCTAAGGAGACTGGTATGACATTTCATTTGACGGCCTAAGCACTCAGGATCTCTAGTAATTGTTCTGATCTCTGACTCAGAGCTCAGGCCACCCTTTCTCCATTTTTATACATTCATTTTAATGAAACAAATGTAGTGACCCAATGAAACGAGTCATCCTTTTACCTCAATCTAGGACACTGCAGAATGGAAGGACACAGATAGCTTTCGAGTGAGAAGAAAAAAGCTCAAGTCTGAGACTTGTCACTGTAATTTCAGACCAATGCTCTTGCAGTGACTCCAGCCACTGGGAAAAGCCATCTGAGTTCCCTGCACAGGAATAATTGTTCCAGGCAACACCCATTTGCTGAAGATGCACTCAGTTGCTCTCAAACACCTACGGCATCCCTTGCTTCTCTGTAGTCAAAGGGGGAGGCTTGTCCCAGAAATGGTAACAAGTCTGTGCTGGCTTGCATAAGGCTCTGGAAGAACCGTGCTGGGCAGAACAAGACAGTATCCAGAAAAGAAAATGGAAGTTACTTTTACACAGCTCAGAATAGCACACACAGCCTGTACAGCTTGTTGTCTGCTGAGGTTACTTTCAGTCCCAACAGTGACAAGTGCTGAGCTGTACCTGCATTTTCATCTATCTCTGCAGCTCCAGGCCGAGGGCAGACAGCACCCATTTTACCACAGGACTGTGGTTGTGAGCTAAGACAAGTCTATGTTCAATTTGCAAGTTAGCAAACTGAGTCCTGTCAAGGGCAATATTAATTTCTACAGAGTCCGAAAAAACAGTTCACTACTCCTGACTCTGCCTGATGGGTTTCTGATGCATTAAATAAATAAAAATCAACCAAAAGAAGGGCATTTGTTGTTATTGCCAGTTTTCTTCATTGTTTTCCATGAAGATGTGTCAGCTGAGGAGATGTCCTTAGGCTCTGGGAGGAAAGATCCATCAGATATAACGTGATAGTACTAATACAAACAATAGATTAGTGTTTTTCAGCCATAGATCTGAAAACACTGTACAAAAGATGAAGAAGAAAAAGGAAATACCAATGACACGTTACGTAAGAAAGAAACTTAGGTATGCAGAGGTTAAAGCACCTTGGGCAATATGCTGAAATGTCAAAGTCTGGGAAGAAAATGTTATTGTAGAGACCATAGAAAACGGTGTCTATAATAGCTGGGGGACTTCACTCGGTGATTCATGTAAGGTTTTCCTACAACGGACTCCTATAATAATACAGTTCAAGCCTACGGAGTTGATTCTGGTGTCCTGTTTACTGGCCTGTACTAGGGAAGGCGACTGCAGAAGTTATTCATTTACTAGCAAGAATGGACTCAGCACAGTACAAAATGCAAATTTCTTAACTGAATAATTTATTCAGAGTTAACTAAAGAAGATACTATGTTCAAGACTGGGAAGTGGACAAGACTTACGAAAACAGGAAGTTTTAAGAGTTCAGAGCAATTTCAGCATCTCTTTGGGTCAATTCAAGTAGTACTACCATCCAGAAGAATCACTGCCCCTGTGCAAGGCCATGAGAGTCCCTTCTAATTCGTGGCTGAAAGACCTGAATTTCTGCTAATAAGCCAGAGAGCAGAAACAATATTTTATTTCATGTGAGATGTCTTCTCATGTATTGTCATTTAACATATCATTGCCCTGAAGAACAAAAGTGCTAAGAGTAACCTCTTCAAAGACCTATTGGACAGTACATTTGTTACTTGACTATTTAACTTTAATTTTCTGAATGCAAACTTGGAAAAAAGGTCTTATAGTGAATATGTTTCTGCTGTTTGCCAGTTGCTAGCTAAGTCTGCTTATAGCAGCTTTGGACTGTGAAGTTTAGATGGATATCACATGTGGTACCCACTGTGAGTGAATCACTAAGCTTCTCTCACTCAAGAAGATAAAACCAGTTTCGAAGAGGCTGTGTAAACCAGGTAGCTTGAAAGGATGCTTTAGCATGAATAATCAAACTTTCAAAAAAAATTTCTACTGCAAATACTCTCCATCCTAGCTGTCATCAAAGAGGAAATAAGAAAAGCAAGAGGGAAGGTAATGTAAAAAAAAAAAAAAAAAAACAACAAAAAAAAAAAAATTTAAATTGTTTTTATTTTTATAGACACAGGATCATAACACTGAAATATACTCAATCTAGACATCAAATGTCCGCTTTTAGGCTATTTTTCCAGGTTCCTTTCACAGTCATAGAGATTTCCAGGGCACAGTTAATTCCTCCTGAGTTAGGCATCTATTTCAGGATGGGATGATCTTCCTCTAGAGATATCTCTTTCCATCAACTATAAAGAGGATTTACAGTACTAGCTATGACTATCCAGCTAACTTTTCTGTTGCTGAAGTTCAGCGTGATGGCTCTCCCACTTTGTACGTCCATAGACATCTTTCCATAATGTAATACCAGCACTGACATGTATGACAGCATGTTGCCCAAAGCTGACAAATGGCACAGGAAAGAGGAAACAGTAATCTTGGTGTATTTCTAGTATTACATGTGAGCTTGAGAAGGAACTGAAAGTGCAGGAAAACTTGCATTTTGAAGTGCATATATTACAGTGAATGCTTCCCCTTGTGAGTTACCAAAACCTTGCACAGCCTTGAAAACATTTTGTCCAGCTGGAAGGTGTGTGTCAAGTAAAGAATGATATAGGATTATTATCTCAGGAAAGCCCCTCAGGAAGAGGAAGGCCTGCATGTGCTACCTTTGAAGGGCAGCAGGAGCTGCCTTGAAAATACAAGCAGGTAGGAAAGAGAAGATCTTCCAGCCTGCATGAGGGAAAAGAGAAATACTCAGAGAAAACATGTCCTCAGTCCTAGGCAGCTCCATAGGCAGCTAGCTGCCATTCCCCCACACAGATAAAATCCTCAATGAATTTAGAAACAGCATTATTCTTAAATACAACTCACAACTGCATTTTACTGCTACACTTATCTTTTTATGACTCCATTTCTAAGTTAATATTACGAAAGTTTAAACCCATGCCTCTTGTTTTCCTTCTCAGTCTGTCTGGCAAGTGTAATCTCAAGCAATTCAGGGGAGCAGAATTCTGGTTTTGCTCTGGAAACAAACAATTCAAATAAAGCTGTTGCAGAAAAGCACTCCAAGTACCAGCAATCCAGAATAAATTTGGGGATTTCCCACTCAAGCTGTGTCAGATCACAATCTGCCTGATCAAAGCCACTGTGACAGGCCTCCTCAGCAGAAAGGAAGGCCTTGCCAGCAAGGAGCAGGTAATGAAGGGAAAAAAATCACAATTCTCATAATCCCTGATTATCATAGCTACACATTTTTGCAGCAATCAAAGAATCCCCGATGGATTGACTTTATTTCAACAGTGAAATGAAGTCCTGCTATACTGAAAGAAAAGAGATAGCCCCTGGGCTGCACTGGGTAGCCCATACAATGTAATTCTTAGATCATCATGAGGTGGTAGAAGATATTTATAAGCTGGATCTTCAGCTTGCCATTTACTGTCAAAATAGAACTTATAAAAAGAAAAGAAAGAAGGCTAGCATAAAGTAATAACTAGATTAGAAGCTTGTTTTCTCATTCATTCTTATTACCTGTCTTATATGTGGTTATTTCTAGTTCACATCAGTTTTGGTTAATTTAGATTTGAAAGAAGAGTCAGGTTCTTCTAATTTATAGCTAGCTGAAGCTTTCACCTCTCCATAGTCACTTGCTGTGACTACACTGAGGTTACATGAGACTCAGCTGTGAACTTAGGTGTTATAGGTGAGTAAGAGCATTCTATGTATAGGCACAGAGTTTAATGAACGCTGACTTAACCTGCTTCTCCAGTATACAGTGAGCTTTCGGCTGCCAGTCTTCAAGGATGAGGATGGTTTAGTTTGTAAAAAGAGAGAAAGACTGGATTATAGAAAACATCAAATAACAGGCATGGTTGACCAGAAGTCCCATTTGTGCTGTTCTGTAACACAAAACAAAGGCTACGCAAATAAAAATGCAACTGACTTAAAACAAATCAATGTCAGTATTTTACATTTTGTGAAATGTACTGCCGTATTACCACAGCTAATTGAGTGATGAGCATCCTGGGAGGAACAGGTGTTTTCATGAACAGTGCTTGCAGGAGCCTTAGCCATGATCATATTTTAAGGCAATCGGTCCTCCTGCTCTGGGAATCAACATCCAGGGACAGAATTCAAGAGGCGTATAGCACACACATGCAAAAACCACGAGCACATGCACTGGGCAGATAATAGTGTCCTCTGAAAACCTCTTGCCTGTTTCATGGTCTCAGCTACTGTATGCTAAGCCGGTCACTCAAATTAAGACTAAGCTCTGCAAGGCAGATGCTGCCCATTCCCCCCTTGGAAGAGCTTCCTCATTTCTGCACTTTGTAGCTCTGCTGGAAATGGGAAGGCCACACCGTGTCCAAAGGGTGCAAGGATGCTGGAGGGCCCCTAGTATTTGTGGGACTTGAAAAAGCAATTCCATTTGAGTGAGTTTATATCAGTTGATAATTTCGTATTCAGCTGAGATTACAATAAACAAAAGCTGGAGGCACTGAAGAAGCAGTGGGGAGTTGTGGAAAGTTAAGATACCTGCATAGGAAGAAGAAAGAGAGCATAGTGTGATGGGATGCAATGGCAAAAGAAGGGAGAAAAAAAAAAAACAACAAATGGCACAAGCTGAGACAGAAAAGGTTAAGTCAAAGCCCTGGCAGTCTAACAAAGTTACTGTGAATTCTTCGGGGAGAGACAGATGCCACTGACAGCACATAAGTGCTACACAGCAGAGCAGCTTCAGAAAGCATAGTAGAGGTCATTCAGAAGTGCTCCATATCTCAGAAAGCCTTTTTTAATTTAGAAGAAAAAAATCCAGAGTTTGACATGAATGGTTTTTCTTTTGTTTGTTTTCCAGGTCTGCAGGTAAAGATGACACAACAAAGCCTAGAAAGCACATGTGAGCTCTTCTTTTCTACAGAAGCCTTGAACAGCACAGCAAGCATCTCAGCCTTAGTGAGAAGACCGTGCAAATATGCCACTCAAGG
Organism: Pampusana beccarii; assembly: GCA_013399365.1. NCBI lineage: Eukaryota > Metazoa > Chordata > Aves > Columbiformes > Columbidae > Pampusana > Pampusana beccarii. The sequence goes on along the minus strand of VWYH01003702.1, from coordinate 87,205 downwards.
TGTATTTTAATAAGAAATATTGCACTCCTGATCTGTGAAATAATTAGGCTCACTTGATTTTCTTTTTTAAAGAGAAAGAAGCTGTAAGATTTTAGCCTGGTACAGAAGGAGGAATGAATAAACCGTTCTCATGGGATGCCAACATAGGGTGTGAGAACTCAGTGTAAGAGGTCAAAGCCAAAGAACATTTTAATGAAAACTCCTGACAACTAATGAAAATCTTTTGCTGGTTCAAGAAAGATTTCAAAGTGGCAGGGCTGTCACAGAAGGAATAGAAGTCCCAGGAAAAACATTTTAAGTGAATACACCCAGGAAAAAAGGATATTCTGCTGAAGCAAGTACTGTGTCCCACTGAAAGCTTTGGATCTGTATCTCCATTTGGCACCACAGAATGTAATGCCACACAGAGAAACTTCAATAAAATATTGCAAGGGCATTGAAAAGCCTTGCCATATTAAGAAATAGCCTCATTTATAATAAAAAGCCCTGACTGACGTAATTTTTTACTCTTGCGGCAGTGATTGAAGATGTTAGCATCCCTAGCTGTCCACCTTACCCACCAGCTAGAGGTTATTGCCCCTGCAGCAAGGACAATGAAGAACGTGTGTCAATTCCTTCACAGCTCCATTTCAGGAAGCAGCGTGCAATGTAACCTGCTCATCTAAAGGGGCCGGCACTGCAGCACAGGCTGTGACCTGAAGCAGCTCAGGCACAAGCATATGTCCTGATCTGCCAGCTCTGCCAGGAGGCAGCTCAAAGGAGTGGTCAGAGGCATGTCCATGATGACCTACTAAATGGCAAAATCCAGTAAGGAAAGTCTTTGAGTCCTGAACATTGAAGCTTTGCTCTCTTTGGTTCTGCTGCTAATGTTGGCCACTTGCATCATCTGTTCACTTACACCAAGCTTGAGCCCCAGTTGCCTCTGAAGACAGCTGCAGTATAACCTCAGAACAATATAATGTAACCAAGGGGACACGTGTGAACCATGTCCTCGGAGATAATAACATGTGAACCAAGTCATCTGAGACAATATTCCCTCCTTCTCAATAAGCAATGTGACAAACTCATATGGAGAACGTTTTCCTCTGCCTAAACTGAAATAATTTAGATCTAGTTTGGACATCGCTTCACTGTTGTCCAGACCTACCTGTCTCTCCTTGACAGAAAAAAAAAATAAGACACCCCACCGCACACACTCCTACTGTATCTGTGGAAGAGAACAGCTTGCACATGTTAACAAGATACACAAAGCGTAGCCATGAAATGCAGCTGGACAATATTATCTTTAATCAGTAAACACAATTTTGCATGTCTGAAGGGGCCATTGTCAAGGTAAGAAAATAGTCTCATTGAGATCATTTGACTATTCAACAAAATATGTGATTTAGGGGTGTCCTGATGCAATGACAACTTAGTTAATTATATCCTGCTTATACATGGTTTTGCATCTTGCTTCACAGCTATATTGAAAGCATCTTTGGTTGCCATTCCAAATTACTGCTGGTTTAGCTATGCATTATTAAACAATAATTAGGTGCTAACCTACAAGGAGTTGTGTATCTGTGATGAAAAAAGCAATCCTTAGATATGGCTTCTAAGGTACTTCAGAACAAAATTTTGTGAACACCTGTTTTCATTCCTGTTAGTATACACATGAAGTGCTCCAGTAGGTGCCACATCATCTATCCCAGAGACTGAAAGCCACCCATTTCCCTTGCTACAGAACAAAGAATTGCAGCTCTATCCAGTGAGACGTTTCTTAAGTGATTGCTTTAGGCAACTCCCTCTATCTGGCACTATGCCAAAGGCATCAACTATATTATGAGTTTCCCCAAATTACACACAAGTAGGAAAGCAAATTTGGTGTCTAGAACCAGGAATGGCTGGATTCCTGCATAGTCTGATGCCAAAGAAGGCCAATCAAAGTAAAATTTGCTTTCTGATGCTGCCACGTGGGTTACAGCCCAAATTTCACTGCTCTCTGCAAGTGAAAATCAGGCCAGATGCATTAAAATAGAGCAGAAATGGCACCTGGAACACCATGACTCTGTTAAATGGACAAGCAGTCTCACTACAGATACCACACCAGAGTTATAGGACAGTCCACATGTCACTGACATCTTTGACAATTTTGAAACCAAATTACAGTTTTTACCATCATTTTTATCTGCACATTTCAAAAATGTGATAAAATTGTATTTTCTAAACTCCACACTTTCATGCAAGTAAAACTAAAAAAATTATCTATGAATGATAAAAACATAATTAAACAAAATGACTTATTAATTCTTATTAATGGTTTTACTTTCACAAAATGAAAACCAGTCCTCCCCCTTTTCAGAAAGTACTATTGTTTTTCTCCTCTTAAAGGGTCTTCTTGGACAGCAAAAGCAAAGAGGAATGACAGTGGTCTGGGCTGACATTTTTTTTTTAAGTCTCTGCCTTATACGGATAAATTTGTATAAGACTGCTGAATAATTCCGTGACTTGCAATATGATCAAGTTGTGATTCAGCCCTAATATAAACCTCCATATAGTTCCAGAGTAAAATAAATCAGTCATATAAATAAAAATATACTGATAGGAGGAGAGGATTTCTGGCTCAAAGAAATGTAATTAACAAGTGGATTTCAGATTTCAAGGTAAATGACATAGGTGTTTTGAGTTAATAATTTACTATTTCTCGCCACAGCCTTATTCTGAATTTATGGACCATTGCAGGTGGATGGCTTCCTGAGCTGAATAGCTCTCACATGCCAAGGCAACACACGACAGGTACTATAAATGCAGGTTGCCATATGGAGCTTAGCTGTACCCACGGATAATAGTAAACACTTCTCTTGTCTTCTCTGTAACGCCCCGTTGGAAGAAATGGGGTACGACACTGCCTAACTACTGTCACCTTTCATCGCCACCACAGAAGTTACCTCTCAGCTTTAGAAGGACAAAAATGCAAGGGAAGAACAGTTAACAACAGAAAAAGGGTTTTTTTTTAAAAAAAATCCGCAAGTCTTCTGACCTTCAGCTACTACTATCATTAAATCAGGTTTGAATAGAAGAAAAACAGTCAGTAAATTCAAGGTGACCAAGCCTGACAGAAGCAGAGGGACAGCAGCCTGTGCCATTACCTCCCTCTGCCTCTAGACCGATCCTTGGTGTTGTAAAACGTTATTTACATCCTCTGCCCTGTTCAATCTGCAACTCTCTCAGGGAAGGTGACAACATTGCCCTTCTTTCACCCTATTTCTCCCCTCCCAGCAGAAGCCTTGATGCTGTTTAACTTTCAAATTCTCTGGCTGCCTTCGATGCTTAGTGTCCACCACTACAGTAGTAAGCTGTAGAGCACAAATACCTGCCAAGAGTTGCAGCAGAAGAGCTCCCCAAGCCCCAACAAAGAAAATCCGGTCTTATGGAAGTGGAAGGGCAATTCAGAGTCAGAATCTGATACAGGGACCTAGCTGGTACTGTGCAACAAGCCATCATAAAAAGAGCAAGCTGCAGGCTGCAGGGCTGCAACTCACTCCAATTGTTACAGCATTTCCTAAGGCAAAAGCGATCATTGCAGATCCTGGTCCTTCACAATCCACAGCCAGGCTCTTGCCCTCCTTTCCAGTTCTTGCAAACTTCTTCCCTCCCTTCCCCCCACGGATCACATGGAGCAGAAGTCACCATCATTTCCATGGATTCAGTTAAGAAAGGATGAAATAAACAACTTGTGAGCATCAGACATGAGCTGAGAGGCAGCCAGAGAGACACCAAGCCTTTTTGCAGCAGATTGTAAGTGGTTCTTGCTCCTTGCCAGAGCAACAAATGCTACAGCCAAGCAACCAGAAATTTCTGTGCTGTGCTTCGCTCCATAAACAGAAGGACAACATAAAATCAACCATCTGAGCACCAAGGAAATATTCATCTTCAGGCAAGCAACAATACCTCACAATTAGTCAGATGTGGGGGCGGAAAAAGTCCTCTACAGGAGAGGCTCCCACTACAGTATTTCTTTCTCAGTCACACACACACAACCATTCTTCTTCCTCCCATCTATCTATCCTTTCCACCCCAGCGTTCTTTATTCATATCTAGCAGCTGGAAATCCTACCTGACAGTTGATTCCCAGCACTTGTACACAGCCCTGTTACAGAGTGGGGCCAGCTGCCCTCCTGGCTCTGGAACAAGCCCATAGGCTCTGCTGCAGAGGTCCTCCTCTGGTGCTGTTGAAGCTGAATGCCTTCAGGGTCTCCAGATGAGCAAGCTGTATATTCTGTCCTGACCAGCACATCTACATTTCTAAATTTCATTCCTGCAAATTGCTAAATCTCAAGACAAGACAAGCAAGTGACTGCAGCAGCCACCTCAACAGCCATTGCTCGCCTGCTTAAAAACAACTTCAGTTCATTACACAAGTCTAAAGCGTGACAGAGTAAATGGCAATGCATTAGGCAGTAAGAGGACAACTTAGGTACTATGTGTAAACTGGGAGACATACTGAACTAATGTGAGTGGAGGAATTGCATGTATCATGCGTACAGAATCAGTTTTAGCTTGCTTTTCTATGAATATCTCTAATGAGATTGTCTATAACAATGAAACAAACCTGGGGACTAGAGATCCACATTCTAATATGTGTTAATACAAACTGAGAGCATTGCTCTAGCAGAGAACAACTGGATTAGCTGCTGCCTAAATGTAATCAATTGGGAGCTAAGATAACTGTGCTTTAGATTTAGACCCTAAACATATTTGCAAGTCTTGAGCCTACCCTGTGAAGGAAGAGGACATTATGCTAATATACCCACAGCAAAGAGTAATAAAACAGAGAGCACAGGAAATACTGATCCTACCAAAAAACGCTTCTACAGAGTAGGTAACGTTGCTCCTCTTTCTAGCTCATTTCTTTTTTTGATGTTCATCACCATCGCACCACAACAAGAGTATATTTAGAAAAATGAATGGTCACACTTGTTAAAGCAGCCACAATACTGAAATAAGGAGATAGACAGCATGAACCTTAATCCCAAAAGTCTACCTTTGTTACAGGTATTCCTTTCTCTATTCCTCTTCTCAAAGGGAAACCAAAACAAGGTGTGACCTCTTAATTTCCTTATCTTTAAGTTTGTTTCCTTAAGATCCTGAGGAAACAAGACAATTGGAATCCACTCCTACTCACTCATAAGACAGGCCTCCTACTTAAATCTAAGTCATACCCATTCAAAATATCCATATCTGGTTTTACCAAAGCAGAAAGTAAATTTTCTGCTCTATGCTGTACACATCTGAAGGATCCAACTGGAGCTACAGGGTCATAGAACCACTATGAAAGACCTAGGCCAAGGACCAGGCAGGAGGGAAATGGAATACACCACCTGTGGGAATTTACAAATATTACCCATACTACAGATTAATGCCTGTAAACTTGGCTGTGAGACAGACCAAGGACCAGTGTATCCTTATTTTACTGCACAGGAAAAGTAAAGAATGCTTCAGAGAAGAGGTTTGTCAACAGTTGCTGAGTGAATTAAGTTGGGCTTAGAAAATGGCAGCTCCTGGTTCAGGACCTGTGTTCAGCCTGCTTCAGCCTCTCAGTTTTTTAGCTAAAATGCCGCAACCCCAAAGCAGCTCAGCAGCTCATCTCCTTCTGTAAAATGCCTGTGTTCCCCTCACTGTGGCCTGCCCCATTCATCTTCTTGCCATCAAATCTGCTCTCACCTCTTGCTTCCTGCTGTGTCAGTACATTAAGTTCTTCTAACAGAAGGAAAATATATTAAAGAAATAATAATAGCACTGATAACCATAGTCTAAGAAATACATATTTCTTTCTCCATATTTCCCCTTGTTCGATTAGTTTCCCAGCAAGAGCAGCATTAATCACTGGGGCTACAGATAAAAGATAAAGACCAATTTGAATTTTGCTATGTGCTACTGTGTATGTGCTCAGGCAGCAGGGAGGGAGGCAGCAGGATAATCTGTCATTTTGTATATTTATGCTGCTGTAGTCAGTCAGGACTGGTTCTCCATTGTTACCACAGATTAAGATCATTCATGCCCTTACACTTTCATTGGAGGTCATTTTTCAGGAAAAAGAAAGGACACTATGACCAAGTTAAATTCAAGCTATTTGTGCAAATCTCTCTGTATGGCTTGAACACTGAGGGTATTTCTTGGATGTGAGAAGAGCACAACATAGAGTAATTTTTTCTCCTTACCTGACCTCTTTTTATACTAAGAATGAGTCTTCCTGGTCCAAAACAGTGGAAAAGAACTGTTGCAAGTGAGGAGAAGAGGTGGGTTTTACATGATCTTAGTATAAGTGTGAGGGTCCAGCTCCTCCTGACTTTAAACTGCTTTGGAAGAAGCTCTGGGTCCTCAGATCTCACTACCAGCAGTTCTACTGAAATGAGTCTCTGCCAGCTTGGCACAAAACCACTGCCCTTTATCCCTGGGGAAAATGGAGTATGGAACAAAGCAGAGACTAAAAAGTAGAAGGGTGGTTACTAAGCCACATGAGCACGAGTTTCAATTTTCTCCAAACCTTTGTCTATCTAAAACAGAGTTGCTAGAAGCACCATCCTACCACCTCTAGCCATGTCACTCTTTAAATCTTGCTGTTTTCTTCCCATGTCTCTGTGAGATAGATGTATCTTGTCCTCTGGATCTTAGTTGTCTGCACTTCAGTATTCATCCTTTCTCTATCCACTTTCATATATTTAGCCATTAGAGCATTCCCAACATTTCCTACTCCATGGTTCGCACCTCCTCATAGACTACTGATATTCCCTGGAAATGTCCTTACCAACAAAATTGTCTCTGCAAATCAATTTCCTTAAGCAAACTAAATACAAGATCCAGCAAAATGGGCAGCACAGCACCAGTGGAAAACTCTCAAAAAAGTTCTGAGGGAAGATTGTCCTTTCACGAGTCACTATAAGAGTGAAGAGCCAACACACCAATTTTTTTTCCAAAAACACACTATAAGAAAGAAGAAATGGAACATTTGCATCCCATGAAATACCAAGAGAACTGAAATCCAAGTCCTCACCCCTTCGGCATTATTTTTCTGTGGAAATTTTGGGGAAACAAATTCTTATCTTCCAGATTATAACAGAAGTAATTCTGCAATCAAAATGAACAGCAGCCCACCTACTCATATGCCATCTAAGGAAGGAGAGAGAGGATTAGTGGTTGAATAGCTTGTCTCACTAATCATCACTTTTAAGAGCCGTGCTGTGAGATGTATCTTGCAAATCAGTGACAACTCATCTCACAGATGAAAAAGAAACGAGCATAAATTCTTCTGTTTCTACTGGTTAACAACACCGTCATTCTACAGAAAACCCAAGGCATGAATTAGATCGTTTCAGAAAGAGGGTCTGTCACAACAGCATGGTGTGTTTCTAATTTCTGCACATTCATTCAAATATGAACTAGGAAAGGGAAGAGCTACATTCCCACCCCTCAGACAGTCTTTTATATGTATTTTATAGAGAGAGATATATGTGTGTATTTTTTACATATATATATATATATTTATATATATATAAACAACCCCCAAACAAAGAAACAAACCAAACAACAACAACAACAAAAAAACCCCAAACCAAAACAGGACAAAGCAAAACAAAAAACCACCACAACCAAAATGGAACTATATGCTCTGGAAGTATTCTGACAACGTCTGTAGCTTCTAGGCATTTCCCTGAAGTATATAAATAGCAAGCAGAGCAGATAAGCTACAAGAAAACACGAGCCAATCCTCCAACTATACTTGAGCTATAACAATTGATTCTACTCCATTTATTTCTAAACACTTACTTTTGCAGTATTTGATCTCTTAATCATATTTTGTCGCTGCACAACCATTCCAGAACAACACACTTTTCCTACCCTTTCATTTGGCTTGTGATCAAATGTATGGTCAACTAGAGTACCTTTAGCTCCTAAGTACTTTATTAATCAGACTTTGAAAATAATCTTCTATATGACTTTCAAGAATCCTTTTTGGCACGGCAAATCACATCTAAATACACAAAGGAATACTGTCCCCTAAAAAAAAATAGAAAAAAACCCCCTACATACTGATGTTACTAAGGGTATTTTCTGAGAAATACATGCCTATCTACCTGTCTGAAGATAGTAGGTATCAGTTTACGATAGCTGTTATTACAGCTTCTTATCCTTGTGTTATATAAAAGGGTGTGCTTTTTGGTCACCTAAAATCAAGCAAATGTTCCAATAAGTTCTTGATCAAGACAAAAAAAAATAGCTAAAATAAAAAGAACTGCTGAAATTCTAGAAAAGTGCTAGACCAGCCCCCTCTTCATATTCTGGGCCAAATCTTCATTTGCAAAAATTGCAGTAGAACAGACCTGGGTACACGTGTCAAAAACACCAGCTGAGATTTCACTGCAAATCCCAAATTATTTTTCAGATCTGCAGATTAAAAGCAATGTAAACTCGACTCTTGTAGAAATGAATCAGGTAACTCAGGCCTAAATTCAGACTAAACTATTAGTTTGAAGAAACAAAAAGACAATGTGGTTCCCAGCAGAACACAAAGAGAAATGGCTGAAGTGACTACTTGACAGTGCTACTGTATAAAACCAGGTTGCCCAAAACCTTGAGCATAAGCTATATATCAAGAAATTGTACTATGTGTGAACTTGTGGCACTCAAGTTTGCCACACACATTTAATCAAATCCCTCCCCTGGAGTCACAAAAGAGTAGTCAACATTTAAAGTTGACAACGGTTACTAAGTTAAATGTTCAAATATCACTGTTGATAATGTCAACAAATGACAGCATACACCAGCATATGCATGAGCTGTTTTACAAATACAATGTTCTTTATTACTGTAATTATGCTTAGCAGAAATACAAGGCTGAGCTTATTTCCATCATCAGTACTTGTCAGCACTTGGGAGTGTAGGCAGCTCTGGAAAAATATTACAGTAAATCACATTCTCTTTTTGGAGGGGTACTAAACTCCTGGCTCACTACAGCACTTCCAGAAGTGCAGTACGCCTGTCTTCTGCAAAAAAGTGAATTAAATATGAAAAGATAGCATTATATTTTAGATTATATGAGCTTTATAGGTAACCTGAGTATCCAGATCACTGGATCAATAAATATAATTTATACACACCATATCACACCCCCATCCAATATTTAGATAAAACTTGGTGAATATTTTTATCCTTTTCCCATACAAAACGTTGGCGTAACATATACATGTTTCAGACTAGGCAGATGCTACATTACACACCAAAGATTCTGTATTTTAGTGTGCACTAAATCTATTTCTATACTTCAAACTTATGAAGTATTTAGAGATCATTTGGTATTATTGAATTAATTACTCTGTAATGTACATGAACACTAGTTTGCATGAAAATTTTCTGTCCCACATTTGGATTTTTGCTTCCAAACTCTGCTTTTTTTCTCTACCCAAACCACGTTACCATCTAATCATCACAGAAGAGATGTGACTGTGAATAAGTAAAAGCCATTTCATGCATTTGACTGCAGCAAGTCCACCATCTCCCTCAACAGGACTGTAGTGCAGGAGAAAGGATTCTGCTCTGAAAGACAGTTCAGGATGGGGACTTTGGTCTCTTTAAGAAAAAATAGTTGAGGAGGATGCAGAAAAGGATGGATGAGAGCCAGACTCTGTAATTCTCAGAGATACCAATGGGCCAATGAAGTTGGTCTTTAAAGCAGAGACTCATCAAAAGCTATTTTTTCATTGGAATTTTGCAGTTTTCGGATGAAAATGTTGCTAGTGACCTATAAGAAGCACAAAGTAAATTAAAGGCTAATTTCTTCCCCCCAAAATATTATTATCTATGCGTGTAAAAGAAAGTACGTAGGCAAGACCAAGGGTCAGACAACTGTATTCGTCTTAGCTGACAGTGAAAGTCTAATTAGACTGAAAAATCTTCTGTGCTATGTTCCTTTGTGATATACATGGTAAGAAAGGATTTAGCCTGGAGATGCATGTTATGGAAAGACATTAATCAAGATTATTGGAGCGTCAATTTAAAACACAGTTAGAAGGCTGGAAAGCCTACTGGTTAAAATAAAAGTTGAGAATCTTATTCTGAACCAAGTTGATGAGTTGTACTCTCCATACGCGTAATGGGCAGATCCCCTCTTCCCTTCTTTAGAGAGAACTGTCTGCATATTATGTATCCTATACTGTCAATCTCTTGCTCTAAGATATGGCTGAAAGCATCCAGAAATAATTTATTGTTTTCACCTCCAAACTACAGTTTGAACAGTGTGACAAGTGTCATTATCCTTATCTTAAAGATCAAGAAGCTGAGACATGCCCTGGATCTGTAACAGGGTACACAGTTTTTGGTTCTGCATGGAGAGCATAACCAGAAGTCCATCTGTCCTCCCAAAAGGGTTCTGATCTCTTTTTCACAGAAAAATGTGAATTTTGGTCTTGGGATTCCAGCCATCCATGGTACAGAGCAGACATATTAGGGGCCTGTCCTAAATCAGTGCACCCTAGAGCCTCCAGAAATTCATCTGGAGCAGTTCTCTTTAAGGAGACACACACCACCTGGAATCATATCTTGGACTCGCTGAACTGAAGATGTTGTGAATGGAAGACTCATGTACCACTATGCATGCTCTTCTAAGCTAGCGTTACTTAGTATGTAAATTAAAAGATATCGTTACACAAATTGTTTGAAAACTGAATGACCCAGCTGTGAGCTGGACAGAACGTGCAACTGGAGCGCATATGGAGAGTCTCCCACAAAGCTTTGAGCACTGACTCACTAAATAAATTCTGAGCATGTAAGCAGTTCACGTGGGAGCAGACACCAAAAGAATGTCACTTCAACTCATTTTCACAGAAGTCTCCCAAACTCAGAAATCCCCGAACTACTTCACAACTGATTGAAGCTCTGCTTTAAATCAGGAAATATGGACATGTGGGATACCAGGACCTTTAACAATTACTGATGAAGCAGCCCTGTGAGAAGCATGGCAGCCTTATATGAGTACGGCATGGCACAGTACAGTGACCCTCACCTGATAGCAGCCTGCACACCATGCTGCTTGACCACACACAAGAGCTAATGGCTTGTCTTTGGAGCTTTCTTAGGGTAACGTAGCAAAGCAGAAGTCCCAGAGAGGTTATTATTATTACAGGATAGTCTGGTGTGTCACGACCCTGAGACCAGCAGCAGGAATTTAGTACAACACAAGTCACTTCTGAACAGACTGTGCTTGAATCCAGAACAAAACCACGTGTGAGAAAGTCAAATCAGCATTTCTACTCAGGGATGGCAGAGCACAAGCACCGTTTGCAACTCAGTGAAACAAACACAAACCAAAACTCCTTTTTCTCTCTCATTTTCAGTTAACAGGAAAAGGTCAGCATTTGTTATCTTCCTTCTAGGCCCCTCTGAAGGAAATTTGAGTCACAGGAATGTCCCTATCTGTATAGCATACAGTCATATGTCTCAACTATTTCTCACTCAAATCTTGCTTCTCCTCTGAGTTTCACTACCTTGCAGGAATGTTATTATAAACGTTAAACCAAAATGAAATTATAGACATTTTCAACGCTAATATGATCACCACCAGGTATTTCCAGTAATATTCTTTTCTCATCTGTCTTTGTCTTGGATGTTTGTCCAAGACTACATCCCATATTTAAGACCTTCACAAATTGAAAAGCACATCATTTATCTGTGCATAGATTGTATATTTTTGAAGCACTTCATTTTCACAGCTGTTTTAGGCTAACTGTGCTCTGAAACACTTCTGGCAGTACTCAGACTGCCTAACTGCAGGTGGTATCTTAGTGTACACTACAAACAGAAGAAATCTTTGGTGTTATCATGTTCTTCTGTACTTCCCAATAAGTGATGTGTAAATCTAAATCCTACAGAAATTCCCCATTATTTTGTGTCACTTCTGGACTACAGACTTTATATGCTGCACAAGCTTTATATGCATTTCGAAAGGAGAAGCTTTAGTTACTTACATATGAAAATGAGTAACACAAATAGCACAGACACTTCTAATACAGTAAGAACAATAATTCCCTATCCTGATTCTTGCTGGTTTTCATTAGATGCTTTACTTTCGCTTTTCATCATGCTTGGTATTTCTACAATGGGCCAGAACCATCCTGTGCTGAGTACACAAGCAGAATAAAAAGTACTTTTTGGACCCACGAAGACTGAAATCCAAGCATAAAACAAGATATCACACATAGATAGAGAAAAATTGATAATATGAAACAAAAAAAAAAAAGTGACAATATTGATCAGCTTGATAAATAGCTGCCTTACACCATCATCAGCTTAAACTCTGTCAATTTTCTGGTGTGCATCATGATGAAAGGAGAGTTCCAGTGGGATTGGAAGAACAGTCTGTTGTTGCCTGGTGCATGGTATCAGGAAGCAAAAAGATTCTTATGATCGAATCTAAGAAGTGAGAAAAAAAAAATCTTGAATTGTGCTGATCAGAATGGGGAAAGAGGCTAAACCGTGACAGGCCTTGAAAGCAAAGAAAAAATGTTTATTTCTGAGCAGAGAAAGAGAAGAGAAAGCTGGAGCAAGGTAATAACTAACCATATTCGTACTGCTCATAGCCTTAGGTAGCTATATTTTACGTTCCCCAAAGAACAAACTTGTTCTATTAGATTTTTCCACCACTTAGATCTCAAATTGTAAGCAGGCTTGACAATGGTGATGTCGAACACAAGCAAGATAAAATAACCATTAGGTATCTGAAAACCACGGCTGGAGATATTGTCCAGACGGAAAAAGACAATTTCTTCTCACTTCCACCGCACAAATAACGCAAGTTAAGCTGACAGAATCAAATTCTACCAAAAATAAGGAAGAAAGGCAAGCCATCTGTGCTGCAACAGCAATAAAAGAGCCTGATATTGAAATGCAGAAAGTTGTAATGGAGGTACATATTGACCTTTATCTTTCCTTCAGCGGGTAGTGTGAAGTGTCAAAGAGTTATTGCTTTAATATCAGCTGAGATGAGGCCATTTGTTGTGGTGCATGTGTATCCAGGAAATCACTGCTCTAACTATGTTTTTAGAAGCACTTTGACACTTTATTAAATCTTCCTGATGCTCTTTCACCACACAGTGGTCTCTACAGGCTGAGTGAACTGCCATGTGGGTTAGGCAGGAAGCTTTCTGAAGAGTTTCTCTTCAAGTAAGCCAGGGTCATTTCCAGCTTGATCCAGCCTACAAAGGTCCAGTGCTACTCTCTGTTACATTCCTATAGCTAAATATAGTTCTGCTGCCTTTATAAATTACAGAAAATCTCCAATAAACTAGCAAGAGCAGGATCAGGACCACAGATTTCATTCTTCTGGAGATGTAACTGTACGAAGATTTTTCTCTAAAATTAGAACAAGCCACTGAGGAGAAGGAACCGTAATTCTTTCAAAGTTTATGAAAAACATTGACCAAACCTGGAGTAATTTCCTCTCATTTAGCTGAGCCTTTATAAATCACCTGTTGGGTGTTCGAGGCTAATAACTCAATTAATCCCAATCCTGCTGCCAACTGGATCTACAAAGTACCAAAGGGGGCTGTGTTAAACCTTGGCTTGGAATTAACTACTGTAAGAGATGTAAATTCCACTGCAGCCAGAGGTAACTCATAGAACAACAGAATGGTTGTGGTTGGAAGGGACTTCTGAAGATCATCTGGTCCAACCTCCCTGCTCAAGCAGGTCACCCAGAGCCAGTTGCCCAGGATCATGTGCAGATGGCTTTTGAATATTTACAAGGATGGATATTCCACAACCTTTCTGAACAACCATGCCTGTGCTTAGTTACCTTCACAGTAAAATGTTGTTTCCTGATGTTTAGAGGAAACCTCCTGTGTTTCAGTTTAAGTTCACTCTCTTTGGTCCCATCACTGGGCACCACTGTTGTCCATACACCCTCCTTTCAGTTATTTGTGCACATTGATAAATTCTCCCATGAGCCTTCTCTTCTCCAGGCTGAACAGCCCCAGTGCTCTCTGCATTTTCTCACAGGAGAGATGGTCCAGTCCCTTAACCATCTTAAAGGTGCTTTGCTGGACTCATTCCAGTAGCTCCCATCTCTCTTTTGTACTGCACAGCCCAGAACTGGACACAATACTCCAAGTGTGGCCTAAACTCTTACACAATTAAAAGAATGACTTTTGTGTTTTCTTATTGTACGTAACCAGGACTAAATTAAAAATAAAGAGAATAGTCATATATATGTATAAACACAACCAATAATGGATTAAACCTTCTGGAGCATTTAGGAAGCAAGCACGCAACTTGCATGATTACAAAGTCCTTGATTTCATTAAGGTCTTCTGTCCCATGAATCAGAAATTGTTTCAGGGAAGGAGATGGAATAATTTTAATTTTATATCCAACTAGACAACAATATACATTTCTCTGGAGTTTTAATAAAGGCACACTTTGATTAATAACCAGATGTCAGTGTCTCAGCCAGTATATGCTGTTGTCAAGGAAAGTATATTGATTTCTACAGGATAAGTTTGTGATGTAAATAAAGATTTTAAAACCAGTGTTTCATCCTAGCTGATAACATGATAGTATGCCACTGAAATAAATAGTTTTCAAAATCTTATCCACTGCTCAGATAGGTTATTTACATGGTTCTTTTCTTTGCATAGACAAGGACAGCCAATTTAAGGTGTTAATTTCTCATCACTACCACATTCTGGCGGCCACATAAATGGTTCCAAAACCACTGCATTTTTAGGACTGAAAATGCAACATTGGCACAATTAAACCAGAACATCTGAAATTCATTTTTTTGTAGGAATGATTTTTACCAAGGGTGTTGGAACTCCTCTATGTTGGAACACCTGCATTTTGCAAGAAACTGATCTTGATAGTGTTTCTTGAAAATTTTATACAGGAAGGCTTTAAAAGGAAAATGAAAAATGGCTCTACCTGGAAGCAATGCTCCACTGCTTTTCTCCCCATTATGAACTTCACTGTTGCAGCAGTACATACTGTCATAATAATAAATAACCATACACCCACCCCCCATTAAGCTTTGTAACTCTCTTAGGGATAAATTTCTTCACATATGAAACTGCAGAAACATAGTTAAAATCATGTTCTCGTTCACACTGAGGCAATCTTACATTAAGCAGGGTTGAACTAGAACAGGAGCAAAACCTGTCCCATTTTCATGTACATGTGCCATAATAATTCATCCAGTTGTTTGTTCACCAACACAGGAAAACAACATTTTGTGTTAATTTACCCTATACAGCATTATTAAAATGAAGAGTTATAGGAAGCATGATTCAGAGAACACAGCTCGTGTGAGTTTAGAAGTGAGCAGCAAAACAAAGACTAATTAAAAACCCAAGGAAATGCAGAGGACTAATTGACTCACCTGGATGCTGGGTGGCGAACGATTTTTTCGGGTTGTAGTGGTGGCCATTGTAGTTGTGGTTTCCATGACTGTAGTAGACATTTCCGGTGGCACGGAGGTTGTGGGTGTTGTTCCCAAGATGGAAGGGACTTCCCCAACAAGTCGGACACTTCCATTGATTTTAATATTGGGGTTGTTCTCTGCTGCCATGTTCAGCACTTTCAAGCCATTGTAATAGAGACCGGAGAGCTGGCCTTGGAAGAGACGTCCTCTATCCTTCCCTCCTATGGCTATTTGCGCTTGGGTGTTGAAGATCGTTAACTGTCGTCCTAGTGAAGGGGGGTGAATAACATTATTGCCAGACATTTCCTTCAATTTTGCATCTTACATCGAGTCCTGGCCAGAAATGACGGACAACAAAGAAGAAGATTCATTCTTGGTAGTGTTTATAATGGCTGCAGAAATACTGTAGAAATGTACTGCCTAAAGCTCCTTAATAAGAAAGATTAGCCTGAAAGCAAGAACAGCTAAAACTGAGCCTCATACTTCAACATCCACTCACACATCAAAACTCTGGAGGACCTTTGACTCAGTCAGAAATATGAACCCACTCTTTTAGAGTTGGACCCATTTTAAACTACAAATAAGGCTTCAACATGTGGCTATTTTTCTACTATCAATTCAGATTGCAGTACCTGTCAAGCTTTAGCCCATAAATAAACCTTCTATTTTGACTGGTTAAAGGATGGAATTAACTCATAAAGCCACTTTTCATAATGTAAAGGTTTAAAGGGGTGGCTTGAGGACAGTAAAATATCAGAAAAAAATGATGGTGATGTCAGGACTGGGTAGGAATGTTAAGACAGGATCAGTCATAATCTTTCACCTGTAAATTTTGTGTTGTGAAGGCTCACAATTCTAAAACCAAAAACCACCAAAGGCAAACATTTGTGATGTCTCTGAAAGAGCAAAGTTTTTGCAATAGTGAGGATAACATCGTGCTTCAGACAGTTAAGCCCCAGAATGCCTTGCATGTGATTCCACTCTTGCAGACAGTGAAATTCAAATGTAGGCAGGTTAAGTGGTTTACTCAAGGTTCTGCCTTGAGTGCTACGAGTGGTCTAATATCATACGTTATGAAAAAATATATTTATAAAAAAATACATCTAGTAACAATTGCCAATTCACCTAGTTTTGCAGGACGCTTAAATCACATTCAGCCTGGACTTCTCTATAAATATTGCTTATGTCCCAGGCTACACTAGGTTGACTATGTTAAGAAACAAATTGCTTTATCAATGCAAAGGCAGTGCCTATAATTCCACTGTTCCTCAGAAGATCAGGGGCATGCCACCTGGAATCTGTTGAAGTAACAGACAACCAGACTGGGCAGAACTCAGGAAGGTTATCAATGCAGCATCAAGTCAATCATCATTCAAATATCTGCTGTGTTTTCCCATTTTTATGAAGTCTGCACCACATGTCCCCATCCCATTCCCACTCCCCAGTTCTCACTCACCACTTCCTCTCTCTAGTCCACCCTGATGAGAGCTGCAAAATGCCACCATGTAGCAAAGCACAGCCTATAACCCACTGCTCATTCCTTCACAGCCAGTGGTTAGAGTAGATCAAAATGCGAGGGGGAGCTCACCAATTTTGGTGGTCGTCGTGACGGGTCTCGAAGTCAAGTGGTGATGCGGTGTTGCATCATCTTATGGTGACAGGATGAACCATGGGGAAGAGAATGGGGACAAGAGAAGAAATGTATCTGAAAGGAGTTCCTGTCCCCAAAGAGGGCCCTAGCTAACTAAGCAAAAATGTATGGAGAGGTGTTAACATATGGACATGTGGAGGTGGACCGCACACCCCTTGTGCTCCTCATCCACAGATTTGTAAATGAAACACTAGGACTTGATCAGGGTGGAGTAACTGCATTGATGAAGAAATGAGAAATAAAAATGGAGGGCATCCTTCCCTGGAAAGTGTTGAAACACCTGATGCAACATTCTGCATCTCAGGAGGTTTTAAACTTACCAGAGGCAACATATGTGTATTAAAACATCAACAAACATGCACTGAAGCCACACATCCTCAGCATGTAAAAATAGAGCCTTTCTTCTTGTCTATGAGGAAAATATAATCCAATAAAAATATCTGTCAAAATATTCAGCTGTCTCAGCCCATCTCCTCTCTGAGCCAGAGGAAATGGCATTGTACACTGCAGAAGGCCAAACTATTGCCATATACCACGTCCCCAGAGTTTCCTTTTCTTCTCTGTCTTGCTGTGCCTTGGATTTTTTAATGGATATTTTCCCTTTTCCTCATACATTCCCTAGCTCTATGACTATATTTATTTCCATAGTGTCCCTGCCCCTCCATACCCAGACATTTCACTTGCTACTGCTCCTTCCTTCCCACTTCACTCGTGATAGAGTGCCAAAAGGTAGAGGTGAGGTGAGTAAATAACAGGGAGTTATTTCACTCCTCTTGAGATGCTATCCTGGAAAACAGAGGGAAGGTACTGACCATTCAAAGCTTTCAATTTCCATTCCTTTCTCCCCTTGAATAAATGTTGTATCTTTTTTCATCTTTTACCAAAGGGAAAAGGGGTAAGCGATGATGCGGAATGAGAATTTTTGCTGTTCCAGCTGGGAGAGCTCCCCAAGCCAGGATAGGACAGGGGTTCCCTCACTTTTACTGGACGGTTACGACTCTCCTCAGGATGTCATCTATTCCAACCCAAGCTCATAGCACAGCTTTAGACATGTCTGTCATACCTCTTGCTTTACTTTCAAGGATGAGAAGTTAGTATATTAAGGCAGAAAAAAAGATCATTTATCTATTTCTGGGCCTTCCTCCACATCTTCTAATGCAGAAAGAAATTGTACTCCAAGGAGGTGGCCCCACTCCAGTAAAAAAGGAACTTTCATTGTGTGTTTTGAGGTCTTCCTTGTTTGTTAAGTGGTCTTCCTGTCCAGGATTCATGCACTGCAACATATAGTTAATGCTGGAGACAACACTGGTACTAGAACTGTGTTTGCTAAAAGAAGAACCACTTGTTGGAGTCACCTACAACCTGTCATTCCTCATTCTTCATTTTACGATGGTGTAAATGTACATGAATAAAGACAACAGGGAAATGCATATGGAATGAAACTATTGAGAGAATATACACATAATTCTGCCACCATAGGTCTCTTCTAATTATTCTTCTGATGACGTGGTTCTGAAGCCCTTACTTCCCCCAAGTAAAATGTGTTTGGCCAGTGAATTTTACTGAGGAACTGTTTACATTAGTAAATTCTACTAGGTGTGTAAGGTTTGAAGACTTACAGTCCTTCTCTTCCACAGAGAACTCTTCCTACTGCTATTTTAGTGTCATACTGGAGAAAAATGATGAGCATATTTTAAGTTTCTGAGGTGTTTTGTAAATATTCCTAACAGTTCAAGCTCTGGTTTCTTTGTTTGCTCTCTCATTGACTTCTTCATTTGGAAAACTGAATACCAATTAAAAATATCACAGAAAAATCTTCGTGAAGTGGAACTTTTCTGTAACACTAGGAGAAATTTTTGGGCCTTATTCTGCAAATCCCAATTCATGCTAGTAGTTCTTCCTTCAAAAGTATAGCCATTCACATCAGTGAGACTTCACATATAAGTGAGATTTGAAGAATTGGAGACTTCCAGGATCAGTCCTTTTGACAAGATGCTTGTGGGTCTTTATTAGCTCATCCAATTGCAGAATAGGTAACATCTGTGCCTTAGCAGATACCACATATTCTGCTAAGGAAATCTGCTGGGTTTATGACTTCTTACGTTGAACAATTTAGGACTAATACTTCTTTTTACTCACATATGTAATCTCAGTGAAGTTAATAGTGGTTAATGTTTTGCTTATTACTCACATAATTCAAGACTGTAAACCCGGTCCCCTCTTAAAAATNAAAAAAAAAAAAAAAGTAATGTTGCCACTTCAGAAAAGTGTGTTATATTTGTTTTCCAAGAATGAACTATTTCATGATTATGAATAACGTAGCAGTGGTACCAAAGGGAGACCAAATCTATGGCATTCAAAAATGTCAACTGGAAAGTGTTTCATCTTACCTCACTCAAGCCAAGAACTCATATGGGCAAGACAGCTATTCTGTATGCTGTCTCTTTGATTAATCTTTCTATTTCTCCATCCATCAGTTCATCTTCTACCATTTTGATAGTAACCTACCCTCTCACTCATCATCTTTATAAAGTCTTTGGACAGAAGCCTTCCATGTGAGATTAATTGTTGGACAGATGATCAGATGGATGAGCAGGTTGATGAACAGCTATGTAAATTATTCATTCTTATAATTTTTTAATTTGAGTGGTACCTAAGTCGCTGAAAATGTCTGTCTACTTTAGAATAAAGGAACAAAACTATACTGTCTCAGACGTTCCACTGCATGATGTCGTTTCCTAGCACAAAGCGTAAAGACTGAATTTCCTTTCACTTCAGTAAAAACACAGCTCTACTCTTCTAGCCTAACAACACCCAGTGCTCGGTGAATGTTTGAATGCTCAAATATTGTCTCTTTTAGACCCTACTGCATGTGTGGTTGTCTTTTAACAAAGCAGCAATATCCACAAAAGGTAGACTTCAGTTCAAAACTTCAGGATAGCTTACAAATGCAAGTGCCTTGGCATGCTTATAAGCACAAAGAAAAAAAAAAAAGAGTTGGTGGAAAATCAAAAAGGAAAAAATATCAAACTAAAACCGCAAAAGAAAACAAAGGTGGGTTTCTCAAGCACATGAATTGCATCAAGGAATTAGACATGCATCTATTTTAACAAAATTGAGGCAATCATTGTCTTTAGTGTTAAAGGGACTTTACTAAATCAAACTTACCATTATCCTCTTTTTAGTGTTCAGATTTATTTATTTATTTAAGTTTGATCTTGTAAATTAACAGGGCAACCCACTGAGACTCAATAAGCATTTTCTATATAACTTTACCTTAAAATTTATTTACAAGTTAGCTGAGTAAACCGTTCTGTAAAACCCTGGTGGTCAAAAATATTTCTGTTTTAGTTACATAAATATTTTTGTCTTTCTTTTAAAGCTACTTTAGCTTTAGTTACAAATAATATACCGTTGTAGACCAAACCTGAAAAGTAGGCAACACTGTCAGCTCTCATTGAAGTCAACAGGAACTGAGTGTGAACTTTGCAGAATCAGACCCTTCAAATAAAAATATTTTAACTGTAGTTAGCCACATCCTTTGTGACCTTAGTTAATATTGCCTAAATCAGTTTGTTAACTCACTTAAGGTTAGAATTTTGAAAAAGAAAATAAACTGTATTTTTCCAATTCTACAAAACATAGGCTTTCCCTCTTGGAAAATTTGGTAACAATCATAGCCTAAGTCAGCACAGAAAATGCAAGGTCTGAGTTCAAAGGTTGCCCTCTTTTATCAGCAGTGCTAACTTAAAAGGAAACAAGAGAAGACCATGTCCTGCTTTTTCTAGACTTCAAGGCAAGGAGTTAGTTACAGTGACTTTTTTTTCTTTTTCAGTACCACATTTAGTAGAGAGGAAGAAGATCTTCCTGACTTACGTTCCACTGTATTACCAAGAGGCCAGCTCAAACCCTGCTGAAAGCAGTAAGAGTATTCTGTTACTTCCAACAGACTTTGGAATGGGCTCTACATCCCAGATCTTTTTTTCCCATCCAAATTCCTGATGGAAGAACATTACTGTACTGACACAAGTCCCATTCCAACAGGCCACTAAGATCATGCAGAACTCTTACTCAAGCCAGCTGGACTTATGCATTTCAACAAGTGTTTTGCTGAACTGAGGCCAATTACTCCGAGCAAACCCACAAGATTAGGTAGCACTGCCTGAGATTAAGTTAGGGAAGAATTTGACCCATAACTTAGACAAATGTATCACTTGAGTGTTCAAACCATACTCCAGGCAGAGCATAAAAGCGACAGAACAATAATCTTTCTCTGTCTCTCTCACTGTAGTTTAATGAAAATGTTAAAAAATGTTTTCTTTACAACATTTAAAAAAACCCCCATTTAATTATAGTAATAAGATTAGGAAACACATAGGCATAGTGGCTAATCAGACTAATGAGAAAAATGAAACTTACAGAAAGAGGTTTAACAAGTAGCTTTGAAAATTTTTAAAGAAAACTTTGATAATAAAGATATAAATGTAGTTTTAAAATAAATCAAAACAGGGAAATCATGCAGTGGTTAAATTGCCATAATACATGTTGTTGCTCTTCACTCATGTTTGGTTTTTGGTTTTGTTTGGTTTTGTGTTTTTTTAGAAAACTTCTCCTGAATTTTTGCTTGTTTGTTTGTCATTACTGTGATAGCAAGCTTAGAATTTAGTCCCTTTAACTGCATTTTAATAGCAATGTATTATAGCATGATTTATCAACATATGGCAGGTGGAAGCTGACACAAATTATAATGAAAATTAAAACACTCATTTATGCAGCAGGCGATTATCATTTAAGAAACATTTATTTGCAGGCTTTAAAAATGAGGGTTTAGAATCAAATGGATTTAAAATGAAAGTTTTAATGACTGTTACCTTTTTCCTGCAGCCACTCCTCTACGGGCCGGTTATATTTGAAGGGGATTTTCTGTTTTACCATTTGGAACCGTTCACTATCAGTGTTGCCTTTAAAGTTTAAAAAAGAGCTTAAAAACAATCTGAAAAGTCAATGAAATAGTTAAAACATCCTAGATTTTTTTAATGACCTTATTTAGCTAAAAATAAAGAAGTGAAAGTGTGTCTACATATATATATATTTGAAAAGAGAGGTATTTATCTTTAGTAAGGTGGAGAATAGTTATACATCCAATTGTCTGAGGTTCTGGAAGGTCGAAGAAGTTAAATCCTATGAAGAAGGTATCTCAGATTCTCCTCAGAGTATTGGTTTATCCAGATTGGATAGAAGGTATGTGTAATTTGTTTGGGACAAGAAACCTTGAGTGAACTCAGTGACATGAATTAAAACATTTCGATCAGAATCTAGGATCTGATTACACAGGGAAGAGCACAATATATCGGTCACACAACCAAACAGTTAGTTGTACTTTGATAAAACTTCTTGCCATAGTAAAAGACACATGTTAGGACTAGAAACACAGTAAACAAAAAAAGAATGGAAGAAATCATAAGAAATTGATGCTGGAAGGATGTAATAGAACGAGTTTAAAAAACCCTCAGAGTGGGAAGATGGACAGAAAAAAAGGGAAGTAAAATTTAAAAAGAGGAAGAGCTGTTAATTAATGATATGCAAAGGCTTGTGTCCAGTTACCAAAGACTTGGGCCTGTTGCCAGAAGAAAAAGCAGTCTAGAAACTAATGTAATGAAAGCAGAAATAGTTACCCAAGGTGTAAATTCTGGCTAATGTAGTTCCATTGTTCCATGTTGATGGATGATAGAATTATCCAGTAAAGTGCGTTTTGGAGGAAGGCCCTTATCAGTCGCACAATACAGAATGAAACAGGATTCATACAAAACCTTTGGCGGAATTCCCTGGCTACTGAAAAATTGTACAGGTCAGATGGGTTGGGCCAAACTGTGGTAGAAAGGAGCAGCTCAGTTTGGCCGTGGTAGGAGTGACAGTAAACAGATCCATCATTCTCCCTTTTATTTTTCTTCAGCTACAATCACTTTCTGACTCATCCTCGTTTTTGCTTCATATATTATTTCTATGAAAACTCTTCAGTCAGGCATAAAAAGAGTCCATCTTTTATAAACTTCATTATAATATTGTAGGAAACTAGAGTAAGCTCTTAGCTTACTGAAGTAACACTACCATTAACAGAAGTTCAGTTGATCAGTAGTGCTCCAATAGACGTTATGAATAAATGACAGTCCAAGAGGCAGCAAGTGCTCTGCACAATTTGCTTTTTAAATGCTACATAAATAACCTAACATGGCTTCATATTTATTTGACTTTCTGAAACAGATGCTGGAATATTTTTCAACTTAAACAGACATCAAGGAAAAAAATATATATGAGTAATGGCTGGCAAGATGCTCCACCCAGTCAACAGCAGCCACTTTCATACTGCAAGTAATATGGCTGGTAAGTCGCATGTGCTCGATAATCCTTACTGCATAACTGTTGCTTGGAAGGCTGCCAGCCTGTATGAGGTACCTGGTGAGCACAGCTGTCCTCTCCAGCATCATCTTGTTACTGTTGGCTTTCTGGAACAGATGAGAGGCACTATGGAGACACACCAACTATAATCCTGCAAGGATTCACCTATATTAAAGCACTCAGGAGGTGTTTCAATGGGGCTTAAAGACCTGTATTTCTCTGTGAACTCCTAAATATCTCTGTCAACACAGACTTGAACACTTACAGAGAGTCTGCTACTACTTCTGTATTGCACATGATACAGAAAGATATGGTTTCAGTAGAAATCGAGTTTATTCCCCACTTTATAGAGTATATCCTGAGTAAAGACTTCTGGTTAGATGACAGTGTATGGAAATCTCAATGTTAATGGGCAAGCACATTTTCTTTAGGGCCAAAGAAATTCTATAACACACTTCACTAGGAACAAAAGACTCCACTAGCTCCACTTGGTATGTACATAAGCAACCTCTTACTGGAGGCAATGAGATCTTTTTCAGAATAAAGAAAAATCCACAGTTCAGAGGAACACAAGAGTCAGCCAGTGGCTGGCGAAAAGTGCTTCTTCCTCTGTATGGAGGGCTGACTGCAGAAAGGAAAAAAGGTAGTGGATTGAAATTTCTTATAAGTAGGGCATCTCACAACAACAGATCCACAAGACTAAGGTGAAAAGGAAGTAGGACAATGAACAAAGATGTGACAAATAAAAATGGGTTTCTTCTAATACAGACCTAGACCTTCAAGAAATCCAGAAATGACAGCTATTCCCCACCACATCTTTAAAGACTTATTTTTTTAAAAAATCAGGTTTAATTTAATTTTATTATTATTATTATGAGGCAGATATATTCAGCAAGATTAAAATACGTATAAAAATCATACATTTAAAAGCTATGAAAAATTGAAGGACATTAGAAAATTCAAATAGGTTTAAATTGCAACATTAGTACCTGATCTATTATTTTTTGTTTTGATTTTAAATTTTATTTCAGACATTAGTAAGAATAATTTTTAAAAACTTGTGCATGAGAATGTGTTCACTGATATACCCAGTTACAACTTTGAGTTAAAGAACAAGGTTTCCATCGTCAAGTGCTTGGGACAGTCAGCAAATATCAATAAAAACATACAATTATTAAATTAATATTGACTTTGAGTTGTGCTTTAAAAAAACAAACACAGCATTTGATATGAAAGTTCAAAAAGGAAATATAATGGTTTGCAACACGAAGTAACGTAAGTTCAACATGAAGTAAGCTCATCGGACCTTTGACAGCTGAGCCATGATGTGATTAAGGGGGGTTCTTGTCCATTTTCATACATAGAAATTTTCAGTAACAATCCTTTTGTGACCTCAGTACAATGCCTTTCTAAAACTGAATGATACACATGTTCAAACAACCCCTTCACTTGAATAATCTAGAACCCCCCTTTTTTCTCTTGGAGTCCAGTTCTGATTCAAGGCTGTACTTCAGGAAAGAATACACACAATATAAAAAGCTATTTAAATTTATTATAAAAAACACATTTAATCCCATAGTTGTTTTTCATTCAGAAGCAATATGGATCTCAAAGGTCTGCAGGATATAATTTTTATAGTAAAATTATGTTGATTAATTTTGCTACTTGTGATTTACTAAATATTTTTCCTCCCATAGATTCTAGCTGCTTAAATGATACAAATACCAATAGAAACTGCTCATTTAAGAGAACCTTTCTCCTTTTTCCCTCCTCTACATAACAAATTGTCGTTCCTGTATATCAATGGAGCGACATGGATTTGACAAATGGACCACCTGGTGGCTAACAAGTTGGCTGGAGGGTTGCACTCAAAGAGTTGCAGTCGATGGCTCCATGTCCAAGCTAAGACCAGTCATGAGTGGCATTCCTCAGGGATCAGTATTAGGACCGGTGACGTTTAATATCTTTGTCGGTGACATGGACAGCGGGATGGAGCGCACCCTTGGCAAGTTTGCCAGTGACACCAAGCTGACTGGTGTCACTGAAGGGAAGGGATGCTACCCAGAGGAACCTTGACGGGCTTGAGAGGTGGCCCATGCAAACCTCAAGGAGTTAAAAAATGCCAAGTGCAAGGTCTTGCACATGGGTCAGGGCAATGCCAAGCACAAATACAGGCTAAGTGGAGAATGGATTCAGAGTAGCCCCGAGGAGAAGGACTTGGAGGTGTTGGTTGATGAGAAGCTCAGCATGACATGGCAACGTGCACTTGAAGCCCAGAAAGCCAACCATATCCTGGGCTACATCAAAAGGAACGTGACCAGCAGGTGAAGAGAGGTGATTCTTCCCCTCTACTCCACTCTCACAAGACCCCACCCAGAGTACTGTGTCCAACTCTGGAGCCCTCAGTACAAGAAAGACATAGACCTGTTGGAGCAAGTCCAGAGGAGGGCCATGAAGATAATCAGGGGGCTGAAGCACCTCTCCTATGAAGATAGGCTTATAGAGTTGGGGTTGTTTAGCCTGAAGAAGGTCTAGGGAGACCTTATAGCAGCCTTCCAGTATCTAGTAGTGATAGGACAAGGAGTAACGGCTTTAAATGGAAAGAGGGTAGATTTAGGTTAGATATTAGGAAGAAATTCTTCACTAGGAGGGTAGTGAGGCACCGGAACAGAAAAGTTATGGATGCCCCACCCCTGGAAGTGTTCATGGCCAGGCTAGATGGGGCTTTGAGCAACCTGGTCTAGTGCAAAGTATCCCTGCCCATGGCAGGGGGACTGGAACTAGGTGATCTTTAAGGTCCAACCCAACCCATTCTATGATTCTGTGACTTCTGATCTGCTTCATGATTTAGCTTCTTCTAAAGAACTGCATTCCTTCAGCTATATTTTCTCCTTTCTCATTCAAAATTCTGAAGCACAGTCAACTCTGGCTCTGTGAGGACGGGGATAAAACAAGTCTTTTATTCCACTTAGTACTCATATGTACACTTAACAGAAATCCTACTGCATCTCCTAAGTACCACGTAGATCTCAGTTTTCCAACAAACTGATAAGCACTGAGGCTCTTATGACTTAAGCATTCGAATAGTAACATTTTGAAATCTTCTGAATCCCTGAATCTTTTTAAAGCTGAATATGCAAAATATTTCTATTACCACAGACACCGGAGAAGAATCTGGCAGAAGAATGATATTTTTTTTGTTTGTCTCTCCTTCCCCCAAGAAAACATGGCACCCAAATCATAAAAAGGCAGAGCCTGATGGTTGCCAGTCTTCTGTCTTTTTTCTGGAGGCCTCTGTACCCCTGCTGCATGGACTATACAGATAAATAGATCAAACTAACTTCTAGCTTTAGCACTTGTTAATCTTCAATTTAGATGAAACTAAAATGGGGAAAAAAAAAAAATCAACAGAATTTCCTTGTGCTAAGCGCTATTAGCAGTTCCCACAGGAAATGCTTTTGATACAGTGCAACACTCCAGAGGGAGACAGTTTAAATTTACTCATAGGTAAGCAGAATTTTCTTCCAAAACCCTACAATCTTGGAAGATGTTTTGCTTTTCCACTCATGGTTCCTTTAAGAAAACAAACAATCTTTATTGCATTAAGCTTATTTCTAAACCAAAAAGGATTCTTAAGCCAAATAAAGTTAAAGAGCAACTGAAGTTCTGAAAAATGTTGCTTCTTGGCCTAGATACCAATCATGATGATTTACTGCCTCTTTACTGTGAAAGAGAAAACCCAAAAGGTTCCAGCAAATTGTACTGGGCAGAAAGAAAGTATTCACTTCCAGGTGGAATATTAATCCAACCTGATGTGTTCTCAAGCCTGTGAAGATGCTAAAAAAGAATACCATAAGAAAACATGAATCTGTCCTAAATTATTACCTAAGGCTCTTTTATGAAGAGACACTACAGCAGCAGCATTTTCTTCACTGCTTTTAAGCTTTGAAAAGAATGAGACATTTTATCTAATGAGCAGTTACTAAATGAAAAGTAATATGGTGATATTAATGATTTAAGAAAATGTTTTGAGATTGCTGCTCATGGTTTAAACTGATTCCACCTCTCTTTCCCTTAATGTATATGGAATTCCAGCAGGAGGGCTCATAAGCAGCTAGTGTTTGATAGCTCAGTTCACCCAGCAGACTTTAATGCCAGCTTCCTTCGAGTTTTATGGATGTTCATAGTCTCACTAAGATTTACATACAATTAATTGACATCAATATGGGAGGGGTGCAGCCTGCAAAGTCTACCTTTGAGGGCTAAATCCTCTACTGACATAAACTGACTCAGTTCAGTTCAGCCCCAAAACTCTTCTAGAGCTGATGCTGTGTGCCCTGGAAAAGGAGGCTCACATGCATCATGGAGAAGCTACCATTTTCCCTAATAGCTAACAAAGGGCATAGACACTGCAAACCACAACATTTTCTATAGTGTGTTTGTGATTGGGACACAATCAACCTCATTAACCACTTCTGTTTTCAGGCTGCTGCACTTTAAAACTCACAGTATACTAAATTGTCCATTCTCACATTTCATTAATTCCATATTTTGTTCTGAATACTATGAAGTACAACTATAATTTGTTCGCATTTTCACATTTTGTATTCATCAGGGGAACTGAGACAAGCCTATTAGTAAAGTTCATATTTAACGCTAGATCCTTCCCTTTTCCACACTCAGGAAGGAACACTACAAGTTGCTTTACCATCAGACCTGTTTGTGGATGGCTGTTCATTTTGTTGCCTTAATGTAAGGTCACATTGTGGTTTATGTTATATAACACAGGGAATGTTTGCATTAAAATCAATCTCTACTCGTGGTAGTTTTTATAAAACACTTGAAAAAAATCTGAACTTGAAACCACAGATCTGGTTTGTACAGAAATGAAACAGGATGGCCATGCAACTAAACAAAATAATTATAAGGCAGATGATCTAGAATCTTCGTTTTTAACTACCACAAACTGCCTCCCTACAAATTCTTGCAAAGGTTCAGTTTTGGGGTGCTATGGAGGATTAATTCAAATTTGGAGTTATTTATTTTATTTGATGGGACTGAATAATAGCAAAGTATTGACATTGTTTATCTTCATTTCAGCTCTTGGATATTATGCTTTCCCTCTGCCTTCACTGCTCAATAAAGTTGCACCTTTTGCTATTGAATTCTCATTTTATTTCTTGTCCTCATTTTCCCCTTAGTCCTGCATGCCCTTGACTTAACTTCAATTCCCTCTGATCACATTGTTTGCTGAGAGCCACACCTTTCCTTCCATTCATCTCACCACGGACCGGAGATAAAAGCTGACCTTCACACTGCAACACTCCTCAGCTCACTGCCCTCATGACAAAAGACAACGAAGTCTTGGTAAAATAAGTACTAAAAATAGGAGAGAGAATTATCAAGCAAGACCACAACAGCAAAAGTTACTCAGGCAACTGGAGTTGTTTCTAGGTTTCTACTGCCTCAATCAAAAGCTTTACGCTGCTGCCACTCTCTATTTTATATTTTTTTAGCCTAAAAAACGTAGGGTCCTGTGCTGGTTTTGGCTGAGGTAGAGTTAATTTTCTTCATAGTAGCCAGTATGGGGCTATGGTTTTGGATTTGTGTTGGAAACACAAATTTTAGTTTTAGTTACTGCTGAGCAGGGCTTACACAGAGCCAAGGCCTTTTTCAGCTTTTCACACCACCCCACCAGTGAGCAGGTGGGGGGTGCACAAGAAATTGACCGATCAATCAGTTGACTGATCAAGAGGATATTCCATACTATATGACACCATTCATCAGTATATAAAGCTGGAGGAAGAAGAAGGAAGGGGGAAGATGTTCAGAGCAATGGTATTTGTCTTCCCGACAACATGTTATGTGTGACAGAGCCCCGCTGTCTTGGAGATGGCTGAACACCCGCCTGTCTATGGGGGGTGGTGAATGAATCCCCTGGTTTTCTTCACTTGCGTGGCTTTTGCTTTACTTATTAAACTCAACCCACACGTTTCCTCACGCTTCTGATTTTCTCCCCCATCCCACTGCAGGGGAATGAGTGAGCGGCTGTGTGGTGCTTAGTTGCTGGCTGGGGATAAACCATGGCAGGTTGTACTGAAAGCAAAGAAGCATTCAGTCTAAAATCATTGGGAAATTCAAAGGTAAACAAGGAGATTAGAGTTTCTATGTCTGTCCACAGGTACAGCTAACATGGGCCACTGGGACATTAATAAGACTAAGGAAGACTTTGAGAAGTCATCTGATTCACCCCTCTGCCACAGGGCAAGATCAGTAACATTTCAGCCTCCCTTACATTAATCTTTCAATCCTATCTTGGACGACTGAGAAAACTAGTGCCTTGCCCCAATAATCTAACACAGAAGCACAATAGTAGCAAAACAAAATAAACACTCAGGCTAGCAAAGGTGGAATAAGGTTAATCAACTTTTTTGAAAGGTGCAAAAGGGGAAAAAAAAAAAATTCCTTTGTGAAAAAATTTATTCAGGTCTTATTTCATACGAGCAAATGATACTGAACCACCTCAGCCCTATAGAAGCTGAGGCCATAGGCATAAGACAAAAGCAGTCTATATTAGTTCTCTTTTGATTTATGTTGGAAAAGTGAACTAGTGTGCAGTATAGAGAAAGCAGTTACCAGTTTAACCTTTCTATAGATATGAAACAATGTGGGTGTCTACATTACCGGATCTTTAAGATGTTTTGTAAGTAATGTGTAAATTATTGTTTTTTCACTGACCAGGTCCAAATTAAGGCCCATATCATGCAGTCAAGGCTAAAGAACAACTGAAACTACATATTGATATTTCCATTTTAAACAAGACCAAATTCCATTTTGCAGGAAGAGATATGAAACACAGATCAGAATAAAATTCACTGCTACTGTCCCCACATCCGACTTCTTTGATTCCTTTGGGAAAGGTCAGTACCTGATTTATATATCCCAGTGGGAACAAGCAGCAATAATGAAATGACAAAAGCACTTTATTTGTACTGACACCTTAAATTCTATTAACTCTCATTTATCTAGGGGTTGCTTATCGGTTTTGTGGATTATGCAAAGTCAGGGCAGAGAAACACTAGATCTAGTTTACATGTGTTGAGTTGGGCACTAGAGCTACAAGAGTGCAGCTATTTTGCTTTCAGGACCAATGAGAGACCAAAAACAGAACAAATGCCTTTGCATGGTGCATGATCTGAGGTAAGAAAACTTGAGGCCTTACACCTGCTTCATGAGGAACCAGTGGCTCATTATCACACTCCTACAAACAAGGGCACTCAGGCAGGCAGCTAGCTTAGGTCTGACACGGCCAGCATGGAGGTAGGGCTAGAAAGGTCACCAATTCCTCTAGAACACTTGGGGCTCGGTGCACTGCGCTCCCCATTCAAGAAGGGCTCCTCTTTATGTTTATCAGGCATTACACCAAAACCAAGACTCCTTGTTGGAAGGTACCAGCAGGTACTCTGCTCAGTTCCAGCAGGACTTGCAGTCTCTGCCTTGGTGCTGGCAGTGATGGAGCTGGGTTTGCTTCACCAGAAACCTTCAGATGTTTCTGGATCTCATTTCCCTGTGCAGGTATTATCAGGGAGATATAACAAATATACAGTCCTTTCTAAGGAATACAGTGCTGAGTACAGGGAGGCTGCTCAGTAACATTAATGAGAGTAATGTCTATAAAGCATTTAGTCAAATGTCAGCAATAAGGACTAGAAAGCTGAACAGTTACACATAACAGAAAGGTGGAAACCCTGTGAAAGGGGGCAAGTTCTCTAGGGCGATTTCCAGGAAATAACTAAAAGCAAATAAGAAACTGATGAAAGAAGTAGTTTATTAAGAAGCACTTCCTATTAAGATTGCATATTAGAAAATTATGCAGTCTCCTTAGGGAAATACTTGAATTATTTAAACTTTTACTCGATAAAGTGGTGGTGGATATCAGCTGATTACAGAATGGAATAAATGAGACCAAACAGGCCTTTCCCATCTCTAATTGCTACAAATCAGTGATCTTTGCCTCCTCTTGAAATCAATTATTCTATTTGCATCAGCTTAGAGAAAGCAAAAGTAAATTCCAGGACTCTGTAGTGACCCAATAAGCCTTCTCAAAGACATTACTGAATAACTTTGTCAGAAGCCAGGTAGACCTGTGGGAAAAGAAACTTGAAGTTTCTGTAGATATATTTTTCCTACTCCAAACTTCTAAATCAATTTCTTTCTTGAAAGTGACCTGAGTATCAGAAATTGCTAAGGAAATACTAAGTAGTGAAGAGGCAAAATACCATTCAGTCTGCACATGACAGACTGTTATGCAGAGTGAATCTCATAAACTGTGAATTTGTGCAAGTCCAACACCAGAGTTTTCAGTCACCACAGTGTTCAAGGTACTCAGTAAACAGCAAAGATGTAAGTTCACTGACCCAGAAAGGTTTTCATACTCAGTGAATTGTAGAATATTATTTTCTATTTAAGTCTGCAAAGACAAAGCAAATTGGGACTTTATCTCCGCTTTACTGATTGGAAAACTCAGCAACAGAGTGGTAAAAGCATTGCCCGAGATCAAAGGGAATGGCATCTATAAAGTCAAGGCTGGGATTCAGGAACTTCTGGCTCCCAGTTCCACGACTGGACCTTTTCATGTCTGACCATCTTTTCACACAATTGCTCTGCTTCAGTCCACAACACCAGATTTCAACGACTTTGTACTTTCCAGGGTCCTTTAATGAGCAGGGAGAAGGCTGATGTGGATGCAGAAGCCCCTTCTGTCAATGTATGTCAGCTGTGTCAACCTGGGATTACAGCTGGCACTGTTCTTTCTGCAGGCAACAAGATCAGAAAAGCACAAAGTTGCTGTTCAAGCCTCTAATCCCTCAGGTCAGATGTTTGTTTGCTCACTCTTACTGTGTGTGTCTGTGTATGTATAGGAGGGAGAGACAGGGACAGAGAGAGAGCCAGAGAGGGAAAGAAGAAAGAGAATATATTATAACAATTCTGACCAGGAAAACTGAAATGGAACTAAGCCAGGAGAAAAACATAACTGTATTGTCTGGGAATACACTGCACTGTGCTGTTTAGCAGGATTCTTACTTTCCAGCAATCTTATTTAGCCTGATTCTTCATTTGAGGAATATTTCTCCATCTTTCTTTGTCCTACATTATGCAGCTACATTTTATGTATCGTCAGATGACTGAACCAATAGTAATTCATCTTACTCCAGC
Source organism: Pampusana beccarii (assembly GCA_013399365.1). Taxonomy (NCBI): domain Eukaryota; kingdom Metazoa; phylum Chordata; class Aves; order Columbiformes; family Columbidae; genus Pampusana; species Pampusana beccarii. The sequence continues at coordinate 54,497 of VWYH01003702.1, read as the reverse complement.
AAAGGAGAAATTTATCAGAAAACGTTGGTGATACTGCTTGTGCTTGGTACCTGGACATTCATACAATCATGGACCAGTGAGCACAAACACATGAGAACAGCTGATAATATTTGAGCATTCATGCAGTTAGGGTAAGCACACTTACGTGAGCACCTGTATGCTTTAGCCTAGAATTGCTAGCGAGACCAAGCTATCAGGAGGTACCTACATCTCTTAGTATGTAAGTACTATTCATGGAAAACAGCATGGTGAGGATTTCAGCAAGAAGTGTGCTGGTTGTCAAAGAGACACAAGGAAAAAACTCACGGCTTGGATCCCTATGTGAATGCAACACCCCTCTTTTGCACCATAGTATTTCAGGGACAGGGACTCAAAGGCCTGTAGCAGGTATAAGAATGTAAACCAAATATTTAGGGAAATTCTTCAGCCCAGGGCCCCTATATTAGATACCAGAAGGGTGAGAAAGATGCGTCAGTGCCCTATGGATACTATATCTTGGCATACTTTAAGTCATCGTTCTGACACAGAGCAAGACTAGAGCTGGGGAATCATAAAGCTCATCTCTTCATGAGTTACACCACATGCCATTGTCAAAGGTTGACATGACTTTTCATAAGCATTCACTCTGTGTTACAAGAATCAAGATCATAAACAGAAAAAGAATCAGAGGAACAGAGAAAAATTACAGATGCCACTAAATCACCTAGGTTTTGTTTTCTCTTGGTTTAAATTTAGCTGAGCAATATGCTCACAATACAGCAGAGTAACTTCTATCAAATTCCAGCTGGAGAGGGAGTGGGAGTATTTTCACATGATCATGTCTCCCTGAATAAATTAATGAGGGGAAAAAAGAAAGCATTTGCTTCCCAACAGAGTAATACAACTGTAATAACAGTACACATGATACAAACACATATAGCTTATGTGACCTCATGTTCAGGTCACAAACTAAGCACAATAGTAGTACAATTTTTTTCAGAGGGACATCTTTTGGGGCATATTTTTGTTGTTGCCATGGTGGGTTACTGTAATTCTCTGAAGCATCAGACACTCGTCTGCTCTCCAGCTCAAGAACCTAATTAGATGAACAAACAGGCTCTGAAAAGACAGAATAGAAACCATCCCAAATAGAGGACCACTGGACAGAAGTGTCATTTTAACCATTAAAGCAAATTTTCTTCCGATATATTTGCTATTTGTCTGTAGATTTGACATATTTGACATCTAGTCTGACTCAGGAAGATGTAAGAATGATGCTACACTAATTCAACTAACAGCATGCAGCAATATAATACATATCTGCTCTTTTGGACAGTACTGACAAAAAGTTTTCTTCAAATTATTAGTACTTTTTGATAGTATTTTCTTTATCTAGGTTACAGACAAGATAAAGTATTTTGGCTAACTTAAAACTAGTATTGCCTCCGTGGCATGTATTTGCTTGTTAGAACAACCTTTTATGTGACTGTTACACAGCATTAATAGAGACTGCTACATAAGAATGCTTCTTATTCCTTTTCCCCTCTTTCCCACAGCTCAAGGACTATCTGTGGGATCCTAGGTGGGAATCATACAGTCATGGCTACTTGCATGAAGATACTATTCTGTGTGTATCCTTCCTTAGGTAAACTCATTCTTTCAATCCTATTGCTGTTAAATAATACTTTACTGTTTGTTCTGCCTGTTTACCTTACGTGCCTTCATAAAAAGATCAGGCATTGCTTAAAGCCAAACTGACAGAAATGCTGGTGCTTGATAGACTACAACTCACACGGACTTGAGGTGCTTGGAGAAGGTAAGACTGTAACTCACACAGACTGACTGAATGCAGTGTGCCCTAAGAGCCTGGATCAGTTTTGAAAAACGAAACTTTGACAGGAAGGTTGAATACTGGAAGTCGCAATATAGCACTTTTTTTCTTTTTCTCTCTGTCTCTTCCCTGCCCTCAAAGACAGAATTTGGAAGACAGACGAGGCCCACAGCACTTGCATGCAACTGTCTGGGGATAGGTCCAAAGTGGAAACGAACCACAGCACCACACATCCTGTGGGAAACCAGACCACAAAGTATATAGCAGTTAAACTGTGAGCATAGTGGCAACATTTCAGCTTTTTTTTTTTTCATGTCAGATCCTATCCCATCATCCAGTATGGATGCACATGCATCAACATGCATTAACTTGGGTGGTTTTGCATGTATTCCAAAGTATGTTTGCTTGTTGGTGACTAATATATGTAGGTTTATATCTCAATGGATACAGGGGACCAAAACTGAATGTTCATATCATGTAGCCATATTTATCTGTTTTCCAACTTTATAAATATATTATAGATGTTATGGCTCTGCACTGACAAGCTACAATCAACTCTTGATTTCATCAACTTGTCACGCTTTAATCATCCCTCTTGGCAGATCTTTCAACATATGTCACAGTACTGCCTTCAAAATGTGCTTCTCCAATGCTGTTTTATTAACCCTGTCTTTTTATATGTTTTAGGCTCATTATGAAATGCAGTAAATCTGTCAAAGGCACTTTACATACCATCTCCAGTTCATGCTGATAGGAAGCATCTGAGAGCTCATTTAAGTCCCACAAAATGAGTACAATATGAAAAATCAAAACCCACAAACAAGTGCATGACAAGAACCCTGGGGACCACATTCAGCCCACAGGGCTAATCAAAATTCAATGCTCTTGTTCCTAACTCATTACGCACTCACAAGGGCATTTAGATAGGAAAATATTAAGACCACAGTAGGATCTGGCAGTAGGACAAAAAATTCCCTCGAGCTTGCACATTAAGCAACTGGACTTACTAATGACTTCAAGTAGTCAAGAAAAAGATCCATGTGTTTCTTGATGGAGGCAACTGGATTCAGGCAAGCTTCTTGCCATTACTTTGGTTTCAGAAGGAAGGTTTCAGCAGTAAGATGGAGACCATAAGAGCCTCGAGTCTGAAGGAGGGAAAGGATGGCTCAAGGGGCACAAGAAGGCAGCAACCAGATTTGGGAGGTGTGCTGGTTTTGGCTGAGATAGAGTTAATTTTCTTCATAGTAGATAGTATGGGGCTATGTTCTGGATTTGTGCTGAAAACAGCACTGATAACACAGGGATGTTTAAGTTACTGCTGAGCAATGCTTACACAGAGTCAAGATCTTTCTGTTTTTCATACCACTGCACCAGTGAGTAGGCTGGGGATGCACAAGAAGTTGGGAAGGGGAACAGCTAGGACAGTTGACCCGAACTGGCCAAAGGGATATTCCATGTCACATGACGTCATGGTCAGTATGCAAAGCTGGAGGAAGAGGAAGGAAGGGTAAGAAGTTTAGGGTGAAGGTGTTGTCTTCCCAAGTAACCGTTACACATGACGGAGCCCTGCTGTCCTGGAGATGGCTGAACACCTGCCTGCTGATAGGAAGTAGTGAATTAATTCCTTGTTTTGCTTTGCCTGTGTGAGTGGCTTTTGCTTCACTTATTAAACTGTCTTTACCTCAACCCACAAGTTTTCTCTACTTTAAATCTTCTCATTATCTCTCCCATCCCACCGGAGGAGAATGAACGAGTGGCTGTGTGGTGCTTAGTTGCTAGCTGGGGTTAAACCACAACAGGGGGGTTGGAGACTGAAAGGGAATGAGGAGATGCCAAAATCACTCTGGAAAAGATAGAGGGAATTTGGAGGAGGAGGAGCCAGGTTCTGCAAAGCACAGAAAACTAGTTTTATCTTCTAATAAGGCTCAGCTACCAAACATTTGGAAATCACTGAAGTAGTACAACATGAGCTGTGTAGAGGTACTGTTCAGGGTTAAGTACAAACTCGGAAAGGAAGAACTTGTTGCAATGACTCAGACATCCAAATTAGTTCTGCTTTTGAATTTTCCTTGTCAATGACTCTGCCTTACTGAGATCATGAGAACTAATAATCACAATATTGCATTTTATTTACAATATCAGAGCAGATGTCAGCTGAAGAAAGGTTATGTAGTCTTCTCTTAAATTCTCCAGTGATACCACTATTAGATCATCCAAACTTATCTTCTCTTTCTTGGCTAGTGCTTTATAAATTAAATAAAGCAAAGCTGAGAGAGATCATATCCCATTAGGTCAATCAATAACAGACAAGCTTTCAGAAACACAAGATCTTAAAAAATTACAGAGGGAGAAAATTAAAATGTCACTGACAAAAAAATCAAGAACTCATATATCCAGAAATAAGGCTGTTTTTTTCAACCATATTGGACTGACTCACAAAGACGATATGTCTTCAGGAATCCTGCCTTGGTTATAATTAAAGACTATTACAGGTATAATACACTTTTCCTCCATAATTAAGGCGCTCCTGTTTCTTAGAAGACTGGTGTTAATTCTGTTTCACAAACAGGAGGGTTAAGTTACCCTCGTTCATATGGTCAGTGGGTGGTAAAACACACAGCACAGAAAAGCTGGCTCAGTCCCCTGCTTCACTCTTGGGAAATCTACTGTCTCCCCACATTCAGGAGAGAGCAACTGAGATGAACCTAAGCCAGCATACACAAAGAATCTGGATGTAACCTTGAGAGACCTCCTGTTTCAAGGACAAGACGGGACTAATATATAAAAATCAGCAGTCATGGCTGGAAGCTGTTTTCTACAGCTCCTCTCTATGCTTTACATCAGAAAAATCCCTGCAAAATTTTGTCTTTAACAACTACCACAATCACTGTATTATCTGAGGAAATTCCTCATCATAACAAGCTTTTGTGTGTTTTCTGTAATTCCTTTACAAATAACCTTGAGCCTTGTGTATGTCCTCTTAATATCTCAGGAGAGGATCTCACTTTCTCCTCCTCTCTTCCTCTTCTGTCTGACTTCCCCCCCATCCTCCCCCCAATTATCTCTTGCTGTCTTCTGGGTGGTTATGTTTAATCTCAGGATTAGGCAGAAGCCTGCAGTTTGCCTTGAACAGCTTATCAGCTTCCAAGAGACATTTACAGGGAGAGAAAGACTCCAGTTTTGATAGCAGTAATTGTATTTAGCTTGTAAGACACAAGGCTATTTATCTCACGGCTGGGAAATCACAGAGGGAGAGAAAGGAAATATTGCTGATAAAAACTACATAAAGCCAAAAAGAATGAAGAAAAGAAACAGCATCCTCCTCAAAGTCCCTCCAGTGGAAGGATAAGGTGGAAAATGGACTTCATTGAACAAAAAGATGATGCCACTTGTGGAAGAAGATTGAAAATATCAAGGGAAAAGTGATAAATAGCTTGCATAGGACAAGAAATTACCTGTTTCAAAGCAGACTATGAACTCTAGTTCAGTAGTCACAATTGCATAAAACTCAGTGAATCTTATTTGGAGATGGGTATAACCACTTTTAGAGAAACTGAATACTGACATTCCATTTAAAGACAGCTGGAGATGTGCACACCCACGTAGCCTGAAAATGAAATCTGTTTTTTGTTTTTCACAGAAGTTTACGATAGCACCCATCATAGGTTGCAGGGTATCATACGACACTTAATATTTAAACCCACTTCATTTTTCTTGCTTATTAAATGCCCTTTCCATTCCACATCTCCAGTATTCAGTCTGCTCTCCCCAAAACAGCTCCGTGCTCCAGTTCTCCCATGTCCAAAGCCCCATAATAGTGCTGATAACGATTTAACTCAAGTTCCATTTGCCCTACTGTACTACTGCATTTTAAAAATGCCTGCAATAGTTTTGGGTGGGTATTAAAGAAAAAAAAATAGGATCTAGATGTTTTGAATCTTATTAAGCTGTAACAAATATTCTAATTTGGTGCGACTGAAAGAGCATGCAAGCAGGACAGATTTAGCATAATCCCACTGAGAAATACTCAGCACTTTGTTAAAGTATCCAATGGTCTTCAACAGTAATATAAAAAACAAACAAACAGAAAAACACCTCAAGGTCCTTTTCTGCAGGGCTGCTCTTCAGACACTCTTCTCGCTCTTTATACTTGTGTCTGGTGTTACCCTGTCCTAGGTGCAGAATCTGGAACTTTTTCTTTTAAAATTTCATCCCATTAATGATTGTCCAATGCTCCAATCTATCCAGATCCCTCTGCAAGGCCTCTCATCACTCAAGAAAGTCAACAGCACCTCCCAGTTTTGTATCATCAGCAAACTTGCTAATGGTGCATTCAACTCCTGCATCCAGATAATTGATAAAAATACTGAACAGAACCAGCCCTAGAACTGAGCGCTAAGGAACAGCACTGCTGACCAGCTGCCAGCCAGATGTAGCCCGATTGACTACAATTCTTTGGACCCTGCTGTTCAGCCAGTTCTTCACCCAGTGCACTGCATACTGGCTCAGCTCACAGCTGAACAACTTGTCCAGAAGGATGCTATGAGGAACGATATCAAAAGCCTTACCAAAATACAGAAAAACTACATCTACCACCTTCTTTTCATCCCCTAGGTGGGTGGTCTTATCGTAGAAGAATAACAAATTAGTTAACCAGGACCTTCCCTTCGTGAATCCATGTTGACTGTGCCTGATCAGTGCATTATTTTTTAAATGCTTTTCAATAGCAACCAGTATAATGTTCTCCATATTTTTTTCCAGGAACCGAGGTTAGACTAACAGCTCTGTAGTTCCCTGGGTCTTCCCTCGCACCCTTTTTACAAATTGGAATAATATTGACTAGCTGTTTCAATACAGAAGATTTGTTTTTAACTCTTCTGAGAATTGTTTACTCCATCCCAAACCCCAGCATTCCTAATTTAAATCCATCTATCCCACTGTAAAGTGCCTCAAATTTGATGGGTTTTACTGTAATCTGAAACAAAAGCATGTCAGATGCTTCATCTTCCTAAACTAGCTTTCCTGTCTTACCTAGTCTTGGTCCCAAATAACTCCTACTTCATCATTAGAAAGATTTATTTAGATATAGGGAAGGCTCTCAGCAAGAACATAAGAGCAAGAAAATAAGAGTGACCAAGTGCAGCCTGTTTCCTGGGATGTGCACCAAATAGTGAAGGCATATGAGAAAACAGAAGTCATGGAAAACTGTACTTTAGGGCATAGAAATTCATACCTATGTTAACAAAAGGTTTATATGCTGACTGAGAAACACATTGTGATGACCAGCCTAATAAACCAAGCATAAAGGAACTGGCTATCAGTACAGCCTATGGAAAAAAGCCATCTCCTTATTGTGTACTTGAGGGAGAGGAGAAATGGCAAAACTAATGCAAATAAATCATAAATGGCTTAATGCTTTTGGCTGATCTAAACCACAACAGCTGAACTGCAGATAGCAGCCCCAGTGCTAATGCTACTATTTGCCATCACCAGCTCTCAGGGGCTTTGTCTCAGATACTTGTACTGGGCCACTGTTCAGAGTCTTGCTACCAAGTGAAAGAAACTCTAGCAGGGTTGGAATGGTGAGAGATCATCCCTAATGACCGGGATTATTTCAACCCCAAAGCTTGGCCACCCTTAGCTCCAAGTTAATTCCCTCATTTACCATTTCTCTCTAACCCTTTTCCTCACAACAAAATATAAAGCTCACATTGCAGGTGACTGAGATGCAATTGGATGCTATAAAAAACACAATGTCAGTGCCCGAATTGTAAATTTGTTGCTTTTCTGTTTTCCTTCCATTTCCTTGGTTTTTATTTGAAGTTGCAAAAATACAGCTTTGGAGTCTTTCAGTCCCATTGGGCTAGTTTCATTTAATTTCAATTTAACTGAAGACTGTGTTTTAAGGAAAGCCAATATTTTCTCTCTTTGCTCATTTAATGAATATCCCACTTTTATTTGCACTTTTCATTGAGCAAGTAATTATAAGTCTAATGTATAATCCTTCTACAGGTAATAAAACTCAGAGAGGTGCATGGAAATTCCATTCAGAATGCAGCCCTGCTGCCTCCAGATTGCACCACCTGTGATGATGAAGATGATACTTTAGGTAGTTTATAAAATGATGCTGTAGCATTGTGCAGAAAATCAAGTACACATGAAATTGTCCATATTACAGAGAACACAGCATGCCCAAACATGCATGTGCTACAAACATGATGTTTTTTAAACAGTACATAAACTGCATTTCCAGAATTGAAGTGATCCTACATGTAAAATAAACGATTCCTTAGCTATTATTACACAAGCTTGATAAAAATTGCAGTTTCAGCAGTCTCCAGCTGAAACACGCTGGATTAGCCTGGGTCAACCCAACCACAGCGCTTTTTACAGAATTGAAACTCTGCTGAACACCAGTTTGGTCCTGCACTCAGTACGAGAAACAAAACTGCAAGTTAGGTCTGTGAGAGACAACAAATTATTCATTTCAAAAGCTCTTATTTGGTCTTCTTCTAAACCATTAACTGCCTAGAAAATTGAACTAATAAGAATTGGTTTCCTGTAATTATTGGCTCATTGAAGCTTTTCCCAAGTCTGAGGCATTCATTGTGCCTCTTCATTATATGGATATACTGCTATTTAACATGAATTGAGATCAAGCCACAGTCCTCTCCTTTGGGAGGGCTGGAACACTGCCCTCCTCCCATGGTTATTTTGTTTAGCCATGTAGGATGTTTTTAAGGTTTTTTTTCTTTCCTTTTTTTTTTCTCTTTTGCTCCCTCCCCCCCCCTTTTTTTTTTAATTTGGCTAAAAAAAACCAGTTTGAAAGAAACTGAAAACAATAAGTGAGACACATGCACATGCACACAAAGTATGATCCCATAAGCCTTATTTTCACAGGGACAGGCAGAAAACTTCATCATCTACAAAGAGCCAGAAATTGAAATATATGCATGGAAAGGAAAAAGTGTCTGAAACATAAAGGTGTCCTTTTCCCTTGGGGTACAACTGGGTATACTCAATACTGGCCCAGAACATAAGATTAATGTTGTTCTATAAAACCATATATCTTCTAATGAAAACACAGCAATATATTTAGCCAAGACAGAAGCAGAAGGTACTGAGGTAGTCTCTGAATGTGATTTATTTTCCCTTTTTAAAAAAAAAATCTCCAAAGCAATGAGCTGAATATTTTGTTTCTTTACACCAGAGACTTACTACAGCAAGTAATATAAGAAGAAAATTTATTCATGGGGTTTTTACTGACTGTAATAGGCTGCCAACTGGATCAGAGGTATTTTACCACAAAATAATTGATGAAAGAAGCAGAAGAAAGATGGTCAGTTTGGCCACACTTCCCTCTCTAACCAATGGACAGCAGAGCTAGAATCTAACTCAGCGTGTCTGTGTCTGTCACGGCGATCTTGGAAAGCAATTATTTCACAGAAAAAAAGGATAATTATTAAAATCTGCTCTTTTGCGTATCTATCACCAAAACACTGACAAAGTATCATGTTGAATATGTGGCAGAGACTACCACAGGATCACTCACATAAAAAACTTTCTTGTGCTTTTTCTGAGTGGAAGAGAGAAAATTATCCCCTTGGAGTAACTTATTAGTGTGATATTGCATAAACAATTAGGACATTGCTCCTAGTTTGAGGTTAAGTGGCTTGTGGGCTACTCCTACACGACTAGCAAATTGCCTCATTTTTATGACAGAATTCTTCCTTCTATCCTGGGTCATTTATGTTCAACCTAGAAAGGAAGAACTGAAAGTTGCTTAGACTTAATGCTGGAAACCAATGAGAAGATCATGGCTTGATCTTAGACAACAACATGTTATTCACATGAATCCACAGAATGTGGATGACACTGGAATTCTTTCTGCGTGCTCCTCCTGCTTCTTGTAACCATCCACATCACCAAGCCTTGACTATCTTATGCAGTCAGCATCACATACAGCAACCACTTTTGTTCTTGGAGTGAGTTCAACCTTTTAGCATGGTGACATAGAGTATCCCAAAGTTGTGATTTGCCAGTGGTGGAATAAAACATGAGACAGTGACTGAAGAGCCAGCTGTTCACTATTCCTGATGGATTTAGGGTGATGATTTCCAAAGAGATACTGAATTGTTCTACTGCATTTTGACCTAAAGTCAACTAAGAGTTGAGAGTTTTAGCTAGGTTGGCTGTCAACCTTTATATCTGCAAACCTAAAAGAGAGAGAGTGAAATTCCAACGATGAAAAATTACAAGGCAAGCATAAGGGCTGTTCAAATACTTGCAACTTAATCTTCCACATTCCTTATACTTCAACTCTATATCTGTATTGACAGTATCTTGGTTGTGGCTAGAGTCATCTCTCCTTTGCATAAGGTCTGTTCAAAACTTTTCTCCCTTAAATATATAGAAAATATCACAAGTAGCAAAACCAAGTTTGTTGTTGAATCAGTTTGTAACTCTCTGCAGAACCAGGATTCACTTACAGACCTCTGAAATAGCAGGATCTATGTGCATCATACCACACAGTTGGCATGCTTATTCTTCCAGTGTAAAGGACCACTACTTTGTCTTCCAACAGACAGACTGTGCACTACCAGACTGCTCAATTTACTGTTAAGATGAAGAAACAAAGATTTATATAGCAACCAGTTGTTATTAAACATTAGTTTGTAGGTATAGATACATTGAAAGAGAAAAACAAAGAGGAAAAAAAAGTATGTACCTGTTGGGTAGTGTTCATTCACCGGCCAGCTGTCAACCTGAAGTGTGGCATTGCCACCATTCCTGGTAAAGCGTACTACGTGGTATTTGCCATCATTTACAGGTGTGCTTTCCTCTTTAATAGAGATGTCCACTGTGCCAATATTGAAGACTACACCAATCTTGCCTTGCTCCTAAAATAAAAGAAAAAAATGATTGTAAATTGCTGCCTATTAGGAGAATGTTCTTGGGCTATAAATCGCCAATGGGTAATTGTGCCGGCAGATGGCACTGAAGAATACACAGAAGCATCGTTTTGAGCTTTGTCAGGACATCTTTCATTGGCTCTGCTTCAATACAAACATTGTCTTTTGCACTCTTCTTTACAGCATTCATCTGAACATAGCAAGTAATTTGTTCCCTTAAAACATCCCAGAAGACAGGTGAGAAATCAGACAATAAGAACAAGGAGATGTGGATAAATAATTATTTGAGCAACATCTCTACTGATTGTTAGAAGCCACTTTTTCAACTGTCACCTGAAATGCAGCCACAAGCAGGCTGCATACCAAAAATTGTTTTGTTCTCTTATTCTACCAGTGAAACAAACAGTCCCCACTCTCCCAAAAACCCAAACTGTGGGATCCAGCAGGAAGAATGCAGTAACAAGATGGATGGAATTAGAACTAAGCAAAAATGTAATTATCTGACTTCGACCACCTGAGGGAAGCTAATTGCTTTTAAACCAAATGGAAAACCTCCCAGACTTTCAAAAGACAGGAATGGCCACAGTCTCTTACTTTTCTACATCACATCCCAAGCAGTGCTTTACCAATAAAGCAGTCCTCCATAATGTTTTATCAGTCACTGACTTAAAGGGCAGCCCAGGCAAAGCCAGCTGTATGAACCATAACACTTCCTCCTGCAGCTGCCCTTCTGTGGTTCCAAGTAATGACCATATTCAGTGACCCTAGGTTGTAAAATATACACCCAGAGTATATTCAGATTAGATATCCACATTTAATACTACTGATTTAATCAGTGCCAGAAATTCCCGTCACTGTACAATCTACAACTAACAGGAATGTACCTTCAAGCCCTCAAGGAGAGGTACAGCATGCTGGTGCCAACGTTTATGAAGGCATATTAGGTGTACCGCATGGATCCAGATCTGTTGCAGACAGGCAGAACTAAAATGTATCATATACAAAGCCAATACATTTGCTAGCCATCCATACTATAAAATTGGCAATAGCTTTGTTAACTGTCTCGACAGAAAAATCAAGAAAGAAACAACAACAGAAAGCATGGGCATCTCATATCCAAACATAACCTGTTTGAAACAAACCTAAGGTACTGTAAAGGGGCAGAAGAAATTTTGTTACTGTTATTACATCGCATATCCGTTGGGTAGGCAGAGGCTCCATCCTTCAGGGCTCTTATGCTGACTGAGTTCACTGCATTCAGGTTACCAAATCTCAGCAATAAGAAAGAAACCTCTTCTCTTGTACTTCATGGCAACCTCAGATTCCTCTCCCGGATTTACTCCTGTCTCCCGCTATCAACAGATCTTTTCCTTTAAAGCCCTATGTCTTCCAATTTCTAACAAAGGCTTTTCCTGGTTCCTATTTTGCCTTGTATTTCAAAGTTTAATCATAACAAAATACTCATCATAAGTTCTTTATATCTGTGATACTGTTCTTTCTTTGGACTTTTTTTCTTGACAGCATCTCCCTTAGTCCTCAGACTACAGTGCTGTTGTTAGGAAAGGAAAACAAACAGTCCTGTGGCTGAAGAGGTCATTAAAAAATTCAGACTGTGCTTCGACTGCTTCCAGTTTAACGCTGTTACAGTAAGAACCCTGTTTTTTCTCTTGTTATAATGGTAAACCTTAGACTCTGCTAAATGTATGCTGGATAGCAACAGCCTCACATACATTCACTCTGCTACGCTTCAGATAAACTTTCCTTCAAGATATTAATAATCTTTTTTTCCCCGGAACATAGGGTAAGTGAATTGCTGCTCTCACCAAAGGCATGAACTCAGAAACCATTTGAAAAGAATCAACCTTTCTTATCTCATGCTACTCCAAAAATGAGGCAGTTTTTAGCAAACAGATTTATTTCAGGTAAAAACACTGCTGGCATGACTCTACCACTTCTTTGACACATAAAGTTAGTTATGTCCCAAAACTACTTTAGTGAATCTTTTGCTGGCAACCGTATAATTATCTTTATTTGCATAACAATTTGCAAAGAACAAGTGATTAATTTTTGCTTAAAGACTCAAAGAATGTCTGCTAACCCAGCAACCTGGCTACTGACTCCATGTGGTTTTGCAAGGTGCTGCCTTACAATCGGCCTCCCAGGCAACCTCTCATACAGCTTTTCAATTGCCATCAATACATCAGCCTTCTTTTGCAAACTCTTGGCCAGTCTGAGAAGAGTCCACCTTGGTGAAGGTATAACGTGAGCAGGTAAAATGAAGAGCTGCACCTTGTCTAATGGAACAGATCTCTACCACCACAGAAGAGACAACGTTCAAGAGTTATTCAGCAGAGTGAAAGCTGCATACCTTCAAGCCCTACAGGCTTAATGAGGCAGAGATAAAAACTTGCAAGTGGGGAAAAGGACGGTGGGAAGTTTAGCTAATCTTCCCTGCAGAAGGAGAAAATGTTTCTGATCTGTCCTTTGAGGAATAGGAGATAGAACCTTTCACCAGGCCTGAAGGAAAAATCCCATGTAAAGAGCCAGTGATAACCCAAGGATAAGAGGGCACACTGGGAAAGAGATAAGATTCTGGAAGCAGAGGACTGCAAACCACCAGTGGCCTTTAGTCTGATGGAGGGAAGAAGGAAATGAGCAAACTGGCGCCCTCACCATCCCAAGCACATTGCCACTCCCTCCCCCACAGATGAGAGAACACAGCCCTTCTAAAAGCAATGTAACACTTCGTTGCAACTGCAAAATGCAAAAAATTTGTCTAGAAAAAGATTACGGGCCTGACTGAAGGCCTGCTCCAGCTCTCTTCTGCTCCCCTTGGGCAGTGCTGCCTGTGACTCTGAGTTTTGCAGGAGCACAACTTTATGCCAGGTTTTAATACTCTTATTTGGACTGAGTAGGAGCTTGTAATAAAAAATGGTTCCATTCTAATTACCAAGATAAAACACAATTTACCAAAAGCAGGGCTATCAAAGCCAAATGGCTCACACAGAATTCAAGACATAGTTTATTCATGGTATTTTATATCTCCAGGGCACCAGATGCTACAAAAAAAAAAGCAACAATTAGTTTATGCATTCCTGGCAGCCAAAAAAAAAAAAAAAAGAAGCAAAACCAAACCAAAACAAACCAAAAAGCAACAGTGACCATGGACAATGGAGGAAAATCCAGGATATATTTTCAAGATCTCTTCAATTCCAGTTCCCTACACTACAATACCTCATTAAAAGCAGCTTTTACCAAGACCTACCTCCCTTCTAAATCTGAAAGACAAGCTTTACCACTAAACTTTAACACTTCATAATGGATGTGACCTTTCATTCCTTTCCCAATACATTCAGCTAGTAGATTTTCTTTCCACATTACCAAACACAGGTATTAACTGGACAAATAAGAATGTGACAAAGGCAGGCTTATCTTTGAGGCACTATCTGTAACGCTTATTTTGTAGCTAGAGAAGAAAAATCCTAACCATACAGCAAGAGAAAAGCTAAATACAGAGCAACACAGAGTATGCAAGTTACATGCTCTAAAAGGGCTCAAGAGAATTTTAACAGGCAGTGTGCATTTTTCCTCTCTGCATCAGTATTCACTGGGCTGCCCCAAACACTTTCCATGAAAGATAACCATTAATTAATGTTTTTGAAACCTCCGAGTGACATCAAGTGCTGGCACTGTATCTTGGAAAACTGAGAACCGTTTTATTTATAAATAATGAAGTGAACTCAGCATTCGATCTGTATTTTACTTCTCCCCTTCTTTATGTAAGGCTGATGTACCAAAAAGGATTTATAAAGTTCCTCAAGAATTTATCCTTCGTTGATTTGTCCCATAAAATTGCTGCCCTCAAATGCCACACTACCATTTCCTCACTTCCAGTTCTTCTGGAGATAAACTTCTGCCATGACGTCTCTAAGACTTCAGGCAAATAATTATGATCACATAATGGAATAGTTGCAGATAAATTATAAGAACAGAAAACAAAAAGGAAAGTACTAAAAAGAACATAGAAGGCCTCACCTTTACCTCTCTGTTGCACACTGTGTCCTTCCACAGGCTTCTGGCAACAGTTTCTTGTTACACGCACTGTTACCAAAACATTTTGAACATTATTAAATTATATCAGGGCTCAGCTACAGCCTGGATCGGGGAATCTGTAATCTATTGCTCACCCTTAAGCATTATTTCACTTTTGGCAACTTTTTATTTTACCTTTCCGTGAAACAGATTCTTCATCTGTGACAGATAGGTATTAGCCACCTCTCTTTCCAAGCTCTATAAGCCCTGTAAACCCAAATATATTTTATTTAAACATTGATGATATCCTGCCAATCCCAACTCTTTCAGCCCTGACAGCAACTAAAATTCAAGAGGAGCACATCCTAAGATGTTCTTAGGTTCTACTTTCAACTCCTCCAAAACCCATTCCTTTCCCCTGAAGGGACCTCAGGATCATTTCTGAGGTCTGCCATTTTTGCAGGTATTTTTTTTTCTTTTGTTTCCTTTCACCCAAGGAGAACTAAAGCCTGCCTGCATGCAAATTGTCAGGCCTTTGCTTTCTCAGTGCTGTGCCTTTACATTTTAAAGGCATCTGTCTTTCTGTAGCAGACCATGTGGAAAGAAAGTCAAATGCGGGTGGCAGTGATTTTGTAAGGTGAGCAGTATGAGTGTGTTAGAGAGGACACATAAGTGAACAGCCACATGCACTCTGTGCTCTGAGAAGAGCTTTATTTTTGTGTCCTATTTTTCCTAATGTAAAATTCAAATCTTTTGGACTGAAAGTATATAGCTTTTCCCTGTGTGCAGAAAGCATTCCATTTCAAAAACCTAGCGGGAGAACTCCAGGCAACAGGACAAATCCTACTCTCAGCTGCATCAATATGAATCGATAACAATTCTGTTGGAGAAACTAAATTCCTACTGATGCAGAGGGAAGCAGAGTTTATTCCAGTACCTTTACGTTGTTTGTTTCTTTTCCTGAAACTAAATGTAAAAGGGAAAAAAAAAAAAAAGAGGCATTTATAAAACATAACTGAAACCCGACTAGAATCCCACGGTAACTGTTTTCTCACACTCGTTTTACTTCATCATTTTTTAATAGTCACTACTGTGCAGACTGCCTCCTCCTCCCACCCAGGCTGGTTCCAACATGACTAGACATCAGCCCAATGCGGCAGACACTGTTCCTGGTTACTGCTGCCTGATGATCACTGCTGATTTTGCTGCTCTCATCTGAAAATGATACAAGCTATTTCAGTAATACAACAGGCCATTTTGCCCTGTAGGAAGGTTCTGTAAACTTCTTTCTTTTTCCACAAATGCCACACGCATACACTTCAACTGGTACTCTTTAAACTCAGGAAAATTTATTTGTTTTCTTATAACCCCAAGCACTGCTCTTCCTGGAATGGCTTCCTTCTAATTAGGCTCCTCAGACTTTCAGTCAATGTTTTTAAAAAGAGACTGAACCTTTATTTCTCTGTCTTCGGAATTTTTATTTTTGGTTTTCTCAAACTTGATTCTGGATGTTAGTCCAGCTGTCAGATCACTCACTTTCTGTGTTTTGGGGAACTTTGTGCGACAGTGCTAAATGTAGAGAGATATCCAGGAGAACTGAAGGTAGAGATGTATATTCCACAAAGGACACATTCATTAATTACTACATCAAATCACTTTATGTGAACTTTCACTGTAAACAGAAACTCAGAAAGTTCTTTACTGATCAGAAAGATAGTAAAAACCAGCATTGTGCTCAGAGGACCCTTCTGAGCTGCTACTAGAACTAAATGCATGGCTGGACAGGCCTTTCCAGTATATAGATATCAATGGATTTAAGAAGGGAAAATATTAGAACCTGTATTCAGCATAGAGTATAAGGTAGTTACTCCTACTCCAATCTGTCTGTTCATATTTAATGCCATTTTTTAATACCACTGGGAAGTAACTCCAAAATCACAATTCAGTATACACAAAACTCTAGAGTTGGGTAAAGGGAGAGTTTACTGGACAAAGTCTTCCTTTACCCAAATAATGACAGCAGGGAAAGCACGCTCAAGAACCATTACAGCCATCCTGGCAAACATAATAACAAAAGCAGCAAACATTGTTAAGGAAATGACAGGCACTGATGCTCACATAACTTGGAAGCTTTTATTTATTTATTTATAACAAGAAAAAAATGTTATTAAGGTGCAAAGAAGTACATACGCCAGCTAATTTTGTCCAGTTTTTGAGGGCTATTACAAGAAGCAGTGGGTCGTTTGTTGTTATACACTGCTTGTTACTTCTTCAAGGTGCTGAACCAAATCTACTAAATGCCAGGTACAAGCCTATTTATCAGAGAGAATGCTACACACACAGGACAAAATAAATAGAAATTATTACCCCTTGGGGCCGTGGTTTTTGAAATAATCAATTCTTACAGATACATAATTTATAAGGCTAAAAAGGACAATTGTTTTAATCTAGTCTCCTCTAAAATTTTATATGAGACCATATATCTCCTCTGAATTGATTAGTTTTTTAACGATAGGATATATTTTAGAACAACACTTATTTGTAATTTGAACATTTGCAGCTGAGGAAAGAAGCCTCAGAGTCACTGCAGCTGCTTGCTTGGTGAAATCAGCCCAGTGTTGAACATGGTCAAAAGGGCAAGCAGAATGTCAAGAATTATAACAAAAAGGAACAGTGTGCAAAAGTTACACGTTAATGGTGCGCCTTTGACTTTAACTCTTTAACACAGTACACAGATCTGTACAGGCTTTTTCAAAAAGAATAAGAGGAGATGTAAAAGGTCCAAAAAAGTACCACACTTGAAACTGTATATATAAAACCATAAAAATAGAGATAATTCAGCACTATTTTTTTATAACTCAGAGAATTACAAATATGAAGTAATCAGATAACAAAGTTTAAGCAAAGAAAGTACCTTTTGAGACAGTACGAAACTGAACCATGCAACTCACTGTCAAAGGATGTTTTGTATGCCGAAGATACATTCAAAAATACACATAATTCATGGGAGGAAAGTCAATCAAGAGCCACTGAATGCAACAATGTTAACAGAACCTCCTGCTCAGCAGTTCCTTAAAGGAAGATCACTACCATTTCTTTTAACTTTTACTTCCTGTATTGAAAAACCATCTAGTACCATATTTCTACAAATGGCATGTAAGACTGTGATCAAGTTAACATTTTCTTGAAGGTCTTTACTGATTCTTATTCATTTTGTGAAGTGGTGAAACACTGAAATTGACAAAGATTAATGAGAATCTAATCTTTTCCATTGAAGGTTTAGAAAGGGTAGTTTAGATAAACACCTGACACAGCCAGGCTGCTGTATTTAGTCCTGCCTCAGAGCAAGAAAATGGTTTCAGCTTCATCTTTGTGTGACTGCAAACTCTCCCTCCAGCTTTACAGAGCATAAGGGAAAACCACTCAGCTCTCTGAGTTTCTCACTTGAAAGAGAGTTTTCCAGTCCTTCATTTAATCTTCCCCATGGCCCTGAACCTCCTTTGGTTTACTAATACAGGATATTTCAAAAAGATGCACCCAATTTCAAAGCCGTACTTTTTTGAAACATCCTGTACTTTTCTTCAAATGTAGACACCAGAAATTTTTAACTTCAGTTTACAGAAATCACACAACCACTTTGGTTTATATGTTCAAAGACCACACCATACCTTTTGGCCACAATCTTACCACAGAGGCTCACATGTGAGGCGTATTCGCCACCTTCGCCACCTTCGCTTATTCGCCAGGCTTAGTCTTATTCAGGAGTGCTCTCTGGGAACGTCCCTTCTATTGAAAGATTACTTCTATTCTCTGTTTTGAGATACATCACATGACTTAGTTCAAGTAGAATGTATACAAATTTCCTTGTTAAGAGTTTACCAAACTTTCCAAACCGCCCTTCACTTTTTGCCAGTTGACTGCTTATGTGGGACACAAACTATTAGACACTACTTTTTAAATGGCCTGTACTACGAGAAATTGTAGCACAGCAATACAGTACCACTAAAGCAGATCTTATTCTTTCCTGTTCTTGACATGTTTTTTGACCAAACACCCTTGCAATGTTACAGAAATACTGAGTTACCAGTGGGATGTGAATTTGCAGTTATCTTGTTTACTTTTACCTTATATTCTTCTCTTCCTTTGTCTTTCCCTCTTTCAATCTTTGCCTTTTGCCTAATAAAAGTTTCTTTTACAAACAAAACTATCCTGAAGACAAACCGAAAAATGGACAAGCAGCTCAATTCTGTGACAACTCTACTGGGCTCAAGAGTGATTAATTAAGTACTGCCACACACACAAGATATTTTGGCCAAAAAAAAAAAAAAAGCATGTATGAGATAGAGGAGCTGCTTGTTTTTTTCAGCTCAGATACTCTGCACCTGATAAGAGCTTTATGTATCACTGCAGGTTTTTAGGTAACATTAATACACAATATCAACAGAATTACACTTAGGAATTAACTTGGCACCAAATGTTTCTGTATTTCATGTAAAGTGATGCCATCAGTACAATTTGAGACCTTTTTTTTTAAATCACTCACTCATAGAGGCAATGAGGTCTAGTTACAGTACATGGTTGAAAAACAGAAAATATTTATTTTCTGCTTTTACTGCTAGTCTGCTATACCTTGAACAAGCCACTACTGTTTCTCTCCCTCAATTTTGTCTTTTTGTATTATGAAGCCACAGGCTTATCAAACAGTGTATTTGTATATTATCTACTGCAGTGGAGCCCTGATATCCAGTGGGGCCTCCAGCTGTAGTTGCAGTACAAATAATTAATATCAAGCAGAGTATCCTGATCTACAGTATCACAATTACCAAGACCAGGTTTGTACTAAGCTCACCCTAAATCCATTTCCTCAAAATCTGGGGAACACTGTGGCAGATCTAGTTGTTCTTGCTTAAATCTGACACCTGCTGAGCAAAGCCTAATAATCAGTGATATTCAGCGGTCTTAAAAGGGAGGCTTGCTTCTGTGCTATTCAGTGCCTAGGACTGTGTGCCCAATTAAATCTTTTCTTCCCATGACCTACGAAAGCACCAGTACACTGCCAGTCAATTATCAGGTGGTAAAATGTTACAAGAAATACATGCAGGTGTGTTTAGGCTATACAATTTGTGGGAAAAAAAAATATGTTGTTACACAGCTGGTGAAGCTCCAGTCATGAGGCTGTTAATCCCTCTCATGTAGAGATATCATAACACAAGTAAAGAAACAGAAATGAGCAGCATGCTGAAAAGGGGCATTTCCTAGGGAAACAGAATGCAAAACAAATTAAGAAAGCAATACCTGTCCATTGTCTCACTAGCAAATACATTATGCAGATAGTTACTTTGTTTCCCCAGCTTACAATACGCATCATTAAACTCTGCCCTATCTGGCAGTGCAAACTCCAACTATAATTAGGATTAAACATTCTGATGGTGCCTTTTGAAAACATTAATAGTATGTCCTGGAAAGTTTTGTGAAATTATACCATTTATATATGATTCTGGACTAGAGCAGAAGCAGGAACCGTCCTGAATGGTGACGGCTGCTGTTGTCCTAAAGGACTGAGCCAACATGTACTGTATGCTGCATTTTAAACCCAAAGCATCCGAAGCTGCTGCACCCCTACAGCATTACAGAATTTGGCAGATTAAAAGCAGGCCTTTACCTATCTGTGTCTAAGTGGTGCTGTGTAACTCACTCTTCAGACAACAATGTGACCAGCTGCTAAAATGTCACATCCACTCAATAACAAAATGACCATAGTAGCAAGTTGGATTTTAGTAGGGTACAAGAAAAAGCAACTTGCTCAAAAGCAGAGATCTTCCAGGAAAAAAATATGTACATCCATCTCCCAAAGTCTCCCTTGGAGTTTTAATCCGCTGGGTAACATTACCAACAATTTATGTTGACGGAAGCTAAAGTGGCAGTTACACAAAATACAGCATCAAAGATCTGACACTTACAGGCAGCATGGAATAAACTATGTACCTTAACTACTAGGCTTCCTTATCAAGAGCATTGGTACAATTGTGAGATGTCTGTGGGCTGAAGGCACAGCATATATCACTCTGTAACAGCAACCAAGGCTGTCTGTCTCAACCCATAACCCACAGAAAAGTGAGCACTTATCAAGAAGATGGCATTAGAAAAGGACACTGCTGTCTGACAGGGAAGGTGATCACAAATATCAGCTTGCCACCATCCAATTAACCCAAGCACAGTAGATGTAAAAGTGCAAGGGCTGAAGAGGCTTTGGACAAAATTAATCCTTTTAAGCTTAGTTTTGCATAGAGTATATTAGTTTGTAAACTCTCTTCAACCCTTAACCATAAACAGTGTTGCAGGGTTTCAGTATGTTCCAAAAATACATGTTCAGAGGTATATGACTAAGCACTATATATTACTATATTTTCCTTTTTCAGTGTGGTTTTCTCATAGAATTCCAATAGAATTTAATGCATCCAGGGTCAATGTTACTTTTGAAATCTACTAAACAGATTTCATGAACTGTTTATAATATCAACAGCATATTGTAAACAAAGTAGTTGTCTTTATCAGACGAACAAGAGTTTTGAGCTAAGGTTCAACAGGCCTTTCCAATAAGACAAGATAATGAGGAAAATATGAGTATATGTAAACACAAACAGTGCCTGGATTCAGTAAGCTTATTTCTAGCTTTTCAAAGCTTGTTTTATCTAAACTGCAGAATGTTTTTTTTTAAAGCAAGTGTAATGGGGCTTTTGAGATGTGGCTGGACTCCAGCAGATGGCTTTTCCAATTCTGAATCAGCCTTTCCTAAGATTTTGAATGGGAGTAGAAAATACAGAACAGTACCTAAACATTGCAGAATAGGAAACTTATATTTCTCATGAAAATACCCTAATTACCCTAAATAATTTATCTGCAGATTTTAATAATTTTCTGTGACAGAGCACTACTTGGTAAGGAACAGTGGAAGAAGAGAAGCACATGGTGCTTTTGAACACATGATTCACCAAGGAGGCCGTCTTTTCCAACATGTGGATCTTGGAAAGGAGAGACAAAGAGAAATGACTTGACAAAATTTTGCAGAAATCAGGAGAAGATACAGGAACAGAGCAAAAAATTAAGAATTCCTCTAATTCTTAGGTCAGTACCTTGTCATTTACATTACCTTGACCTTGCCATCAAAGAACATTTCAAATTTTCATGTTTTATACGCACATAGGATGCACTAACTACTAAATAAATTCACATAGAGTCCTCCCATTTTCCTTGACAGCCTTTATATATAGCTCAATGCATGTTTTCCTATTACCCACTGTTGAGGAATCTCTGTCTAGTGTTTTGTGGCACCATTCAACCTGAGCATCTCTACCCGCAGAGTGGCATTTGGCCCCCCCAATCCCAAAGGCATTTTTACATTCATCTTCACCAAAAGTCAAAAAGCTGCATCTGCACCTTGTTAGAAACAGCACCTTTCACCAAGGCTGAATTTTCCTACAGAGAAAATATGCTAATTTTACTGAATCAATATGGGCCACTGAGAAAATGTTACGACTTGGCTATTTGCGTATTTGTTTTGTGCTGTGGAATTTGCTTACTGTAAAGCCGCTTGGCAAAGTGGTATAGCCAGAGATCCTTGCCAAGTTTGTATCATGTTAGTTAGATCAGAACTTGTGATTTCAAACTGAAACTTGATTTTTGGGAAGGGATGTCATACAGAAAGCTGAAATACTTCCAAGACTAATTTTTTGGCATAGTACATGTGAGAAGGAGTAGAGAGTAAGGAGGTTAATGTCATAATTTCAGTTTCTATACCTTTTTCTGATACCTTCTCTTCTGTACCTTCCAGGAAAAAAGTTATAAGATGTGAAAGGACAACCAATACACCAAAGGAAATTGCATTCTTTGGACTATGCTAAGAGCCTAATCCTATTGCAGTCCCGGCTGCCCTTAGATAATGAGGGTCTTCTAGATTCTCTAACACTCTGAAATCAGTGGGAGAGAAACACAAGTGAATTAAGCATGAGGACACACTCCTTGATTCAGCTTCCCTCTCCATATGGTCACTCATTCACATTATCTTCTGGGGGAAGAAGCTATGTGAGAAGCAGCTATGTTTCACCCAGCCTTCAGGAAGAGACAAAGGACCGCCTTTACAGACAATCCTCTGTTCATAAATTATTGTAGCTACCATTAGGAGCATTGGGGTAAAGGCAGTTCAGGACGTGGGAGGTAAGACCAGTACAGAAACAGCCTATTCCTTGATCTGGACAAGAGTTTTTGTGAGTAAACTGAAGTAGCCAATGGAACTCAGAGCTACAGGACTGTTGTCATTTGAACTATGCTGTTTGTGCTTACATACTGGAAGGAAACATTTTCTTGCCTTTGTCCAGCACTCTGTGACACTCAGTAAATATTACCCAAATACAAGAACAGAGTTCCTCTCATTCATCATTTTGTCAGCATGCTGTTGAAATTAATAGGTCAAACCTTGACATTTGTATTCAGGACAAAGCCCCACAGAGGACATAGATCTGAAAAAGGATTTAGCTTGATACTGTATGTTCAGCACAAAATATCATAGTCTTTAGAAATCACATTTTAAAGAATTGCCATTTTGTTTAGGGAAATAAGAGCAAGCTGTGCCTTGTCTTTTTGCAATGATGCAACCATAGCCCCAACTCCCCAGCTTTTTTCCTTCCTACAGAATCCATCCACCTGACTAGCTGATTGGGATAGTCAATTAAACTGTAACAGGTTTATTATGTGAAATATAAATGAAAAAGAGATAAGGGTGATGGATGTGTGTGGTCAGCTATTACAGCTGTTGTCTACAGCTGTTCTTCAATGCAGATTGAGGCCAGTATTGGCACCATACGGCATGGGAGTTTGGGCTTGGAAGGCAGATACAGCAGTCTACCGATAAAAGGAATTAAAACCAAAGCAGCATGGTGGCTAGCAAGCCAGTCTGACAGATTGAACTGCTGATCACCTTACTAATTTCTGCACCTCTACACCTTAACCAGATCTCCAGGATCCCACCTCGATTCCTACTGCTTTCCTGCAGTCCTACTGCTTTTCCTGCAGTCTGGCTGCAAAGAGGAAGCCAAGTCTTAGCTGGAAAAGGGCTAAAGCCAGTAATGATTCCAGAAGATGCATCCAGACAGCAGCCAGTCAGTTGGTGAGGCTGGCCTGGGTGAACATCTCATAAAACACTATGAATACTGCTTGTTCTTTGAAAACCTTACCACAACCTGGATAGCTAAATGTTTTAGAAAATGGTCATTTGGGCACTTTCATTGGTGAGACACACAGAAGAACATGGTAATGGAGATCAGCAGCTGTCCCTAGAGCAAGGCTCTCACTACAGCTTCAATGGCAAGGCATGTAGGAGTATGACACTCCAGGCCTTAGTGAGTAACAGGATGCCCTGTACATCACAAAGTCATCCAGCCACTGCTGCCACTGAAGCCAAAGACTTAATCTGTTGTGCTAGATGTGGTCTAGGTTCTTGTGGGGTTAAAACCTTATTGTGACCTTTTTTTCTCCTGACCAGTTTTAAGAGTAATCCTAGATAATCTTTCTTCTCACATGATTCTCCTTCTTGTCACATCAGAGTTTGGACTTGTTTCTTCTCCTAGTGGATTCCCTGTTTCATTTCTCTTGGCATCTTTCATCCTCTTCATTTAAGAAGACCCAAACTACACTGTAACAGGAAGAGGCTTCTCTGAAATCTGGTAAAATCACAAAATTATTTTACTGGACACTTTAGATTTTCTGAATGTTTACATTGAAAGAGGAAAACCTGGTTTTAGTTGACACTCTTGATAAGCAAATACTAAATAGATAATTAAAAATTACATGCTTTCTCAACCTTACTGATAACCCTGCCTATGTCCATGCACGATAGCGTAAAAGAGTTGGTAGCCACATCCTTCCAATGTCTCTGCTATACCGATGCTATGGACAGACTGTGGCCTTCAAGAACTTTTTAAAGGGCAACTACCAGCCAGCTCAGTATAAACTTTAATGCCACCAGTTTAAAAATAAATACCTCAGAAATTATATAATAGTGATAACAGAGTCATTTACCTCTTAGAGCACTGGTTTTCACAAAGAAATGCACCTGAGGACACCATGCATCTTCAAGATCCAGAAGATTATTCTGCAAATTGGTGTACAATGCCAGTGACACAGCCTTGTCAGGCTACAGCATACAGAAAACAGTACCAACAAAACAAACCAGACAGTATGTGTATGGATGTGGGATGTGTTTGTAATTATCTTGTGTTCTTGGTTTTCCCACATTACAGCAGGAAAACAACCAGGAAAGGAGAAAATACAACAAAATAGGATGTGCCTGTTTTTTACAAGGTTCCGGTTCATCTCCGTGGAATCTCACTGCTCCTCTAAATAAATATCATTATCTTCAAATTGCTTTGTACATCATCACAGTATCAATAACTGAAGATTCTCCTTCAGGAAGTGGATACAGTTTTTTGGGAATGAATAATATGAAGAAGTTTATGCTGATCCACTAAACATCAGTCATGCTCTTGTACCAAAGGAGAATGCAGTACATGACATAAAGCTCCAGGAAATCCAAGTAACACCAACCCACATGCAGAGATAACCTATACTATAGCTTTAAGGCTGGATAAAACAAGCAGATTGTGGTTCTGTATCATGATATTATGACAGTCTTTTTTCACACTGTAACACAAGTTAACATAATTACAGTTTCCCTAAATAGATGGGTACAAATGACAGCCTGAATTCACAGCAAATTCCTACATCAGGGCTTCGAAAGTTTCAGAAGGGTTTGCACAGCTTCTCACCATCGAGCCTCATACACTAACCAAGAACTGTCCTAGCACGTGAAAGGAGACCATCAATGAGCGGCCAGAACACTTCAGGGAGCACAACAGCTGATTTAACATTTCAGCTGTGTTTTGAAAGAAAAACATTAAAGACATCAAAGAATAAGCATTATACTGGCTTTTAAACTTTTCAGATTTTTCTGAAGAAAAATTAATTAAAAAATTACAGTGGTTTCCTTTCATTACCCAAATATTGTTAGAACACTTGAATTTTTAGGCATGTTACTTATTCTTCCACTTGGTCTTTATTTTCATTCTCCTTTTTCCTTCAAAGAAAAAAAAGGAAGCAGAAAAGATGACAAAATGAGATAAAGCGAAAATGTTCTTACCATTTATAAGCCGAAGCTTGAGATATTTATTTTATCTGAACACATGATTTTCTAAAATAGCAACAAAAGTTAGTTTCAGTGGAAAATTTTTAAACTCTAAAAATACGTCCAGTCAAAAGATGGCCTTATTATGTTTATTTATTTTTACCTTTCCCTCACAATGAAATATGTGGGTTTCTCAAACTGGAATTTCATGCAGAACATAACCACTTTGAACTGGTAACTAGTGGGCTCTACTATTGTCTCAAAAAAGACACATCATGATAATCTTTTTTAGTATACAGTATTTACTCTGTGCAGTCATGGCTAGTGCTAAAAAGGCTGGCCTTCCTTAATCTCCCTGCCAAACTTTGGGCAGTGTTATCTCAAGAGACCACTAAGAAGAATTACTATCACAGGAGATAACATTGCCGTCCTTCTAATAAGGACTTTTCTTGACATTGAAGCATGTGCTACGTGGTGGCAAAGGAAAGTTTGTTGAGTACGTTTTATTCTAGAGTTTGTTCAAATTTGTTGGTAGTGCAAATAAGGGCTGCCTGGAACAGAGAACCAGGCCACACTCTAAATGTGGTATTAATTCTTCATAGATTAAGTTAGCTTAGCAGTTTCATACAGTTTTCTGCTAGAACCCAACATTTTTGTCTGCCATAACTACAACAATGGAATAGGAGAAAACTATTTGAATATAATTTCTTCAGGCAAAGTTACTTGCATCTCATGGTGTTTTGGTGCTTTTAAAAATGCATTTATCAATTTACTTCTACTATGATGCACTTTCTTCTTTCAGGTGACAGAGTCTTGGATTGTTTGGGGGTTATTTTGTTTTTAATACTGCATGTTAAACATTTAAAGGTGCCACCTTAACATAGTGGCTTCTGTATCAGTCAGTGATGAAGAGCTCTGCAACCGTCAAGGCAGTATTAGATGTATGCACTTTTCCCAGCCTTCAGGACTACATTTCTTTCTTTCTTTGTGAAATGAGGTAGGTGGTTTCAAGCAGAGAACATTTAAGCCTTGCCCTCTTTTCTAGTAAACACTTCACCAACAGAATGATCTGAAGTAGAATGGAAGCATGAAAGAGCCTTTATTGGTTTTGTGAGAACGGTTAATAGCAATCAATAGCTGTATTTACAAAAGAAAGGAAAGAACTGATGAGGGAAATCAATAAACCAGAAGCTATGTCTTGATCTGGATTAAAGTGATAGAGAAGGAGCTGTGCCAAGCGTCTCCTGTGAAGCACCAAGTGTCTCCCCATATTTCTGGATAATTTTATAGACGTGTAAGTTACAATACTTTTTTTTTAAAAAAAAAGAAAAAACAAAAAACATCCAACAGCATGGAACAAGCAAAAACAGCAATGAAGACTCCCTGCATGCCACCCTCACTACCTGAGGAACCTTGGAACCTTCTGAGAGGACATCAAGGAAAAGGAGTGGGATTCAAACCCTACAACCCATTCTCTTTTCAGGATTTCAAGAGAAATGGCTAGTATAGAGCTCCAAATTATTCTCAATGCATACTAAAGCAGACTGTTTTTTGAGGATTGTGAATTTTCCAACCATTATCAACTGGGCTGAGACTAACTCATTTGCTGGAGACTACCAAACAGTTACAAAAGAACCGCGATCTTCTTTTATTACCTGTGTGGATTGAGTTAAACTGCTAACTAGAAGAGAATGGCATTGTTTAATCCTGGCACCATTCCTTTGACTTCAGTGGTGTTTATCTAGAAACACATTTGGCTTGAAAACTGTTGCTTTAAATTGATTCTCTGAGTCTTCTTAACCCTGTCAGCAGTTGAGGATTTGGTATACTGCATTATTTTCTGAGATTTAGCTGTGGTTTATTTGCAAAAGCCACTTCTCTATCATTGTATTGACACACAAATGGAACCTGCACTTAACCCTGCCACATTTGCTAACTGAAAACAAATCAAAGATTTTCACTCTTCATTTTCAAAAAGATGGACTTTTTTCTGTCCAACTCAAACAGCCGTAGTATATTCAGATCACTCACTTTCCAGAAATTAATGTAAGCCACAATAGCACTAACATCTCAGAACATTTCCCTCTTTTGACTATGGGTTTATGTGTACTTTTCTTGCTGTGACAATCAATTTTGATAAAAACATTCTGCAGTCCTATTTCTCTATGTCACTTATAAGTTATAGAAGATCATAGTGCTTTTTGTCTTCTATACAAGGGTTGGAACAATGATCTGCATTTCTCCTTCCTGAAGATCCTCTCATAAAGCTATGAAAAAGAAAAATGGGGGAAATAAAGGAGGAGGCAGTGTCGCATCAACACCATGTACACAAAAGCATCAACACCATGTACCAAAATACTACTGCTAGTACAGTGCCTCTAGCTGAAAAAGAGAACAGATGCAATGACTCATGTTACTAAAGGTACAGTGCTTGCAATCAGAACTGAGTTTCCTGGATTGTTAGATCAGCAACTTTCCTGAGTGCCAAATTAAATATTTTAAATAGTTTTTCAAAGTTACAGTTGGTTACATTTGGGCATGCTGATCTTAACAATGTCATGTTAAATATTTTCTTTTTAATTAAGGTAATCACTAAGCTCTGAGGATGAGTATTGTTTTTCACTTCATTAATTTTACTATTAAATGGAAAATAAGATATAGAAACAGACCAGCAAAGTGGCATGACAGAAGGGACCTTACAGTTAGCCTGAAACATCAACACAAGGCTCATGGGTTCAGAGCAACCAGTTTTTAACGCTGGGCAGGCTGTGTGCGCAGGAGCCCCCATTTCAGAATTGCCCAGCACCCACAGTTCCAAACGCAGCTCATAGGATGAACCAGTGAACACCCAGTCTGACAGGCACACTAGCTGGTCTCCACACAACGCAGGCTAAGCTGCTGCATAAATCCAGGTAAAGAGATATACAGAATAACGCACAAAACTGAGAAGGTAAGTGTGGCAGTTGCACTTTCCCCCCCACACCCTGAGATCCGGTGTGGCAGTTGCACATCCCCCTCTCAGAACTGGGCCTTCAATGGGCAGTTAATGGCTCTTTGTGGAGGCTCAGAGCCGGTGGGCAGGGTCCTCAGCAGAGGAGGCGCCAAGCCTGCCCACAGCCCAGAGAAGCTGAGAAGCTTCTTGAATGCCCACAGTCGTGGGGGGGCGTGCAGAAAAGCTGAGAAGCTTCTGGAATGCCCACAGCCAGATCTGAGCAGACTATAAATGGGGTTCCNTGTAAATTCCTTGCCTGGCAGGCAAGTGTAAGTCCTGGCCGCAGTAGGCTAGTGTTTCTCCTTTAAGGGTAAAACGGGGCAGAGAGAGCTCTGGTTTGTTTTCTTGTGAGTGCATATATGCATGCTGTGGATCTCCATTATTCTTATTTCACTGCACCCCAAATAACCTCCTAACCTAACATCCAAACCTGTATATTATGTTATTGGAGTGCTAACTAATTGTATAAACCCCGTTTTCCAATCAGTTTATCGGCGGTACTTTTCCGGCCGGAATAAAGTTTGTTTTGGACTTCGTTGTCTGCCTAAACTTATTTTTGGGGTGCCTCCGTGACAGTAAGTCAAGCACTTTGATTCATCTTTTCTGATTAACAGACAGCTAACAAAACTAAGATATCAATTTACTTTATCATTTAACACAATGCTCAACCATAATCTAGGCACATACTTGCTACCAAATGTTACTAAGACCATTGCATTAGGAGTTAACATTAATACAGATAACAAAAGTTCTTAGGGATACAGTTTTGTTTGCAAGAAATCAAGAATGAAGACTCTTGTGCTCCAGGGTATACGATGAGTTGATAGCGCTTACAAATAAACACTTTCAAGAGTCCAAACAGGGAGTTCCTTCCTCCTCTTGTGTTGGCTTGGCTTGGTAAAGGTTACTGGCCTAGAAATGCCCTTCTGGAACGGGTTGACAGTATTTCTGCATTCAAAATTACAATTGTACATATAGGGGCACTTCTTACAAGCTTTCATCATGAATTTGGGTACTGTTTTTATAAGCAGTAAATGCTTGGCCTGATTTTTCAAAATTAGGCCCACGTACCTCATCCAAAATGCACTGAAAAGAAGCTCCTCTACCCTTCATAGTTATTAGAGAAAAGTATTAACTTAAATATTAAGTTGAGTAAACAGCTTCCCTCGTGCTCTCTTTTCGTAAGCATCGCATCACTCTTGCTCACAGGATTTATTACAGTTTAAGTTCCTGAAAACACTGGTAGCACACCACTGCTCACCAGGTAAAGGTGGACAGCTGGTAGAGTATTTATGTCAGTGACTGTGAAACAGCAAGTCACCTGTTTTTGTGAAGGGAACCATGGTTTAATAAATGAACTGGAGAGCTGCAGGTCAGAAGATCTTAATCCTACCCCTTATGCTGGAAGTGACTTGCTGTTTAACTCACCTGAAGCATAACAGCATTTTTTCCTGAATTCCTTTTTCTTTAAAATGAGAGCAACTTTTTTATTGAATCGTTGTTAAATGCTCAGAGATCCCATGATCTAGAGAGAGAGAATTCTAGACAACTGCAAACTTCATGCAAGAATTGTCTGACCTCTTACTGAAATATTTGCAGATTTGTTTGCAGGCTGAACAGTTCCTGATAGCAGGGTAGCTTGTTTCACTGCTCAGTCCACCCATTTTGTCTGCAGCTGTTCTCAGGGGACACATATAATCATCACATTTGTCGTGATGGCAATGGTGATAATGATACCGTGTGCACTAATGAAAGGCAAGTACATATTTCAGTTTCTGTGGGGGCTGGTGCTTGGGCAACACTGCCTGCCAGCTGTCTCTGTCCACAGCACAACCTGTAATTTAGTTAACAAAATGAGCCATTGCAGAGATCAATCATTATCCTGCCTGTCTTTATCCATTGACTGTTGTTGCCTGTGGTAAACATAGTAGGTGTCACAAACAAGGTCTTTTCGTGTGGAAAGATGGAAAAATAAACATAGAAAAAAAACAGGACTCTTGTTCAATCTGATCTGTCTATTCAGAACTTTTTACTATAGTGCTGGAACTTCTGCTTTTTCTCATCCCTGAAGTAAAGCAAAAGCAATTTGGGCATATAATTTATTCCCAATTTTTCATCTTCACTTGTAGCTTCCTCGACACTTTTACAGGGTTTTGTGTTCTATCTGTGGTCACAGAATCACAGAATGTTAGGGAATGGAAGGGACCTCAAAAGATCATCTAGGTCTAATTCCCCTGCTGGAGCAGGAACACCTAGATGAGGTTACACAGGAAGGCGTCCAGGCGGGTTTTGAATGTCTCCAGAGAAGGAGACTCCACAACCTCCCTGGGCAGCCTGTTCCAGTGCTCTGTCACCCTCACTGNGATGCTCCACTCCCTTAATCATCTTTGTTGCCCTGCACTGGACTCTCTCCAGCAGTTCCCTGTGCTTCTTGAACTGAGAGGCCCAGAACTGGACACAATATTCCAGATGTGGTCTCACCAGGGCAGAGTAGAGGGGGAGGAGAACCTCTCTCGACCTGGTCTGACCAGAAATTCTTAATGAATAGCTGTTTCTTCTTTATATCCATCATGTGTTTTCAGATCCAGGTGGATGCTATAGTTCATTCAGTTTCCTAGCCAGATGAATTTTTAGAGGTCAAACAGCTTCAGTGGTCATCAAGAAACAATGTTTGACACTATGAATATTTCACTTCCCATGTACATGAAAGCTGAAGAAGGAAGTCAGAACCTTTCACTGATTTAACTTTTCTGTCTGTTGACGAAATAGGTATACCCAGGGCCCTGGGTTATGCAGATCACTTATGGAACTGCTCACAGTTTAATACCAGGCAAGTGCAGAGTGCAACTCTGAGCACAAATCACTCCATATCATGGTCTACAACTCAAATTCTCATTCAATTTTCCCTCAGTGTTTGGTTAACATTCGGTATTGCATCCTCCCTTGATTCAGTTTCCATTAATTCCCCTCCTGTGTCTCCATCATCCAAAGAGACCTTGCCTCTTTGAGAAGTGCAAGGATTTGCACATCACAAGGAGGAAGTGGGAAGGAAGGTCTGGTTTAGCCCTGAGGGTTTCAGGACACTAGCAGAAGAGCCCTAATTCATTTTTGAAGAAGCTACTCAAACCTCCCACTGTCCCTGCTGGTGAGCAGCATGCACACTCCCTGCTCTCTGAATGCAATCAGCTTAGGTTCAGATGACTCTCCAGCTGATTTCAAACTTCTAGGGCCATAAACTAACCACAAGGATCTTTCCCATTAGATTTGATCCTGAAAACAGTAACTTCGAAACAAAATTTAACCATCTTCAGTCTACAGTTCACAAAAGGGTACTGTACTGGAGCAGAAAAGGTGGAAGAGGGATGTTACCAAGCCATGATTTTTCCTATTCATACAACATAATAATACGCTACCATTTTATGGGAGCATTGTGCAGATTACTACATAAATAGTTGCAGAGAGCTGTGATATCTACAGAAAGTTAAACTGTTAACATATATTATTCTCAGAATAAAACACAAACTGTGGCGATCCTAAAAACAGTTATTTATGTACTTAACTATTAAAAGTAAAGTGAATTTTCTAGCAAAATAATGCAACTTTTCATTCATTATCCTAGAGTACAGACACTGCAGTACTGGAAGGTAACAAATTAATATAACCCCCCCTTTTTTTTTTCTTTTTTTATTTTGAGGATATATTAATACATGATGGTCCTGAGAATGAGGCACCTGCAATCCTTATTTTGTTGTCACACAATGTAAAAGAAATAAATGTCACACATTATTAAAATATGATAATGTAAACCCAATATTTTTTCTATAAGTAATCAAATGTACTAGGACTCTCTGCATCTACAAAGATATAACAAAACACCAGATGAAAGAAAACAGGTGTCAGGCAGAATTTCAAAGGGCCTTTTTAAAAAGCACTCTACCAAAAGACACTATAGAAATCATAATAAGAGAAAAAGTGCTGTAAAGAATTAGAAACTGATATAAAAGACAGTAAACAAAGTAGGAACAAAATTCTGGTATTTTTTCATTATGACAAAGAAAACAATGGAGAAGTTCTGCTTAAGGAGCCACATCTCACATAATTGTCAGTGCTGTGGAAAAGGAGGTAAATAACAAAGAAACAAATCTGCAGCTGGCACAAAATTATTTAAGTTATATCTTATTAGGAGTTCTGTGAAAATGGTCTGCACAATGGCATATTAAATTTACTGTTGACAGATACAAAGAAACACATGCTGAAAGTAACTAATAACTACATATATGCTGCGGAGTTCCAAATTAACTGGAAATGCCAATAAAAAAGGCTGCTGTGAATCTCAGCTTGTCAAGGCCTAAACATGAGCTACAACAAGGGATGAAGATCCTAAATGAGGGACACTGCAAAATTGCTCAGACAGAAAACTTGAAATACTCTGGGATTTATTGTGTATAGCTTTTTTTTCCGAAATCTCTGCTCTGTTGTTCCCTATTTCTGATATAAGCATGTTTTGACATTACAATTTGGCAGACACTGAACATCAGTAGAATATAAATTAATCTGGGGGGAAAAAAAAAAAATCCCTTAAAGTGACACAGATAGGTCTGCATACGAGGAAGCCACCATAGCATCATTTACCCTGGATCCTACCACACGTCTGGATGGATATTAGTTAGATGAACCATTGGCCAGAAGAATAATATTCACATCTATGGCATTGCAATGCAATCCTGTTTTGCCCTTGGTGGTACTTTGTCAAGGTAAATATTCAACCTCCTTTCATTTTTTATTTGATTACACAGGAGTCATTGCTCAGACTCAACTCTTAGATTTTCCAGATTGTGAAATGCCTGTGATGGATAGATGGATGGATGATTCACGTCAAATGAACCTAAGCCCTGCACAGCCTTGCATCAGTGCTGGAAAGATGCTCAAGCACAAACCAAGTGTGTTTATTTCTCAGGGGATCCCATTCCAGGCAAGGCAAAGGAACAGCCTGCTTGGCTTTGTGGGCGATGCAAACAATGGAGGCAGCATTCACATTGCATTAAGTGTTTTGTAACAACTTGTAAAGCAGACAATACGATCCATTGGAGGGATGAAGCATGTAGGAGGAACAAAAAACTTCTGAAGATTTTGCCAGCATATCGGTCGGTTAAATATGTAAGAGGCAGAAAAAGTATTTAAGGAATGGAAGCTACAAAAAAATGACTCCTCCCTCAACCCTGAGAGCTCCCTACTGACATAATTAGACTAAAAAACAAACCACAAAGACAGGGCAGCAAACTCACTTTGGGCTGTGATCTAGTTTAAGTAGACATGGGCTGCTCAGGACTAAGGTAGAAGAGAGAAAGGCAAAGGGGCTCCTGTTTTTATCTTGCCTTGCCCTCATAACAAGCATCTGTACTTGCGCAAATGTCATGAGTTTGAAAATTCACTCCTTATCAGAGCAAGATAATTACGTTTCTATCTGCCCCTGCTGGGATAAAAATAAGGTTAATGTGTCACAGGCAGGGATGATCTCAGTATGCAGAAAGAAGGAATATTACTAACCATGAAATCAGTACTGAGCCACACATATCCCTCTTGGTCCTGCACACTGTGAGAAAACGTGTAATTCAGATATCAGTAAGAATGAATGAAAAGGAAAGAGGGAAATAATAAATAAATAATAAATATCCTTTCTTCACAGCAGTAGCCATCTTAAGGTTCTTATTAATACATCTGAGAGATAGGGGAGAGAATAAGTGATCTGCATCAGTGTCCCTAATCTAACCTCTGTATCTACTCATATGCTCTATACACAACTCGGACCTGTTTGGAGTGACCATGTGTTTGGATGTCCTCTACTGATCTGTGTCCCAGTCAGCAGAATGCACCAATCTAACAATTTGCACAGTTTAAATTAAAAACAACTCAGTGAATGTAGTAAAATTATTATACGAAGAAACAGGCTTGGAAGACACCATGGCTGTGGATGAGTTTAGTGGAGTTGGTAAGAAACAGGACATTTTTTATATATATATATATATTTATATTTATATATATATATTTATATTTTTATATATATATATATTGAAGTGAGAAAAAGGGCTAATAGCAAGTGCAAACACCTTTTCTTCCCCTACCTCCACAGCTTCATCCAAACAACTCTTGTTATTAATGTACCAAGAGAAGACATTTCACATTTACTCCTTAAGATCAACCTGACAGCTTACCAGCTGTTTCTCTACTCTTCTTCCCACAATGGCATGAGTAATCCAAGGAGTGTTCTCACTTTCTCTGCTAGCAGCATGGTTACCTGCTGTTCCTTTCTCCTAGTCTGCTCCCTGAGCAGGGATGTGCTCTCTCTTTTATTTCCCACTCACTTAGCAAGCCATAGGGTTTGATATCAAATAGCAGAACTACCACCTCTATCTCATCCTATAAGTTCTCATGTCAGGAAAACAGCCTCTCATCTCTTATCTCTAACATCACTGCCCCAAAGATACATTGGTCATTTCTTGGTGCTATTCCAGTACCTTGGCCTGAAGAAGAAATTTGTGCGGCAACATAATATGCCAGCTTTTTCCTCAAAGAGTAGAGCAAAAGTACAAGTATTGAATAAGGGATAAACATAGTCAGTTTGAGGGAAGGAGCTCATCTCCTATAGGCACCTACTGGTGTTCAAGAATGAAAGACACAAGAGCAAAGGGCATTGAGGGGGTCTTGTACTCTTAAAAAACAAATATCTAAGAAAAAATACTACAAGGAAATTAGAACCTACTACTTGAGACAATATTTGCAGATATGCGTAACTTATCCTGGGTTGCACAACATCACCCAAAGTCTGAAAGTCTAAGGAAAGTACATTTAGTATCACAATCAATAGCTGGAAGGGCATCTGAAAAATAGAATGATACGTGTCCCAAATTCTCCGGTGTATCTTCTGGCCTATACTTGCCAGGTACCATTATATCAGCTTGATGAAAGTTAAGGGAACAAGATGTGCATAGCCTTACTCAATAGAAATTTCTGCCCCCTTCTCCTCCCGCCTTTTTTTTTTTTTTTTTTTTCCAGGATATTTTTCCTGTTGCCTGTGCAATTCACTGTTTTCTGAGTAATTGTGTCTGTGTAGGTAAAAGGCCTGTGGGATTTGTTTGCCCTCCTGGCAAACAATGCAGACATGTCCTAAAATGGAGAGCCAGACTTCCATTGTGTTTGCCAGTGCCATACAACTGGCCTTTTTGAAATGCTACAAAACAGAAACACAGTAAAGGAGGATGGCAATGCTTGCCAAATGGCATCTCCTGTCATATGCTCACACTGGTCTGGATAGCCACTTGGGTGCAGAAGTAAAAAGCTATTAACATCGAGATAGAAACAAGCATCCAATTTCCCCACCCACCCAGATGGAGTAAAATAGAGCACCTCACTGGTAATGGTTTTCAGAGAGAAAGGGATACAAAGCAGGAAACAAAAGAGGACAGACTCCAACAACACTTTTTTTTTCTCAACAAGTTCTTTTTTCTCTCTCTCTCTCTCTGTGCTAGTGTCTGATCCATAAACAAATCTAAATCTCATGTTAAAAAACCTCCTCCATTCCTGGATGGACTTTACAGACAATGCAGCATGAAGAGAGGAAAGCACTGCTGTTAATAAAAAAGGACTTTCCTGTCTCATTCTCTGTAATGATATAATATCTAACTTACTAAACAAATGTAGACAAAGCACAGAAAAAAAAGAAGGCTCAAGATTAAAAATGTGAGGCATAGGTATACCCAAACTGATTTGAAGCTTTTGACTCTCTCTGGAGCTCCCTCAAAATAAGGTAATAAACAAAATCAACACTAATAATACCAATACTGTTAACAGTAATAGTTTATCCTGTGGCAGAGTAAGAAGAGACAATCAGGAAAGTGGCCTCACCACACTCAGTGACAGGACAGCAGTCCTAGCATAAAGGAAGTGATATATGATACATGTGAGCAACACAATGGGGTGCAGGACAGGTTTCTTTTCAAACAGGACTTTGCTAGCAGTAGATCAGAGAAAAGACACTGATGGAAAAAGACAAGGAAATACAGACAAGGTCTCAGAAGGAGTGAAAAAGTAGAAAATAAATTAATTAAATCACCAATCAATGGAGATCATAGGCAATTTTCAGCACTTTTGTTGTCCACATAAGTTACTTGAAGAAAACAGAATTGTAGAACACCACACTGGAGTTCCAGCAAAATCCATATTGCATTACAGTCACTGTTGTTATTACTGCTTAATAAAACTTTCTGTTCTATACAGACACAGCCCTAAGACCACCACAAAGCATTCTGAAGCACTTTGAAACCAGGACATGTCATTATGGCTATCAACTAAATGAAGGCACAAATGAAATTTGCAATAAAACATGTTGAAGCCATTTTGGGCCTGGGAATTAATCTGCAACCATCAAGTCAGTCCACTGAGAAAACTATTAGCTTGGGAAAAATGCCATAAGGGGAAAGTACAGGTTTAAATTTCAGGTGCCAAGTGACTACATCCTCATCTGAACTGGGCCAAGGAAACAGGGCTAGCACACCTTCTGTTGTGAAAAAACACACAGAGATATTTAGAGAACGTAAGCAGAGTTGGAACGTCATTTTTACCATCTGTCTTAAATGGATCATCTTCAACAAGATGGTGCCACCCAACATCATTTTGAAGCCCTAATTTTGTGTCAGCTCTGAGACCAAGGCAAAGAGTTTAGGTATCCCACTTTAAAGGATTTGAATGGTAGCTTCAGGATCTACCTGCAGCCTCTAGAATGGTCCTTACTTTAGTTCTCTTCAAACATACCATAGATTGCAGCCAAAGCCAAATACAGTACCCAGTATTTCTAATGCAAATTAACATGAAACTCACGTCTACCTGTTTTTGTTTGTTTGTTTTTCCTTTTTGTTTATTTTTATTATTCAAGACCTGCCACAGAAAAGTGAAAGGCGGGATATCACAACCAGTTTATAGAAAACAAAACAAAACAAAAAAAACAAACAACCCAGTAGCAATGGAAGAAATATAGGTGAAAACAATGCTATAGTGCTTGACAGTTACGCTTGCTCCATGCAGTCTCCAAAAAGCTTGTTTAACTTGAGTAGACACCTCTTAACACCAGCTCTACTCACAGAGCCAGGATCACTACGTACCAGATGATAGCCCAGTGAAATTTTAGTGGTCATGCTTCTGAGAATGCATCTGTTCCTTTGTAAAACTCTGTTTGATTTCAAGCCACTGGACCCGTGATTTGCCTTTGGCAAGGCACAGCTGATGGTTCCAACAAGATCTGTGATCATTCTGCACTTTTCTTATGGCACTTGATTTTGGCAAAGATTAAATTCTCCACATCTCTAACCAAGTGTAAATTTTGGAATTTTAGAATTAAATAAAACTTCTTCCTTAATCTTCCTGAGAAGGGTAGCTGTGACAAATGAGAACATACTGAAAGTATGGAGATGACAATTGATGCCCAAGTTATTAAATTGTGGAGGTTGCTGTCGAATGAAAATTCAACCCACTTTCATGAGAAATGTTAATATTGATGTTAAGTCATCCATCTCCTTAAACAGTTCCAGAAAACATAAAAGTTCTCACTCTGTGTAGGAGTAAATCCTGTATGGGAGATATGGTGAGTACCAGAACCTCACACCATGAATTGTAAATACCATGCTCACAGTATGCAAGCATGACTCATTGATCTATCTGTACACCGCTACTGAAATGAGATGGAATGTTTTAGATCCTTAAAAGCACATAGCAATGTCAAACATCACTCTAAAACAGGAAATGCTTACCCAAGCAATGCAGAACTTAATTATGGCATAATCTGACCCATATGTAAGGCCAGTACATCTTTTCCAATGTTCTTGACTTCCTAGCGATTCAAACCAGTGCTCCATCCTGAGTCTCACTGATGTACGTGCATTTGTTTTAGAGGTTATATATGCGAACACAAAGCAATACAAACTCTCTTTATTTTGTGAAAGCTACCTAGATCATAGACAAGCATGCATTGTCTGTAGCTGCACACACACTTCGGTGTGATATAGAAGAGATGTATACAAGAACAGAGCACATCAGTAGCACATTGCTTTGAGCAATCAGCTATCTGTGGCTGGAGGGGTTTTCGATACTTTCTCTATATGGAAAGATGGGGTTTCTCTCCCAGCCTTAGCCACTAAGATTCAGACACCTATTCAAAGATAGTTGCCTAGAATCCTTCCATACTCAGTGAACAGTAGCACTTTCACAGTAAGAGTCAACCCATATATCTTGATGACATGATCTACTCACTGGAAGCACCTACCCCTCTTCACTCGCTATAAGCAGAACACAGAAAACACCACTAGGCTGAAAATGTAAGCTCTTAGCTAAGGATATGTAAGCTGAATCTCACATTACAGCTGAGTTGTTTTTCTTTCCATATTTCTTTTCCATTATTTCCATCCTCTGATTGACTCTATACTGAAAGAAGTGTTTAAAATCCAGCAGGTCTTTGGGTCCATTGTTCTAAGAGGAATCATAGAATCATAGAATCATTTCAGCTGGAAGAGACCCTCAGGGTCAAGATGTGTTATCTCAAAATACACTTATCTCTGCCATCCTTTGCTATCACATAATATTGCTTATTGATGGCACGAGCCACATGCTTTCAAGTAATTATATTAATTAACCACATTTACCCCTACTTTTTGTAACCATCTCAAATATAGGAGTGTTTGGTTTTTTAAAAAATAAATTATTATGTCAATAACATCACAATGAAGATCCATAGACTAAATATGTTGGGAGCTATAAAGCACCGCAATGCAATGGCAGTACTCTGAGTAAGAGAAAGGTGGTCAAGACATAGGTGTTGTCACCAAATCTGCCACAGCCTTGTTTTCTCCCAGCAAACAAGCGCTGGAGTCTATTGTACGCCACCTCCACCTCCATAAACAGGCATTACAGCACTTGCCCATCTTGTCTTATTCAAAACACTAGAACAGAAAGATAACAACATTATGTAGAGTTATTACTGGAATATTTCCCTGTGTTTATTTTTTTTAAATCCTAGTTTTCCGTGTACTGCATTCAAACCAAATTTTGATGCAGTCAGCATCAAATTCTAAACAGTAATAGTAAACTTCATGAATCATTCTGGAAAAAACCTTCCCTGAATTTACTTTGAAAAAGGGAGATAATTTTTGCTAGCTTTGTCTTTTCTGACTTTGAAAACTGGCATTATAACACACTTAGCTATAGTTCTCCCCCACTTGTAAATGGAAACATAGTTAACTTCCTACCTCTTGCAGTTTGAAACTTCAAAAAATCACCTTCCTAATATGTGCTTCTAATTAAATTTCAGTCCCTAACCACAGCTGCTGTGATTCATGCATACTCTGCAAGGTTCAGTGTTAATTAATGAGGGCTCTTTAAATTCTCTGAGCTAGGGTGTGGGAGGGAAATAGGGTGCACGAAAGACATGAGGATTTCTCAGGGTTGTGGGGTGTTGTGATGCCCCTCTGGGAGGCAGCTCAATTACAGCAGGCATCCAAACAAGAATGAAAAAGGAGGTGGAGAACTGGGAACAAAAACCCACATAGTGTATTATTCATAAGCAAATATATAATTATGCAGTCCCATGAATTAGGGATCTACAGTTTTTAAGAAAGACAGAAAAAAATGTGTCAGAATGTTGCTTTGCAGTAGTATTGGTTTGATATTCCCTTCTTCCTGTGAAAATTTAAAGAAAAAGTGGGACACATTCAACACAACTCAGGAGCCTCCAGGCAATCCAGGGACAATTTCTGACAGGTACAAGCTGAGGTATTAATAAATTTCATGGAGTGTGGGTTTCTACAAACACTCTTGGGATTAAAATTCAAGGCTGCAAATGACAGAATCCAGCAGCTCAGCATCTCTGCAGACAGGAATTTCAAGGTGAGATTCTAGAGCTTTGCTAAGTAAGCAAAGTAGTAAGTCTGGCTCCTGTGCATGTGAGTATTATTGTGTGTTTGTGTTACATACTGGCAGCCTGCTTGAGACACCAGGATTCTGTCTGCAGCTGAATGGTTGCCAGTCTAGAACACACCTACTTGTCACAGGTTGTACAAAATATTGATCTGAGGTTGGGGACAAGGATGAGCATTTGACCTTGTCCTTTGTGTTTCAGGTTTTTTTGGGTTGTTTTGTTTTGGTTTTGGTTTTGTTGTTGTTGGGGTTTGGGGTTTTTTTTTGGTGTTTTGATTTTTTTTTTTTTGCTAATTGCAAAATTTTGCATCTCCAAAGTATTTTTCATCATTTATTTATGTTCTCAGCAATGCAGCACACTAACTATAACAGACCACTATTAAGATCTGAAATGACGTAGCCAATAGCTAAGTGAAACCTCAGAGTTCTAGAAGAACAGAATGTAAATTCATGAGGAGGGATTTGGCCTAGCCTTTCACACTGCTGCCACTTGCAAAATATTCTTTGCTATATTTAACAGTCCTGAGTAGTCACAGCCTCAGTCTTTGTTTTACCAAAAGACTGATATTACAGGTGTACCTAAGATTACAGTCCCACAGGTGATGAGCATAATGCTTGAAGCTGGGATGGAA
Source organism: Pampusana beccarii (assembly GCA_013399365.1). Taxonomy (NCBI): domain Eukaryota; kingdom Metazoa; phylum Chordata; class Aves; order Columbiformes; family Columbidae; genus Pampusana; species Pampusana beccarii. The sequence continues at coordinate 12,985 of VWYH01003702.1, read as the reverse complement.
TCCCATCTTTCTCCTTCAGACTGAGGCTTGTAGTAAAGACATCAGTAAACCTTTCCAGAATCAATTTCACGTTTGATCCTCTGAGGACTTTAGCTAATGGTGGAAAGACAATAACCGTAAAGCCTTTCAAAACACAGTGTTTTTTCCTATTAATAGAAATTCTAGAAAGACAGGAGGGGGAAGGAAGGAAGGGAGGAAGGGAGGAAGGGAGGGAGGGAGGGAGGGAGGGAGGAAGGAAGGAAGGAAGGAAGGAAGGAAGGAAGGAAGGAAGGAAGGAAGGGAGGGAGGGAGGAAGGAAGGGAGGGAGGGAGGGAGGGATTTTTAAAGTAACGGGAAAAAAAATTAAATATCTATCCCAACCTAGTGCTTACTGTTCCTTTTTTGCTGTTTTGGAAGTCTCATCCCAGGGATACTAATAGCTTTTTTTCTAAAAAGTAGTACCACGTAATTTGATTACGACTTTTCCAAGCCAAGGGCTGGTTCTGCCCTCTGCTGGGCTACTCTGAGCTGGGTACTCCCTTGGCAGTGGGCACACTGCAGCTGCTCACAGCACTGAAAACACGACAGATGAGAAGTCAGAAAGCAAAGCTGGTATGTTGTCACAGGCTAAGCAAAATTTATTCACTGCCTAGGTCTAGGCCTGAGCCACCCTCAGGAGGAGCCTTAGACAAACTTCTTCAAAATTTCCCCTAGGCAGAGGTGACTGCTCTGTAAAATTTCCAAACAAGTGGTTTTCCTTTCTGTGGAGACTCTTTCAAGCTACAGGTTCTCAGCACTGCTTAATATCTTTTGGATCTTAAAACTTAGGTCTTGCCTAATAAATCCAGAAACTGCAGATATACTGCCACTAGAACCTTTTTCATTATTCATAATGACAAGTTGAAGCCAGTGTGGTGTAAGGACTGATGTAAGGACAGCACCTTTGTCGTCTTCTGTCTATTTCTCTGTCTCCAACAGATCACAGCCATCACCAATTCATTCTCATATAATTTTGCCATTGGCAACCTCTCTGCTTCCCCTAGAAGCAATTATAAACTGTCTAGTCTGATTTCTTTAAGATGCAAATGATTTATTGATACTTAGACTTTAAAAGAAGGGAGAAAAAGCTTTTACTTCTTTTTCCCAGTTTACTCATAACAAGGTACCCTCAGGTTTGTCCTCCTAGGAAAGCAAGATTTTTCTTTCAGCTAGATAGAAGGAAGAGTCTAAAAACCACATCCAGACTACTGGAATTGCAGGCTTACATTGGTGTTCCCCGAATATTATAGCAAGAGACTCCTTTTCTAGCTGAAGCAGAGGACACCTCATTTTGCAGAGGCAGACCAGAAGGGCACCAGTTCAATTCAGCTCTGTAATGTCACTTGCTAGATTTGTCACAAAAACTTGATTATATTCCAATTTATCCCAGGTTATAGGCTCTTTACAAGATGGGGCTCCTATCCTCCAGAATTTCTCTCTAAATCCTTAGCTGCCACTCTTACTGGATTGTAATTTGAATGTGTACTTATACCAGCATCTATGTCCTCCCTGCCTTTTTTCTACTACAAATCCACTGCCTTTGGAGCACGTGTTCCTTTTGTTTCTGAAAATATAATATTTTAACCTAGTCATCTGTTCTCAGAGGTACAAGGTTTCTGGAAAGAAGACAAAGATTACACAGAGAGAAAACTAGATTCAAAGCACTGGAGAACACATAGTATGAGAAAACCTGCATGGGTTGGAGCTTTTGCTTCATCTTCATGCTTCTGATTCTCTGAAATACTCTTCAATTTAGGCCAGATTTGTCAAACTCATTTTCACCGGGGGCCACATCAGCCTCCCGGTTGCCTTTGAAGGACCGAATGTAATTTTAGGACTGTATAAATGTAACTGCTCCTAAAATTACATTCGGTCCTTCAAAGGCAACCGGGAGGCTGACGTGGCCCCTGGTGAAAATGAGTTTGACACCCCTGGGTTAGGCAGTTCAGGTAACAAAACGGAGAAAATGACTTTTGGCTTTATCTAGGTCAGTTTTAGTTTTCTATACAAAGGCAAACAAAAATTGCCCTCTGTAGCACATAGGAGAGATTCTGAGAACATACAGGACAACGATGGAAGCAGCACAACCCCTTGTGACACTCACACAGAGTACTACCACTAGCCCCTCCAGAAAATTATGCAACAGATTTGAAGTTTGTCACAAAATACTAAAATCTTTGGCTGGAGGTGGAGAAGTTTGCTCTACCATCAACTGCAAAGTATCTATTCTGTCACTCCCTTTAGGGCCACTAATATAGCATTTCCCAGTGCTAGCATTTATTTCGAATAAATTGAAAACCCGTTTAAAAAACTTTGGCACCCACAGACCTGAGTATATAACTCTGCCTTCACATGTGCTTGCCCACAGCACTCAGCAGTAAGACACAAGAGAGCTTTCCCCTGTCCTCCCAAATCCCTTTTGTGTCACACAGCTTTCTTCAACATGGAGGAGAAATAACTTTTTCTTCCGAGGCAAGGAAGCTGTGAAACAGACAAATCCCCATGAAACAGCCCCCAGGCAAATGCTCTATTATCCCTCAAGACAAAGACAACAAACAACCGACAACTCTTTATATAATGTAATTATTTCCACCTTTAAAGGCACATTAGAGTATCCTATGCCACATTTTATCCGGCCATGAAATTTTCAGGATGAGCGATTGTTCTGTCTTCTTCCCTGGGGATATGTCCCTCCTGCCTTATGAGGTCAAATGGCCACTACAAATACAGAGGGAGTCAAAACCACCTCAGATTAGACAGGTCTCCAGAAAATCCTAGAAATTGATCTAACACTTGTTTGAGGACAGCTGTTCAAAATAATGTTTGCTGTTCTTTCAATATTCTCTGCAATGCTGTGAAATAAAAAAGAATACCTATATGACTGAAAACTCAAAGAGCAAAGTCAATGTATAAGAAGTGAATTGAAACCCTGGCCTCCTCACAAAAATGCCAAGAGATAGCAAGCTTGTATTTGTTTCTGGAATCTTCATAATTTTTATATGTAGAGAAAGGATTTTAGAAACAATACAAGACTACCTAAAGAACAAAAAATTTGGCTTCCCACCCCAGATCACTAACGGCACTTCTTTATTTGGACTTGAGATCATAATGCTTAGAAGGTCCTTATGTCAAAGAGGGATTAGGATTTAACAAATCAAAACCTGCTTCCTAGATCTCACAATGAACACAGCCATACTAACATGTGTGAAAACTTTAAAAACAAAAAAGGGTATACTCTTCTAATCTTTAGTCTTAATGATATGTTAAAGGCTGCAGAATTGAGTGGAGTTATGGCATTACCTTTTTTTTCTGTCAAAATGTAATGATTTGTAATGGTTTTATGAAATTGCCACTTTTAGAACACCAAACAAATGTACACATAAGAAATGTAATAGCACGATACCTAACCTACCCCCAAGTTTTGGTTCTGTAATCAATATTTCATAGAGATTATAGTACACCACCTTCAAGAACTTAATATTGCCTATTTATAATTGCCCATTTAGCCATAAGGATGTGCAAAACTTGGCAATATATACTCTGCAACTGTTGATGATTATAATGATAACACAGTCTTTTTTCCCTACAAGTTTTAAAGGCAGCAAATACCAAAGTTATCTGTGCATTCTCATTAGAACACTGGTCGTAAACACTCAAAACCATTTGCTTCTCACTTGCCAGTGACTTACAAATAAATAAATAAATACATAACCACATACACACACATATTATATACTGTGGGTGTGTGTGACTGATACATATTTTTCATTTACAATGCCATTTCCCAGTCATTAGTCCGTGCATACAATCCTCAATAGGTTGAAAAACACTGGTTTTAAATACCAAATCTCAGCTCTTTCTCCTAGGTTTCCATAACTTCAAGTAGGTCAAATTATGCTGATAAATGAGCAATTCAAAATCCTCTCACTTATTACTTTGGTCCCTAATATCTATGCACAGATTGTTAAAAAGTAAATTCCTTTCAGAGTCTTTGTTGAGAACAAAATTAATCAAAGCAATAACTAGATTTTGGCTGAAATTAGCATTCATTTACTTTACTGAAAACTATGCAAATCTTACAATTTCCTTACCCCTCGCACCTTATAAATAAGACCATTATTCCACCAAACCACAACCTTTCACAAAACTAGCTATTTCATTCACAAGACAGGAAAAAAACGTGAAAAATAATTTGAACTTTCTTCCTTCTCAGCTATTCAGACTTCCTTCTGTGTAGTCCAAAGAGTTATGCCATGAAACAATGTTTTAACACTGACTGTTGTAATTAATCAGTGACCTCTTGCCCACTGATACCTGAAAAGGATACAAAAGTCACATTTTGCTTCTTAAGTTCTGGAAAAATATGTAGTCCTCTATTGTTTGACTGTCAGCTGAAGAACATATTTTCCACTCTTTTTAATATAGTTACCTTAAACTGCTGAAAGTGTCTCTCTCGACTTTTTGGAGATTTTTTTACAAGCCAGTTGATCTTTCTAAGTGGGCTAGGGACCAGTGCACAGGAATGGCTCATGTAAATTTTCGTTTTGTTTAACCAGATGAATTTTTTAAATGTTGTGTAGTAGTCACTTTGAGAATAGAACAGCTAACTGCCTTTCATTATGTCAAATCTTTACAATCCTCTTCAGTCTTGTAGTTAGAGTTTGCCTGTCCTCTTGATCTTTGAACTATTTAAAGCACTGCCTGATCTTTTCCTTTAAGCTTGAACTCCGAAAAATCTGTTATTGCCTCCATCATCTCTGGTTGTTTCATAGTATTTTACATTTCTGTCAAATTTCAGACGGAAATCTTGTTCGGCCCAAGTATAAGCTACGTTCTCTGCTGAGAGATATAGACTTCTCTTACCTAGTGTATTGGGAGCCTTGCAGAAGATGATGTATTTGGGGAGTCGGTGATCTTGACCAGGCCATGTCGGCTCTGTTGGGCCCTGTTCTTGGGGCTCGAGAAGCTCGTACGTTGGCAGTAGCAGCCCCTGCACGGGAACCTGCTGGAGTGCCCTGTGCCAGCCTGTGCTGCACACTGGTGGGTGTTATGACAGAACTAACATCCAAACCCACACAGAGAAGATACATGGTTCTGTTTGCTACACAAAAGAAAAGCACCACAGCAGGGGAAGGAGATAGGGACTTCTCCACAGACAGGATCTGTGCCACATGCTGTGGGAAAATGCAGCTGGGGTGCACCCAGTGCTGCACAAAAACAGGGTTCCCAGGGGCTGAAGGAATATAAGATGTAGTCATTGTCTATATTCCTCTTTTCACTCTGTCTTATCAAAGTGGCATTTTTTTAAAGTCATTTGTTGTCTGGTCATCTCACCGAGATCTACAAAGAGCAGCTTCTCCGACCTCACTCCCCTTCCCTGGTGCAGAATATCTAGCCAGTCCAAGGGGCCCAAAACCTTGCTGGAATAAAACACATAATTTACCAAGTACTTCTACCTTCACCCACAAGGTCATAAAACACTCCTCTAAAAGATCTATTTGTTCATCATACTAAAAGAATACTTCATTAATTGACATGACAAAGCCTGAGAAATATGGTCTGGGAAAACACACCATTAATCAATAGGCATTGGAATGATTGATATAAGTTGAAAGCTTTACAGCATCAATTGGCATTTATTTTATAGTTATGTTATTTGTCATCTGTTGTTGTTCAGGCAAGGGTTCTTAGGCAGTATCTGTAATAAGTTACTGCCAGTATGTCAGGGGTTTCCATGTCACATATGGCCCATGAGGTGTCCTGGGGGAAGAGTGGGTGCTCCACAGCATGTAGGGGTTCAAAGTGACACCCTTACTTGTTCATTCATTTGCAGCATATTTTGAAATATTGCATCTTATGTGTTCTTGGTTAAGTGGATTTATGGAGTACATTATCTAGTTTTAACTAAATTAACCCTCACAAAATGGACAAGTGGCTCAAAAAGATTCCTGCAAAGAAACCACAGACTGAGGGTAAGATTGATAATGTGAGCACAAGTGAACAACAAGAAAATGGTAGAGCTGACACTTCTACTCCTAGCATGAACTCTTCATCAGGCACATTACGAGCTAAAAGCAGTGACAATCTAACCAGATTTGGTAAGAACTAGGCCAATTTTTTTTGAAATTATGAGTAAGATTATTTGAAATAGAGATTTTCATCCATGGTCTTGCACTAAATGTGTACTGTGCCTTGAGATATTAGCTAATAATAGTATGAAGCCACCACAATTAGCAAGACATTTAAAAACTAAATATCCAGAACATGAAGAAAAATTTAAAATTTTTTTTCCATGGTTTAAACTCATGCAACATTCAAACCGGCACTTTACAATACTAAATAACTGTTTAGCAGCAACAGGTCTCTTACTTAAAAGCAAAAGAAAAAAGCCACATATCACTGGGGAAATACTTGTTTCTCCTGTCATGGTAAAAATGGCTGGAATAATACAGGGAAAACAACATCATGACAAACTAAAATGCTTTCCTTTGTCAGCAAATACTGTTGGATGATGCATAGGAAAATGCTGAAGATTTGAAAAAACAAGTATTCAAACAAATTTCACAGAGTAGGAGGTTTGCTCTGTAGTTGGATGAAAGTACAGATGTTTCTAATATGCCTCAGCTCACGGTATTTGCTACATTTTGTTTCAATAATGAAATACAAGAAAAACTGTTCTATTTTTGGGTGGTGTGGCGTTTTGTTATTGTTGTGGTTTTGGTTTTGTTTTTTATAAGCCACTAAAGATATCCCAGATAATATATATTTTCAACAGGAAGTGACTTGTTTAATAAAAACAGTGTTTTATGGAAAAACTGTGCAAGGGTTGTCATTTGTAATGAGCATGCTTTGACTGGAATTAAAAAAATGGATTCCAGGGTAAGGTTGCAAAGATAGCACGACACATGAAATTCATTCACTGCATCACTCATAGGCAAGCTATTGCAGCAAAGAAGTTGAGTCAGAAGTGCTCTAAGTGCTACAGGATGTCATTGGTATGGTGAATTTTTTAAAAACAAGACTTTAAATCAGTAGAATCTTTACAACACGTTGTAATGACATGCAGTGAGGAGTGACTGTGAAAATCTTTTGTACCTCTGATTATCTTGTGGCAAAGTGCTTAAAAGAGCTGCCCTACTTAAGGATGAGTTATATATCTTTCTTTTACAAAAATACGAGTGTTCCATATTTGCTGACCTTTTCTGGGATGACAAGCGGCTGTCAGCAGTATGTTACCTAGCAGATACGTTCAAAAGAATAAACACACTTCGTCTGTCCTTTTAAAGTAAAGGTGACATCTTAAGAATGAGTGCAAAACGTTTTACTATTCTGTAAATAAATAAAATAATTATATTAAAATATTGTTTGCCATCTTTATTTCATCTTTCTTACATTTCTGGTTTTTGTGTACATTTTATAATATACACAATATATTAGTACAATAGTTCATGTATATGACTTAAGATTAAACAAATACACATATATGGGGGTGCAAGCTCAAACACTTTTTGCAGATAAGAAAGTGGGATCAAAAAAGTTTGGAGTTCACTGCTCTCATGCAGGTAGGTCAGCAGTTAGAGAGTGGCATATGATCCATAGCACAGTACAGGATGAAGAGTGGCTAACAGAGTAAGTGGAAATGGCATATAATAAAGCCGAAAAAGGGAGAACTAGGGAATAGTACCTTGCACACAGCCTGTGAGAAATAGTTGATCGAGCTGGTAGAGCAGCTAGCAAAGATCAACCTGTGACTGAGCTGAGGAAGAAGCAGGGTTAAAAGGCAGTGCAGACTGGCAGGGCAGAGGGAGTAGCTTATGGTGTGTGCTTTATGCACTTGGAATCACAGACATCGGTACATCGGCTGTGAAATGCAGCTAAAGCTGCGCTGCTTGTGATGAGATGCTGCTGAAGTGCATTTCTGTGAATGTCCTTTGTTATTTCCCCTTCCTTGTGAGAGACCCGAGGAATGACGACTAAGCTTAAATTACTTCTCTGTGAATTGCAGAATTTCATCATTAAATCTATCAAAGTTCCACTCATCATCCATCGTATACTTGTAGTAATACTTGTTACAAGAGATGGGAAGCTGCCACGTTTCTGTCTCTCAGCTAGTCCTTGTTGTTAAGAACCACAACAGCTATTTACACACAACTGATCCCCTTACCACAGTAAATGCACCCTTATTCATCCTGCTCTCAATGGTCTTCATCTTATTTGGCTAAAAGAACTGAAAGAAATCTAGGACTGAGTATCCTAAAAGAACAGAAAGTAGAAGAATTAAGTACTGTTTGTAAGAACGATTTTCACAAGTTTTATCTGAACGCACCACCATCTATATAAAGAGATTGGTTGTGTTCTTTTGCTTTTCCCCTTTTGAATACTCTTGGTTAGACACCAATCTCAGCTACACCAGAGCAAATTCTGAATGCAGTGCATGCTTTGTGCAGCAGGAGGTATGAAGCAAGATCCAAAACTGGCCGTATGTTTTTAAGTTAAGCTTTTCTATGAGGCAAAAAGATAATTAAACCCAAAACTACACAACACGAAATAGGAATACAGAGAATTCAGAAATGCTTAGAAGCTACCATAGTAGTAGATTCTGTTTGAGGTTGCTAAAAGCAACAAAGTGTAAGAACTACTGTGTTCATGGCAGTGTAAACTGAAAATAATAGATAAATACAGTAATTGAACGGATGAAACAGTAAGGCATTTAATTCTTTACTGCCTTCTTTCACCAGATACCTGCTTGTATACTCCTTTTCAGCTGACTGGGACACAAACTTTCTCTTTGAAATTAAAACTGCCTTTCCCTTGGTGGTGTTATTACATGGCATGAAAAACTTGATAAATATAGTCTACCTCAATTAGTGCCGCCATGACAGCCTGCTCCCTTCTGGCTTGTTCCAATCACTGCTGTAACACTGAACACCACCAAAATACAGGCAAAAATCCATAGCTCTCTTAATTGTTTCCACTGGGGGTATTACTAGTTCCTCTTCGTCTGGCTTTGATCCTGCTCCTCAGTTTTATGGTAACACAATCAGGGCTATCTGGGATGTACTGGCTTGTAACTTTGCATATTGGCTATCTAGATCTTCTGGGTTGAAACATGAGTAAACTTGAGACTTGTCTCATCCTACTGGAGCTGAAAGATCACTCCCATCACCAGCAAAAGTCTTATGATTCACTGAAGCATCAACATTCCCATCAGAAAGGAGTGGTAGCACCTCTAGCAACATATGATGCCCTTTACTATCTTGAAGGTCTTTTAGAGACACAGTACAAAGCCAGCCCTGTGACATCCCTCTACTTTGCTTCTTGTTATTTCTCAAAGCATAGTTTGATTAACAGCAGTGCAAGTTCTAGAACAGGGGTGTCAAACTCATTTTCACCAGGGGTCGCATCAGCCTCACGGTTGGCTTCAAAGGGCCGACTGTAATTTTAGGACTGTATAAACGCCCTTTGAAGGCAACCGTGAGGCTGATGCAGCCCCAGGTGAAAATGAGTTTGACACCCCTGTTCTAGAAATAGAAAGGACTCATGTAGTTACACATGGCCCAGTTCTCTCCCTTTTACAAGTTTCCCCAGTTTGGTGTTGTTTGGTATTGAGTATTCAAACACGACAACAACACTGGCTATCTCAAAACTATTCCACCTTTTAATGCATCCAGGGACGAGGGGGGAGAACATTCCCCTGTGAAATGAAAATACAATATTCTGCTTGCACCCTTGATCCATTCGCCATGGTCAAATCTATTTCACTGACTACAAGGTGTTTTTCTTCAGTGTTTGCATTCTTCACAGAAGTCAATTGCCAGTTAACAGTCAACATTTACACGTTGTTAGTAGACAGAGACTTCTGAAGGATGACACCCTTGCTCTTGGAACAGGAAACATCTCAAATGCCATGGTGGCGTAGTTGTAGGTAAATCTGATATAAGGTAGATATTAGACTGACATGAGATTGACAAGCATCTACTGGACACTTGGTTATCTTACCACTATACTCTCTTAACTTTTTTCTAACATATATCTTTGTGCATACCACAAGAACTTATCAGTTGAATTATGCAAATTCTTTTCTTGTAAATGCCTAATAGTTACTTGAAGTGACTCTAATAGTTAAATTTTCCTGTTCAGTATTCAGCACATTAAAATTTCTGTTTTATGATTTGTTCATTAATGGCACGATAATAACTCAGCACCTCATCAGCTGCTCTAAACAAGCACACTTTTTAAACTAAATAATAAAAAATTCATAAATATTTATAATTAATAAATTAGAGAGCAGAAAGATCAATTGTTGTGTATGCTCTATGAAAAGGACATTCCATTAAGGCATCAACACTGGTGTTGGCTGGAATATTAAAGAAGAGAGAGGAGCTCTTTATCAGTAGAAATATAATGCTTTCAGTCCAGTCTCTACTTGTAAAAGATTCCTCCTCAGTTTTTTTACATCATTTATACTGATTCAACGTATGTTTCTACTAGAGCTTGCCCACTTACACTTCAACCTGACTCAGTCTAGCCTTTTGGCTAGTTTGTACACAATGTTTTTCCTTCTTGCAGATCTCTGGGCAAAAGGTTTCTGGACTGTCAATTCAAATGTTAATATGTCCAAAATGGAGCTCCTCAACTTACCCAAGTCTTACCCTTTCACTGTCACTAAAGACTTCTTCCTAAACCCTTTCTTATCACTTACAGGATTGTAGCAGTCAGGAGGAAGTGTTCCTTCTATTCTCTCTGACTATAGCTAACTTGGGCTGCTTTCTTCTCTATTCCTCTTTTGAAAGTATTTCTTCCACTTCCCTTTGGACTGCTACTAAAATTGCTTTTCCTACTCAGTTAGTGCAATCTCTTCCCCTCCAGCTTTTTTGATGGTGTTCTCTCTGGTTTGGGGGGGATTTTTCTGTTGTTGTTGTGTTTTTTTTTTTTTTTCCTTTTTTTTTTTTTTTCCTTTTTTTTTTTTTTTCCTTTTTTTTTATTGTTTTTTTTTCTCCTTTTTTTTTTTTTTTGTCTTTTTCAGAGCAATAAAAAATGCTTTTCCCAAGATTATCTTTGTGTGCCAAATCCTAACCATATTCTCTTGTGAAGTTCCTCTGCCAGGTTCTCATTTCTTTCTAGAAAACAAACCAAACCCAAACAAAAAATAACCCACGCCCTTGCAAGTGTTTCACCTCTAGGGGACCTCAGTTTGTCCCATTTATTCTACCTCATACCTGACACTACTACTGCTCTATTCCGTTCTTCCACTTTCAATGCCACTTTCAACTATTTGATTATGTTTTCTCTTACATATAACTTTGTTTTCTCTGACATCCTAAAAAACAAAGAACAGAGCTAATTACTACTGGCAGCAGTACTGCTAGCAGAAATAGGTCATAAGCTGATTACATGATCTGCTTAACCTTTGTAAGTCTCCCATCCACTATGACAATACATTGTATTAAATTCTGGATGTATAGAAGGTTGTATAAGATGCTAGCAAAAAGCCGAGATTCTTCTGCTATAGGAGTTCAGTTTCACCATCCTGCTCCAAGATGGAAACTATTTGGCTAAAGTCATCTTCTTCGCTACCCAGTATCTAAACACTCTTATGACATGCAGTGTTGTAGCTCTTTTCACTTCCCTAGATCCCCAGATACAAGAGGCCATCATTGAAATGCAGGCATCTCATGGGTAATATATGACAGTTTTTCAACAGTTGGCAACACAACATGCAGTAATTCAGGGCAGGAAGTGAAGAAAATTCCTTTAACTGAATTCAGAGAGATGATGATGTTACTTCAAGGCACAGATGTACTGGAATACTAAATCCTTTTATCTTGACAATCAAGTTTGGATGACAACACGTGGGCAAGTAGGTCAGCCAAAGCAGCAGTACACCGCCTGTACCCTACATTTCCTTTTCCTTACATCTACCCCTTTCTCCATCCTTCTGTCATCTCTGCTGCCAATGTGGAAAAAGGAAAAAAAAAAAAAGGTAGGATTTCTTGGTGCAATCCTGAAAGACTTAAGTCATTAAACTTCAGTAAAATACAATAATATTTTTCCAATTATCTTTGTCATTAAGGGAACTTCAGGGGAAAAAAAAAAAAAAGGAAAACCAAAACAACCCCCACAAAATATAAAATATACATGCAACATGTGAACAATCATCTACCATCAGTAGCTGCCATGGATTTTCTTCTGTCCTTGATTCTTCTGACTGATTACACTAGGCTTGAACTAGTAAATATTTAATTGCTGTCTTTCTTGGCTTCTGTACATCTGTAATTCACCTTGAAGCCACCTAGTTAAGTCTCTATGACTGTTCATTCTCTCATCTATCACTTTCCAAAATGATGTAGTCTAAAAGTATTTATTTTTTAAAAAAGGAAGATCTAGTGGCTCCATTTGCACCTCCTATTTCTTGCTTAAAAGAACATAGGATGATGGCTGCTCTATTCCTCCCAGCTGACATCAGCACAAGTAAAGACATAGTGAAGTTTATTATAATTACAAAAGGGAGGAAAACGATAAACTCATGCAACAGTCCACATCCTCTGTTAACAGCAGAGAATGTTTTAGATAGCATGCTTTTGCAAGGCCTACCAGAGTAGAGAAAAACAGTACCAATAACATATCTCTTAGGATGTCTCCCTAAGAACCAGAGATGGAAAGATGCCAGCAACTGCTAGACAAAAGAAAAACATGAATAGTCACATAATAACTGCATGGTTGACAGTCTCTTTAAAGTACCTTGATTAGCACTTATCCAGGTCCAAGCACTGAAATATCCACAGCATTAAAATACTACCAGCTGTGATCACCAGCACAGTTCTGAAAACAAGTCTCAGAGACATTCAATCTGCTTCTGAGTCTCTTGAGGTGTAGACATCACCAGCCTAGTGGATGAATGGAAGGCAGTGGATGTAGGGCTTTTTTGAGTAGGGCTTTCAAAAAATCATAGAATGAATCATAGAAT